>VWZN01013677.1:84762-147453 GCA_013396955.1 Regulus satrapa
TCCCATGTTCTTCTAACACACTGCTCTTAATTTATTTTTTTTTTTCACCTGAGACTAAGTCACATTTCCTGATCTCCTGCACTGAGGAAATGGCTCTGAAACCTTGATAGACAAGAAAGGCAGTGAAGTCTCTGGACCTGGACACAGCAGTAAAACACAGGGTTGGGTGTGAGGAGGAGGCCGGAGCAGCCTGGAAGCCAAACTCCTTGCACCTCTGCCTTTTCCATGTTTGGTTTTGACCCCCAGGTTTACTGGGCACTTTCTGGCAGCCACAGGCTGTAAGTGAGCCTGGGACCTGCTCCTCACACTCTCACCAGCTCTGCACCTCAAAAATGTCTTTTGCAGCCTTGGGATGACCAAAGTTGGGCCAGTGACCTCCGAAATGCAGCTGCCCTTTACTTTTCTTTTTTAATGGGATGCTGGGAAAGCACACTGGCATTTTCCCTGGTTACTGCTTGATTGTTTCAATAAAAGAGCCATAAACACGCTGTCTCAAAGCCCACACTAATGCCACCAAGCCCATCAGCAGCTGGAGTTCTACCTGCACATCCCCAAACCATGGGGTAGGAAATATAAATCACTCCCCTGCCACAGCCAAACGCTGCTCTGGGTTGGTGTTCTCGGGGGTTTTAGCAGAGAGGGGTTTTTTTGAAAATTCAAAGATTTCCTAAACCTTTTCTGAGATGCATGTACTGCTTTAACACGCACTTATCCTCTCACACACCTGGGAAGGGCTCTCAGTACACACACCCCGAATATAATTTATGCTGAGGGGCCTGCTACATGTTTAACTCAGATAAAGTGTATCCGTAATTAAGAAACGCAGCATCAGAGGTAGGACGTGCATGGAAATTTGCGGGAAGGATTCTATCAACGGAACGAATGCTGCTGAAGACTATTTAAAACCACAACCTAATCAGAATACTACGCCTCTCTATATATTTATATCAATATCACCAACCCTTTGACATCCCCAGCACTGCTAACACTCTGCCTGGAAGCCGACTTATCGCAGCTGCCTTGGGCACACTCGCATGCATAAAAAATCAAGTGACTTGATTAATCAGTGGAAGTTGCTGAATCATGGGCTTGCAGCCGTGCCGGCGCAGCCCTGGCTATCGATGGGAAACCAGCGGCCTGGGATTGAGATTAATCCCTATCAGCTGGTCCACAGACCTGTGTGGCCCTTTGCCAGCATTTTCATGAGAAATAGAACCTTAAAAATTTCAGACCTGAAAAATAGCCGTGTCAAAGGGGTGGGAGCATGTGTATGAGAAGAGACTCTGACTGCCAGTGTCAAAAGGGAAGTGGAGCCCAGGAGAAGAGAGAGGAAAGATGTGAGCAAGAAAATCCTGACTCCAGGGAGCTCCAGCTCCTGGAAGCTGCCTCTGACAATCACAGCCACAGGTGTAGCTGCAGATGTATCCCAACTTGAACAAACCATGTCCGAAATTCAGCAGCCCCACCAAGGGAAGAGCAGGAAGAAATGAGGGACATGTGATGTGGGTAGATACAGAAAACAAAAGTAGCCAGGCTGTAGCACCAATGCAACCATACCAAGAAAGTGGGAGCACTTCTGGGTCTCCTGGGCATGAGCTACCTTGCCTTGAGCTTTCAGAAGTCTGAGAGGCTGGGAAAAAATTATTTTTCCTTAACACATAAAGAGCAATTTTTCCAGAAGTAAAAAAAGATAAGTATCTAGGGGATAGGGAATATTTGACACTCCTTGTGGAGGTTCCTTGCAAGGCTTACCCTGGCCCGTGTCTGGCAAGCTTCACCTGCTCTCAGGACGGCTGGAGGCTTTGGGAAAAGGAGCTTCCTTTCAGTGCCAGCCTGTGTCTGGGGGGAAAAAAAAATAATTTTAAAAAAAAAAAAAAAAGCAACAACAACAACAAAATCCTTGGAAACAATTCACTGAGCTCAACAGGGACCATGTGCAGCAGCCCTGCTGCCTGGCCATGTGCCCCAGATAGGAAGGGTGCTTTTTTGCCATGGAGTTCAGGCCTTCCCATCCAAAGACTTTGTCCTTTGGTTGGATCTTCAGGTGAAATAAACAGCCACTGCTCCGCTGAAGGACCCTGTCCCAGCTGCTTTCTGCTAGGAAGTCAAGAAACTTTTTGTTTAAAGAAGCACATTTGCCAAGTCTTTACTGCCAGGCAGCTGGTCGAGGCTTTTGCTTTGCTTTTTCAGAGGGTAAGTTAAGTGTCCTTGAATGAGTATCTGGAATAAAAGGAAAAGGAGGGCAAGCACCCTTTGTGCCAAACCTCTTATGCTTCCTCCAGTGTGACTCTGCTGCACTTGTGAATAATCATATTAACATATATTAGAGGCGTTGTGTGCCAGTAATGGAAGAGATTGTGAAAGCACAGTAGCTTATCTATTAAAATAGCCAGAGCAATAATATCATGTCAGCTAAATCAAAAAGCAGAGAAGACACCAATCAGGTTGATCACTGCCTAAACCAAGTATATCTTTGGCTACACACACATATATTTCAGTATGAAGTGACTCTGTGTGTATTTTTGATATTAAGAGAAAAAAATACTGTTCTTTGCCATGTTATAAACTAAGTTTGTGCAACAGAACAGATTTTTAAAGCTAAGTTAAAACCTCTTGAGACTAAGGGGTTTATAATGGAAATGCTGACAGACTCTTAACTGGAGCACTGGGATCTCTCTTGCTATTATGACCAGATAAACCAACAAGGTAATTCAATGTAGTGTTCCAGCTCCAAGACACTAACACTCTCCTTCTGGTCTCAGGTGCTGAGGGGAAGTTAAATATAAAACTTAATGAAACTGCTGTGACTGACTACAGGGCTGGCTGGTTGCCCTGCACCAGGGAAAGGTGAATTTCCCTCCTGGGAAGGTGTCTGAAAGGCAGGCAGTGACCGGCTGGTTCAAGTGCAAGCTCTGGCTGGAGCCTTCTAAACTTCAGAGAAGTCAAATGGCTTTCTAAAGTCTAATGGGTGGCTAAAGTTGGAAAGCTGTGAGAATCAATCCCAGACTCTGCACGCACACCTGACTAAGAATTGACTAGAAATGCAGAGCGGGTCCAACAGTCCCACAACCCAGCACACAACGGTGCTGGGGGCAGGATCTCTGCTCACAGGGGCTGGGAGACACAGACCTGCCCTCCCTCCCTGTAAAATTACCCCAGAAGCCTCCAGTTTAGCAACTCAAATGCCAGGGAATCCAGCTCTGCTCTGAAAGCAACAGCTACAGGGAATCTGGGGCATGGGTCAGTCATGGGTCAGTCCCTGCTCTGTTTCCAGAGCTTTCTCCAGGCCCCAGAGGCAGGAGATAGCAGTGGGGTTGTGCTAAGCTGGCACAGCAGTTCTCCAGCTTCTGCCCAGATAGACAGCAAAGCTGCCAGCATCAGGAATGCCATTCATGCCATGCTTTGACACCCAGAAAACTTTGCTACTCCTTTTTGTGCCATTTACAATATTACCAAGACTACTAGGAGGGGCAGACAATGCCTCTACCTACACATGAAATCCTGAGTAAACGTCTCGAAGTTGGAGGGTTAGTAGCACTGCCTACTGTCAAGACCATCTGACATTTCCAATTACAGGACTCTATTTTCAGCTGCTTATAACTGTCATATTTTGACCAGTAACTTGTCATTTTTCCATCCTGGGCATCTGCCGCAGGCTGAATTTTTTTGGAAAGCTTCAGCCAAAACAATATAGCTATTCCCAAGGGCAAGGCCAGGGAACAATGCACTGTTTTGTAATGGTAAAAGAGAAAAAGAACTGACACCCTCTTCTTTAAGATGCACCACGACTCCTCACAGTTTGGATAGGGGAGTAGAAATTTAGTCGATCTGTGACCTTTGTATTAAGGATGTGCCTTTTTGTTACTGCTGTGAAAATCTATGCAAGTGTGGCCAAGTGAAAGCATTTGGAAAAATTCCAACCTGACTTCTTGAGCAGACACTTTTCTTTCATTGAGAATCCTAAAAGCTCTGAGGATCCTGTTCTGCTGGACCCATCTTGTCCTCCGGCTGCTGCAGAAGGGAGTAGCCTCATTCCAAAGGCAAAGAGACAGGGAGAGAAAAGGCAGAACTGGAACAAGGAGGAGATGGAGGGGAACAGGCAGAGTGATTTGCACCCACCAGAGCTGCTGGCTTTCCAGGGCTGGGAATGGGATCCAGGATCCTGAGTCTCACCATCAGGAGGCTGCCAGGAAGTGCTGTGAGATCCCACCGTGCCCGGCGGGGAGCAGCAGGTTTTACAGCTCCGAGCTCGGCGTGGCTTTTCCTGGGTTCACAGCCCGCCGGCAGGAATTGCAGCTGGAAGTGCTCCACGCTCTGGAAAGCAGGTGCCAAAATGAGCAGCAAACGTTTAGCGACCCCATGCAAAACGCTGGGTTAAACGCCCCTCCCAGGCCCGCAGAGCTCTTGGCAGGACCATCCCGGCAGCTGAGCTGGGACAGCTGCGTTCCCACAGCCCTCTCGACCTCGGCAGCAAACCAAGCGGGACCTGCGGGAGGAGCATCCCTGGCTCACCTGTGCTCCCAAACCCACCCCGAGCACCAGCCTCTCCTGCACCCGGGGCGGCAGAGGGAGCCTGGGACCCCAAAACCACAGCGTGGTTTGCGCACACGAGTGGTGCAGGCGTCTTCTGGGTTCCCTGAATTTTGACTACAGGAATGAAATCCTTCGTTATGCCCTTTGAATACGAAAATTCAGGAGAGAGAAAATGGAGGGTGCTTTCTTTCTTGAGAGTTGTCTTTGACTGGCACATCCTTCCTTCACAAAAAGCTGATGTTTACTACTGCAATACATTTATTTTGAAACTCAGTTCATCTGCTGTAAGAAATTACTCAGACCATTAATTTTGGAAGCTAATGCTGAGAGATCATGAATGTTAAGAATTCTAATTATGTTGGGTCTGGAAAATTTAATGAATAAAAGAGACTTTTCATAAGCATCTCAAGCCATAATATTTTAATGCTATTGGCATTAATTAAAATATCTGGAATTTTTAAAGGAGCCCTCGCCTTCTCCCTTTAAATACTTTCTTCTACCATCAGAACAGAAACTGAATTTTGCTAAGGCCACAATAAAAAAAAAAAAAAATTTTTGCAAAGCCCAAAAAAAAAAAAAAAAAAAAAAAAAAAAAAAAAAAAAAGTGTTCTCTGTGGCTGATCATCTCATTTATAATCGTGTCATGGCGAGAACAACCTTTCGCTGAAATTTTGTTTATGCTTCAAAAATTTTCTCCTAATAGCTTCTTCCCCACCCCCCTTCCCAAGCACTAGCAGGCCTGGATTTGTCTTCTGTGCAGGGCTAGGAAGATAAAAGTCCAGATGATTTGGCATCCTACAAGGGACTGAACTCTCAGTGCCTGATTAATGATACTATCCATCTCAGAAGGTAGTGATTCCCTCCTTTAGAGCTTAGGGGCAAAAAAACACCTAACCTTTGAATTCATACTTCATCATCTTCCTCTGGCATTTGTGGCATTCTACAGGACACAGGGCTCAGTGCTGCCCTGCTCCCCACACCAACCAGCGCAGGAAACACCCTGGGAAAGAGGGGGCACCTGATCCTCTGCTTCTGCTTTGCAGGCACCCTGGATTCCCATTCCCTGGATTTGCTGCCGTGTCCTGGGTGCCCAGCAAAAGCAAATTTCTAGGGGACACCCTTGCACTGCAGCGTGGGCAGATCGTGACTGCCAAGGTCTGTGCTGCACGTGCTGTGACCAGTGGCAGCAATGCTGAATGCAGAGGTTGGAGACAGCTCTGGCTCTGAGGTCTTGGGAAGTGGGCTCATTCCCTGACTTGAGAGCTCAAATGAGCTCAGAAAGATAAAAGGGGTTTTTTTGTCTCTGATCTTAAGCTCATGGGTTTTTACTTGGATTTTTCTTAGTATCTAAATATACAGTCACTCGCTAGTTAGTAATAGTGGGACCTCACCTTGTTTGATGGTGTTCTCAGTTTTTAGAGTGTCTAATTAAGGAAGGACTCAGGAACTTCCAGGGCTCAGCCAGTGAGGAAATGGAGCCAGTAGGTTTTCCAGGAACCAAACATGCCAGGAACTGCCTCAGATGGAACCAGCACTATGCTATTGCCTGGGCAAGGCAGGAGCAGGTGAATGCAACATTAGGGGCAGTGAAGAAGCTGCCATGGCCCTCAGACACATTTTAAAAGGCATTTTCTCTTGAAAAGGCCACAACTGTAGTTGTGAAATTTGAAAAGTGAATGCAGAAACAACAGCAGTGGATCAGGGCAAGCAGTTTCCACGAGAACAGCAAATAACAGAAGGAGGGGGTTGAGCTTTACTTCTACCAAATTGGGCACAGCCTCCTCTGTCTCAGGATGCTTGGCACACAACAAGGCTGCTCCTGTTGGGACGCTGCACATCATCATTGCAGAGAGGCAGGTCACTGCTTCCTGGCAGCACTTTCTCCTCCAGCACAAATATGTGGATTCAGCAAGCTGTCGAGCCTGCCTGTGCTTATTTCTGTGCTGGGCACAGCCAGGTGTCACACAGGTGAGGTTGCATATAGACACACAGGAGGCCCAGAGGGCTTTTATCTATTTTCTCCACGTGGCTGAGAGAGCACTCAAAGGCACCTGCTGATTTTGTATGTTCGGTGCCACGGAGAGGAAAATCGATGTGAGAACTACAGATGGCTTCAGTGGTACAGGGTATTCCAGCCTGCTTTCTGATGGAAACAGAACTGATTTACTCTTAGTGGTTTAACTTCACTGACCATTGCATTTTGTTTCATTATTCAAAGGCAAACACTGAAGAAACATGTTGTGAACATGCCCGGTTCTTTCAGGTGGAAGGAGATGAGAACCATTTGTGTAGCATTTCAGAGACTTGTTTTAGTGATTTCACATGGTTTCAGGAAGCTTTTCTTCTAATACTGAGCTGCCTTTAACAGGCCTTTTTTTTCCCTACACCTTGGTATCCAGTATCATTTCCTCGTTTTTTCTGCACTCCAGTGCTATCAGCCATCTTCAAGTGTTTGTCTCATCACTTTCAAGACTGCACCCCTACCCAGGAAAACAGTGAGGGACAAACTTTCTGCTCTCTGCAGGCTTTTCTCCCAATAAGCTGGAAAATAATGTTTGTTTGGCTCACATTCTTAGCTAGCTCCGGACTCCCCACTGATACCCCCTGCCCTGTCAATTGCTAACTAATCGTGCCTGCAGTAAAAGTAATCCAAACTGGGGAGTTATTCAGCAGCAGCAGAAGGATCCATTAAAACAGATTGTGCTCTGTGCTCCGTTTCTGCCCTCATCCTCCGGGATCACCCTGCCTAGGCCCTGCCCCAGGGCACACCCACGCTCGGCAGAGTCCCCCCGGAGTGTCCCCTCGGAGGGCTGCGAGGCTCATCCCAAAGGGACAGGCAGGATCCAGGCCAGGGGTCTGTCCCTGAGGGAGCTGGCTGCGAGGTGATGTTAACAGGCAGGCTGTCCAGGAATGCTCCGGGGCAGGAAGCTGTCCAGAAAGCTGCTGCGGTGGGTTTTTAGCTTTCTTATCCTTGACACACAGGCAGCAAAGCAGCTCTGTATTTGGTTTGACTGAGGCTTCAAGGGGAGCACACCCCTGTAGCATTCAGGCCCTAGGGAGGCAAAAAAAAAAATACACAGTAGGGATGTCCTGGAGCTAATTCAGCCTTGAAACTCAGTGGCTGCTTGGCATGAGGAGGGACCCCAGCCTGGAGTGACGAGCAGGGTTTCTGAAGGCCTTTAGAACAAGCCTCTGTATTTCACAGAACCACAAACTCGGTGAATGGTTTGTGTTGGAAGGGACCTTAGAAATCACCTCGTTCCTACTCCCTGCCATGGGCAGGACCACCTTCCACTGTCCCAGGTTGCTCCAAGCCCCACCCAGCCTGGCCTTGGACACTGCCAGGGATCCAGGAGCAGCCACAACTTCTCTGGGCAAACTGTGCCAGGGCCTCGCCACCCTCACAGGGAACAATTCCTTCCTAATAGCTAATCTATGCCTGCTCTCTATCAGTTTAAAGCCATTCCCCCTTGTAAGAAGCCTCCATCTGTATTTACACCCCTTCCCCTCAGTGTGGATTGGTTACAAGGCCTTTGTGTCGTTGCCCCTTTGAAGACCCATCTCAGGCTCAGCACCTTGCTCCCAACATCAGCTTTCTGGAGATCCTGCTATAGAGAGTAACAAACACAGTCCTGATAAAGCCGTGAGCTTAATTCAGCTGCCTCCAGCTGGGATCTAGCCACGGCTAGCAACACCTGAGGTGCCCTGTGGGGTCACGAGGCCCTGGAGATGGATGATGAGGGACGCTGATGAGATGGAGTTACCTCAGCTGGGCACTGAACCGGCCACCACGGCTGCTCCAGAGAACACAGTGCACAGCTAGAGCCACATGGCCGGGCCTCGCTGGGCTTCCTCTCCCCACTTTGCTTAATTGTGTGACATTAAAGCTACCCCTAAGCCAGTAGGACAGGCATATGCAGAATGAACCTATTTACCTTGCAGGTTTTTAAATTCAAATGGCTTATGTAAAGCAGCACAGTCTACACAATTTAAATTGGCCTGACTTCTGAAAGCTGCAGGCTCCAGGACCTGAAAGAAAGCCTGCAGCTAGGCTGAGTATCCAAGGGAGGTCCTCTTGGCATACAAAGATCAAGCACAATCTGAAATTCAAACATACCTTTACGCTTAGTTTTTATCTTATTTCAGTTTCACGCAAAATAATGTTGCCCTAGAAATGAAATTTCCCCATATGTCTGGCACAGCTCTACAATGGCCATTTAGTGGAGCAGTAAAGCAAAGCACCAGGTACTTGACAGCTCTTTTTGTGTCACTCGCAACATGCCTTCTAATTCTAGAGAGCTACTGCCATGTACTCCAACAGGGTTTCTTTGCTTTCCTGAAGCAGTTACATGACTTAAGAGTTTGGTCATCTTTTCTGCTAATAGGAATTGAGAAATTGTACATAGGAAGAGCACACAGGTAGAAAGCCCTGCACGTTAAAATCAAGATTGCTCAGGACACCACTAATATGATCCACACAGCTCTGCAAAATGAATTTTTATTATTTTCCCAGCTTAACATGCTAGCATTAATATTTCATTACTAGATTTCACTATGATTTTGGTCCTGTTACTGTCTCAACCAATTTATTGCTTGAGAAGGTTATTTTTAATCTTCAGCAGTAACTGAGAATATACCCTCAGAAAACCTTTTCCAATGTGGAATTTCTTTGCTGTTTCATTATAATTGAGTTGATGCCATATCCAACAGCTCTGTATGAGAGCAAAATATATTTTAGGAGCGGAGAGAGGTTTATCAGTTTCTAGCTGAAAGTCTGTATTGCCTACTTGTCTTAATTTGTAATTATAGAATTTCAGACATTACAAATGAGGAGAATGAGCTAAAAAGATGTGATTTGATACAGAAAGGCTGGGTTTAGCACTGAGCACTCAGGCAATTGGCTTCTGAGGTGCTACAGCACTGGTGCTCCAGCAGTTTCCCTTTGAAAAATGAAGGTGCTTATTTGGGTTCAGATTCAAATAAGGTTGAGGGTGTACAAGCACAGGCAGTGTTAGGCCAGGTTTGTTCCTCTCTAGTTCTGTGACTTAGGGCTGTGTCTCAGACACAGTCCTGGCAGCCAGAGAACGAGAAAGGGCCAAAGACTGCACAGAGAGTCTGGTCTTGACCCCGTCTCCCACCAGCCTCAAGGCACCAGAACAGGGTTTAGCACACGGGCTGTGCACTAACTATAACAGGAAAAAAACAGGTCTCAAAAAAGGTCTCTCAAAATCTGCTTCAGAGTTACAAAATGTTTCTCGGTGTCAAATACAAGCAATTAGTGTTATTTATTCATCCCCTTAAAACATCTCACTCCCCAGTTCCAATTCCCTCCAGCCAGGTACTGCCAGTGATTTTGCACCTCCCCTTAATTCCAGCCTGATGGATTTAGGACAGGATGTGCCATTTTGGTCCCTTATCCCACCCTGGGGAGTCTGCTCTCTTTGCTTTCTGGACAATTTCTTTTTTGAGCAGGGTTATTTTCCCAGCTGTTGTGGGGATGGGGCAGGGATGCAGGCAGCTCTCTACCAACCACTGGCATAAAGAATAACTGACCCTTCACCAGCCAGGAAATTCAGACTATTCCCGAAAGTACACTGGCACAGGGATGCTGGCCTAGACACACAGCAAGGAGATGATTTTCCTTCTTGTCCCGTTGGACATAAATGTCCCCATGAATGCTGTCACATCTCCTAAGGGACTCATCCTTCCTCAGATGCACAAAACCTCCCCTAAATTCTACCTGGAGTAGTACCACCCTCCGTATGTACCAAACCACCCGTGCAGGGGTTCCCCTGGGCTGCCTTGTCCCTCTCCAGAGTGTATCCCCAGTAGCTCAGTCTAAAGGAAAGCGTGGATCTGTGCAGCCTGGGACAGCATGAACTTTCACAGGCACCCGAGAGGGTCACTAAGACACAAATCCCCACAGCAGCCCGACGGCCCAGTGCAGTCTGTGTGATGGCAGTGACACAGCAGACCTCAGGTACCTTCATTGTGAGGGCTTTTACTGCTCAAGTGCTTATTCCAAAACCTCTTCTGGGGTAATCATAGCAAAATCATCTCATTTGGGGAACTTAAAACCAATTCAGAGCAGAACCAAAGGACAAAAATCTTTCATTCTGACTTTTTATAGTTCTCAAAACCCTCTCAGCCTGCTGGTGAGTTGGCCCAAACAGAAGAGATTAAAAGAGTTCATCAGTACTTGGGCAGCATGTTTTGGGGAGAAACCAGGAGATGAGCTCGTACTTATCCCTTTAAGAGACTCCAGGAATGAAGTTAATCCAAATCAAATGGTCTGTCTTTGACACAGCATCAAACAACTCATAAAAGCCTTCCTGGATTCTAAATATTGGGAATGTTCTTCACGGGAAAGATGAGCAGCAGAGATTTTCCATTGAAAACATTTTCTCCTGCAATTTTTTCCTGATCTGAGAATTGTAACGAGTGCAGGGAAATTACAAGCTGCTATAAAAATTACAGAGACTAAAACTACAATTTTATCCTGCCTTAGAACAATTTTAACGTTGTTAGAGGAATATATCTCTGCAATTTTAAAATTATTTGAGTCATGACAGAAGGACTCACAACTGCAATATTTATCTTTCAGATTCATCTTAGGATGTTCCTGAAGACTTGTGAGATGTCACATTATATAGCATTTTGTAGGGACTGGGGAAAGTCACTTTGACAAGCAACACATGTAAATTGGAGCCATTGATTACAGGAAATTTAATTTTATCTATTCTGTATTCGTGGTACAATAAATAAAAAGACTTCAGTGGTCACTGTAGGACGGCAACAACTTCTACAGAAATGCAATTTATAGTTGCATATTTTTAACAGCGAGCTTCGGCGTACATTTGATTAAATTCTGCTTTCCAGTGCACTTAATGAGAACTCTAATTCTCTAGAGCTTTCTATAGGCATGCCAGGTAAAGAGGAGTCTATCAAGTCAGAGCTGTGGTTGTTAGTACAAGGAGCTGGTTCCTTTGAAGAGAAATAAAATTCATAAGCATGCATGCATATATTTTAATATTGCCAAGATACATATTGGCAGAGCAATAAATAGTAAGAAGATTTATTACCCACTCTACTTCCCAATGTATACAAATGCAAGTGATACTTGTGAGGTATAACATCTTTCGGGCATGTGTTTGAACTGAGTGGCTGGAGCAAAGCTTATTTATTTTGGGTTCTCAGAAAATTTGAGCTTGATTCAGTCTCTAAATTTCTTCAGGTTATCTCACTGATCTCCCTTCCTGCCTGATGAGGAAGGTGAAGGTGAACGGCTTCCTCTAAGGGACACAATGTCAAGTCCTGGCTGAGGGCCATCCACTTCTCTAAATAAATGGGGTCAGAAAATAAAAAACCTTTTTCTTACCTGCTCCTATTTGGTATCTCTCTGCTCCAGCTCTCAGATCACGAACATTTTTATAAGGACCAGCTTATTACCACAATTATCTTCTTACAGCAACTTGGAAAATAAATCTACCCTTCCTGGCAGGAATATTGGGGGTGTCCAGACAGGACAGCTCCTTCCTTTAGCAATCTGTAGCCACAGCCTCACCTCAGGGAAATTCTACAAGAGAGAGTTTAGTTTTGGCAAGTGTTTTTTCCTTGGCTGCAGAGCCGGGACAAGGACAAACCCTGCTGAACACAGGGGCAAGTTTGCCTTGTTCCAGTCTGCCTTGTTTGAGGCTGGGTGTTGGAAAGAGTGAGTGAAACCCTGGACACATTCACCTCCGTGGCAAAACCTTTCCATGGGAATGGGACCAGGATTTCTTCCAAGCAGGAATAGCTGTATCTTCCAGGTCTGTAAAAATGATGATGGCTGTTTGTCTCCAAATTTGTTCTGGTTTCGCTGCAGAGTTTATTGATTGCTGGCTGTTTAAGTCATTCTTTTGGTGCCAAAGTATGAACAAGATTATCTAGTATTTTATCACTTTTAATATGAATATTTCAAATTAACTGAGGCGTCCAGCAAATTTGCAGCCACCTTTCTGATGGGGACCCAGTGAGAGCTGAGACTGAGGATAGCAGAAGGGGGACAGTGACAGGACAGGGAGAGAGCAGAGAGTGTGAAGCTGTGCCCCAGTCATCAGGTCACAGTGTTATCCTTCAGGTGACTTTTCTTGCTGTCACTACTATTAGTCCTGGAATTAAACTAAAATCAATCTTTCCTAAAAAATATAAAAAATATAACAAGCCTTACTTTTTGTCCTCTCAGCTATTACACTTCGAACCAGTGGGTTATGGTAACACTGACCAATGCTCAATTTCTATTTCTTTCACTGGAATTAAAAAAAAAAAAAAAAAAAAAAAAAAAAAAAAAAAAAAAAAAAAAAAAAAAAAATNGAAAAAAACCAACAGCACAAGAAAAGAACAAATTAAATATAGCTAGTGCTTATGCTGATTTTCAGAAATAAGTTAATAAACATTGCTTAGATGAAAGGAGGCTCAAGCGTTAAAGAAAGAAATCAGAAGGTCTCACTTAAGTGATTTTTTGGCAGGAATCAAATTAACAAATATAATATAGATTGCTGACAAGGTGCCTGATCATTCTCAGCAGTGAGGAAATTTTTTATGTATATATTATATTTATTTATATAGATAGATATATGCATGAGTTTGTGTTTGAGCTGATTCCATTAACACTTCATTTGATAATGATAAATAATAACATTCTTATTGAAAATGTAAGTATCATGAAGTCCTGATTTGCAAGAGCAAGTTAGAATGTATGACATTATTACATCCTGCTGCATTTTCTTCTTCTTTAAAAAACACAAGCTTTCATTGCTGGTACAAAAGACTGCAAACATTTTATTTAGTCCACAGACAATTTTCCTCCAATTCAATCTGCAAATAATAAAAAGTACTCTTTTTTTTTTTTGTAAGAGGGTGGAGGATAAAACAGAAAGGGAGACATAAAAGAGACTTAATTAGATCATGCAACTCTTTCTTAAGCAGTTCAGCATCTTAATTTCTGGTAAATTCAAGCAGCATCCATCTGGGGGCTGGTCCTGTCACTCTGGATCTGTGTCTGTCTGCCTTTATCCATCTCTCTGGGCATCCATGGCTGTGGCTCCAGCGCAGCATCCCGAGCTGTGCGCGCAGCGAGCTGCAGGATCCAGCCCCTCCTTGACAGTGATCGCGGCTGACACTGACGAGCACTCACACCCCATGCTCGGGCTCTTTTCCTTTGGCCTTAGGTACACGTGCTGTCTGGCGAAAGTTAAAAATAAAGCGTTTAGGGCTGGGCTGTGGTCAGTGTTCCCGTGCCTCCGCAGTGCGCGGGGGAGGGAGGGGAGGCTCCGCGTTCTGCACCACTCGCATCAAGGTCAGCCAGAACTGCTGCGAGAGCAGAGCCGGAGCCACCCGGAGCACTTTGGTGCGCTGGAAAAGAGCTTTTCCTCCGAGAACAAATCACCTGCGGGTCCCGAGGGGGCTGAGAGAGGCTCGGGCTTTGCCCCCACTGATTCAGCCGGCCACACCCCGGTGCAAGCAGCTCCTGAGCCTCAGGGCTCTTCGAAAATTTTCCATCAAAACTTTCCGGGGAAGTATCTGATTTCCTTGAAAATGTCAGCATGTTTTTAATTTCGTTCTGCTAGACAAATTGAATATGGAAAATGGAAAATATATTAGCAGAAACCCAGAAACCCTAATGGCAGAGGAAGGGGACAGTATTCATTTTGTCAATGAGAAACTGATATTTCCAGCTGAACATTTTGGATTAAAATAGTGATGGCCTGACTAGGCAAAAAAAAACCCCAAAAAACTGGGCAAAACCACCTCTTATTTATGAGAAGGTCTATTTCAGATATTTATGCAGTAAAGTTGACTGTTTTCCACCCCCACCCACCCCACCCCCCCAATCCCCACATTTCTCACTGCCAAAGAGGTGGATACAGGCAAAACATTTTCTTTTCCCCGATTTCCTAAGGCTGTAGAATGTCCTTGCTACTACCCCTGTCTGCCAGAGCTGCAGAACTCTTGTAACCCTGCTCTGTATCAGGGGTGCTGGGGGCTCACCTGAGGGGATTTCAGGGGTAAAAGCTGAGCTGGATTTATGTGAATATGGGACCAGAATGAACGAGAACAAGAGGATGGGACAGAGTCCAGTGGTCACAGAGCCCAGTGTGCTGCTACAGCAGACAGACATCTGCTGCATCCTTCGCACACGTACCCATCTCCCTCCCAGAAATACTGGCAGGGGTTCTCCCCACTGCTGCTGTGCAAGGCTTTTCCAGAAACCCCCATCTTTCATTACAAACCTTCTTCTAAAATTCAGGGTCACTTACTGATGTCTAGTTTATAGTTATTTATGCATCAATATTGTCTAATCTTAAAAACAATCCCCTTCATTCCTATCATGTTTATGGATGATTCTCTGCAGGCTTTAGTCTGCTAAGGCACAATCCCTCTTCTCCCGTTGAACTGTTCACCATTCTCTGCTCCTGCTCTAGGTTGAATTTCTTTCTTTCAAACACAGGTGGCTACAACTGGTCACTACATTCCTGAAAAAGCCTTAATATGGCCTTCTAAAGGGTATTAATTTTTCCCAGCTTGACTGGAAATGCTTCTTTTGATATAGTGCCAAATATATGCCCCGTTCTTCTGTATCTGTCCAACCAACAAGCCCTACCTTATATTAGAAATTGTCATTAGTTCCCAGCTACCTGACCTTGCTACTTGAACTGTTCAGTGTAATCTCATTTATATCTTCCTGGTCCCTGAGGATATTTTGTTTTTCTGTATGCTGTCAGCCTCCTTGCTATTGACAAACCCTCCCACCTTCAGCCATCAGCACATTTCTCTAGCAGGTTCTTTTTGTGCCTAGTTGATTAATGAAAATATTAAGTGTTATTGGTCCCCAGACTGTGCCTTCAGAAACTCCACTTTTAGCTGTCTCCAGCCTGGTATTTCCTCTTTCAGCATCATCTGTTATTATCTCCTTTAGCCAGTTTCTATTTATTTTACAATCCTGGGCCTAATCTTCATCATTCCCAATCAAACAATTCTCCGTGTAGCTCTGTGTCAGATGTTTCTCTCACAGCGTATACACATCAAATCTATTGCCATTTTCTTTGTCTAAAAAGATCAGGATAATCTAAAGATTATCAAGTTAATCTCGTAAATCTGCTTTCGGTAAACCTATTCTGTGTGTTATCCTACTTCTTCCATTTGCTATGCTCTCTATTCCTCTGCTTTCCAAAAGCACTCTAATGCCTTGTGTACTACTGATGTCATGTTAATACGCCTACATTTAACTAGAACACAGGGGGTTTTTTTCCTATTTTGAATACAGGAATCATATTTGAAATTTCTCTTGCCACTCCTACTTTAACACAGTTCTAAATACCCTTCAAGCAGAAGTGCAGTTTTCAATGCCAATTCCTTCAGACAACTTGGGACACAGATGCTTGGAAACCACTCCTTGAATTTTACTTCTACCTCAAAGGCATCATTTTCACCCTTCCAAACTCATTCCCATAAAGCCAGTTTTCTCCCATCCAAGCTCAGAGCCATTGTCCAAATTGAACACGAAGCCACGAAACCATCTCAGTTTTGGAAAGCAACTAGGCCAATCTTTAACCCATCCTCCCTCAAGCCAACCTCACTGTTATTTTCCTTACTGTAATTTAATTTTGATGGCAGAAACCCCCACTTTTTTATAAATTTATTGTGCTGCTTTTGTGTTGACTTCAATTCTCATTTTACCTCTGTGATTCTGGATCTTATGCTTCCTGTTGGTCACTGTTTCCATTCCTGGGAGTCCTTACGATTTTGAAATCTCATTATTTCCTCTCAGTAAAAATACCTGCAATGGAACAATATCAGAAGAACATTATATTCTAAGGCATTTCCAGAATTTGTTATTATCTTTTTTTACAGCGTAACACAAGTTCTTTATATTTATTGACTTCAATGATGTCTTATATTTGAAAGCATTGTTCCACACATTCAGAACTGCAGATTCACTGAAGCTGAACATGCAGGTCTGATTGGAAAGCAAACTTATGGTGCTGGGAGCAGTTGGACCAGGGTTCTCTATGGCACATCCATCAAGCATCTTGATTCAGCTAAAACCCACCCATGCGAAGTGTCATTGCAGCTGGAAATGTCCCCCCATCAAAACAAAGCTCCTGGATTTAATCTTTCTCTGACTCTGTGTAAAGTCTGCAAGTCAAAAGAGGGTATCTCTAATGTCACCTTTGAAATCTCACTTTCAGGTCCACAGTCAAATCCTGCCTTTATTTCCTCCTCCCGAATCACCAGCACCAGGCTGCAAATGAATGACAGTTCAGGACCCACCGCAAAGCCCAAAGTGTGAACTCATTTGATGATCAGGCCCTTTAACTGGAGCTGCACAAGGGATATGGCAACCCACCCACCTCTCCACGGACTTTGCAGGGCTTTGAGCTTAAAACAGTAGTGTGGAGTCTAATGGACATTGTGTTGAGAGGGAAAAAACTCTCTAGAATATGCATTTGTCAGACTTCCAGGTTAAACACAAGGCTCTACGTTTGCAGAGCCCTTTCTCTGGACATAGGCACCTCCAGCAAGGTGCACACTTCTGGAGGTTTGCAAGTTTGGGGAGTGGAAACGTCTCTGCAATGCACAAGGAACCACACTGTTGCTGCCACCATGCAGTTTGGTCTCCAAAGCAATCCCACGAATCCATAGCTTATTTCTATCAAAGCAAAAGATAGAATAAAGAGTTTTGAGTGCTCTTGGCCACAATGATGCTCTCGTTTCATAGAGAAGCAGATGGATTTCAAATAAATTTTTTGTAACATCAAAGCAGTCAACTCCTAATATTTGGTATATTAGATATGCTCAGGGTTGCTTGATTGTAACTGTTAGTACTTTATGGAAGGCTTCATGTGTAGGAATGGAAACATACAGATTCAATGATTTACCTAATAACAGGACTGAGATACAGCAGCCAAGTCAAAACTGAATTCACCATTTCAGGCTCATGCACATGGTCAGCTCACTTTAATGTGAGATATGTCTGTAACTCATTTCAAAACTAACTGAAATCCTACCCTGCTTCATAAATCAGATTATAGTTTCTCTGTGAAGTAGGAATTAATTATTAAACATGGCTCCAATCTTAATTTTAAGTATCTCCTATTAGTACACAGCTATATCCTGGACTTGGTACCACTGAAAAGGCTATTCTTGTCTTAACATCTAGAAAAGATGATTAATGTCCTATACCTCTGGTCCTGTGGTATTGATTTGCTGCCCCACTTAACAGGAATATGTTGCTAAGGTAAGTGACTTTTTCTATCCCTTTCTTTATTGAATTGTCCTCTAAGGGAAGAAAGCCGGCTCCCCTATACTGAAAATTATCTTCCTTCCATTAACAAGATGGCAAAAAATAATAGATTATTTCATGCTTCAACATCTCAAGAAAACCTTTCTATTTTGTTCATTGGCACACAAAGAAGAATATTTATTCAGATAACCACACGGCCATATATAATAAATGGATAATGTGACTTTTAGCAGTAACTTTTTTCTATCATGAATTTTGCTTTGATACTTGTCTTCTGTTTCATTTAGAATTCCCAGCCCTTCATTATTAAATTATAGCCTACAAACTATTAAAATTTACCAATTAGAACTGACAGATACTTTTTTTTCAAAGTGAAGATTTAAGTGTTGATTTATTGCAAAAAATATTCACATCCTTCATGCACAAGCAGCATTTGCCCAGCTTGCTCAGAGTTGCTGCTGGATTTGCCAGCCCCATGATTGCAGGTACTGTGAGGCATCAGTGCAATGCACTTGTCAAAAAGACAAATACAACTCCAGGATGCATCCAGGAAGGTGTTTCCAGCTGCAAAGGACTGACACCACTGCACAAGGAACTCATATCATCACCTCCTTTGAAACCATCTGAACATTGCCCCTCCTCAGAAACGAGAACAAAAAAATCAAACAGGTGCAAAGAAGGACAACAGAGACAAGAGGTATGAGATGTGAAAGCAAGAGAAAGAGGGATGAACAGTTTAATGTGGAAAAAAGCCTTAGAGAGGAAAAAAATCTCTGCTACAGATGGTTATTGGCAGTAAAGCAAAAAGTATAAATGAGATAACTTAAGGAGGTTCCTAATCGTAAGAGTGAAGCTTTTCTAGAAGAGACTTCCATAAGAGCAGTGCAACAAAAGTCCAACTACCTGCAAGATGGAACTCAATGTAAATGTACAGGATTATGTGATTTGAGCACCAGTAACAACTGGGGGTTTGACTCCCTGCTTGTTTCCATTGTGAACTAACAATGCAACAATCAGACTTATACTTGAACTGTATTATCAATAACAATGAGCAATTTTATGGTTTGTGTATTGCTAGAGCTCAGGTCATCTTCCAAACCCCCAAAAGGAAATGCAATGAGTGCAAAAGCAGCTAACAAGCTGGTGACTTTGAAAATGTGGTTGAAGTGGAATGTGTTAGAAAGGAATGAGGTGGAAAGTGTCTGGATCCCAGCTTAGTCCAGGTCCAGGTCCAAACTTATCTGGAAAAGCAAAGGTGGCAAATCACAACACAGCAAAATCTGAGATGGTTCCTAACGCAAAGAAAGCAAAGAAAACTATCTTCACACTTAACCAAGGAGGAAGACAGAGGGACTGGGCTGAGAAGGAGGAAGGTCCGTGGTCACGAAATACTCATCTGCAGGTGAAGCCTACAAGTGAAATCAGGTACCTGAGAGGAAGAAAGTGAGGTAAAGGAGTTGTGATATTAGGTTTGCCTCTATAAATTAGCATAGGTTTGCAGGCAGAGGGAGAATGGAAGCAAGAGTTTTAACATCTAGATCATTGCTGGTGACTCTGTATCATGGGTACAGCACCGTCACCTGAACACAAGTGGGGCTTTGAGGAATAAACGTGTGATAACTCTGCAAAGGAGTCAGCACCTGTATTTACCTTCAGAATTTACAACTGAGTGTTTTGAAATCCTGAAAGTGACCCGTTAAGATCCTTCTAGTTCTAGCCTCATTTCTATGATAAGATTCTTTTGACATGTTCTGAAACCTAGAGGCAAATGACTAAATGTATTTCCATACAATTTAGCACTTGGTTGCATTAATCTGCATTCCCACCTAGAGTATACTTATTATTTTAAATAATAATTTTCAACACATTTAAAAATATAATTTCTAAGTGAAAGGTGACACAAATCAATATTCTTTTCAGTGTCACATGGAACGCTACAGCTACCTAAACCCATGTTCAAAGCAGAGATGGAAAAGACACTGCTTTGCTATTATATAGGTGTGGAAAATGAGGAAGTTTGTCACTAAGATCATGTCATATTTCAGCCACTGCAATGTGGTAGCAGGATTATTAGGAGGCGTGCGTTGGTGTGACAGCCTCATTCATGGCAGTGATCATCATCATTTGTTGATCACACCAAAAATTCAAAAGTGAGTTGGAAAGCAGATGCTTCTGGCTCCTTTTTCCTGCAATCAAGCTTCATACCCATCCTGGTATCAAGTTAAAGGAGTCCATTTTTAGGTCTTTCACATATCCATAGCATTTTGTTTTCCCTAGAAAACTGTGTCTGATGTCAATTTCTGCATTTGGTGTAAATGAAAAGCCATTTTCTAGAGGATGGTCACTTCTTCAGACATGCCCATGCAGGAATTAAAAGTTTCCTCTTGTTATGTGCACATACAGCAGCCCACCCAACAACTGCAGCCAGAACAACCTTCTAAGGAGTCAAATCTTGGCAAAATTTCCAGCTATATGCTTGGCCGTAATTAATTATTTTGAGAAAGTTTATTAGGAAAAATTAGAATCCATATATAAAATGGTCTTATGCCAGGCATGAATTTTGTAACTAAAAGTGGCAATCCTCATACTCCACAAAATGTGCACAGAGGTAATAAATCCAGCATTAAATAATAATTTCACTATGCCTTTGGCTATACAATGCTTTCAACTGCCTTTCTTTTCCACATCATAACCAGTCACTGATAGGTGTTCTTTAGATCCATAATGATGGCAAGGACTTAAATTTAGGAAATAAGAGGAGTGGTCCTTCATGACACCTTTTTTTGATTAGAAGAACACCATAAGGAAACTTATCTTGCTTTTCATTGTGACAACGTTTTCCTATCATTTCACTCAAATTATTATTCGTGTACAGTATTTATTTTTAATTTAAAATTAAAATGCTGAATAATTAAGTACCATAGAGAATACTGATGTGTGGAACAAAGTGGGACAAATAGACTCTGTCTACAAGATTTCTATGATCCTCTCTCCATTAACATAAGCATGAGTTCTACTGGGTATTTACATATTAGATTTGGCAAGCAATAATACAATGAGAAACAATTTCTGCATTAATATTTTTCTTTCAAATAAGACAAGTTCCTGAACTTGTCAAACATAAATGCAAAATTATGAAAAACAATCCTAAGCAAAAACTCTTGTTATTAAAATGCATGGCAACTAATTATTGATCTGATGCTATTCTGCGTAAAGAAGACATGCTTGACTGAACAGAAATATTTTAAAATCATTAATATACATGTGTTTATTTTACTGAGTCTAAATTAGAAGTGGTAGATTATTCTTATTGTCTAACGAATTAGGAAGTGTGACAATACTGCTGTACAGCACTGATGTATGATATCTTTCTCCTTAAACTTATTAATTTCTGTCAAATTAAAACTAAAACACTACTGCAAACCTTGAACAGCCACAGTATGAAAATCAAATGTGAATTGCTATTAGAAAAGCCAGAGTACCTGAGATTGCTCCAGGCAAACACACAGAGATACAATACTAAACACTGTCTTTGTATAAGAAAGGAAAGGAAAAAATCTCTTGTGGGACGTGCTGCCAGTTGAAGCTGAAGCCCTGTCAAAACTGCAGCTCTTCTGTGGGAACATGGTGAAATCGAAAATCTTTGTGCAGCTGGGGTTTCTCTTCCCTTCAGTTTTCCACTTAAAACAAAAACCTAAGTGAAATTCAGTTCACTGCAGATTTGCCAATGCATCATTTCACTCTAAGGACAGATTAATAATTTCTGAACTTATTTCAACTGAATTTCATGGTCAAGATATCCCGTAATTTTACACCTCCCCACAATGACCTTTATACTGTACTTATTTTACAAAATATCACTGGTAACATTTTTTCCATTCCAACAAGCTTCAGATACATATATCTTGATATTACTTTGGAATTACTATGGTGTGGAGTGCTCTGTAAATAATCAATGACATGTAGCTCGTTCACTATAAAATTCTGAGGAGCATAGTACTGAAGACTGTTCATCTTTAATGCATTTTTACAAGTCAAAGTTAACCTTTATGGAAGGTACAAGCTCATTTCAATGAATTCCTAAATCAGCCCTGCTAATCTAGCTCTGGATAATCAGAAATGTATAATATAACAATAGCAACATTCCTGCTGCACAATGTGACTTCCCCACAGAATGTGCTGCGACAGAACAACTCCTCTCCGTAGCCTGAACACCCCAAAAGTTCTTTGATAATTTCTCTATAAGCAGGTTCTGACACCCTTGGCACATTTCCTTTCAGTTATTCATCGAGGCAAAGTAGCAAATGCTGCTGTCACAACGGGAAGTTTTTCTGAGTTTGTATCCCACTGCCGGAACACACAAAGCACCCAATGGTACGTGATGCTCCCAGAGGCATCAAGTAGTTAAAGAAATCCCCCAGAGCCCACTCTTCCTGAGGATATTAACATATTGATACCCTGCCTGCATATAGATATCCTATCTGAAAGTGCAGTGCTCCATTTCTGGAAAGAGATCCCAACATTCACACTCCTGTACATCTCTGATTTTAGGAAGAGCTGGGAATAGTTATTGTATAGCACTGCTGGGGACAATTAGGAAAGTTTTAGAAGGTGAACTGTACTCTAGGTTATTCTGGGGTTCCAGGGGCCAGCTGGGTGAAGGACTGTCCACTGTGTCCATGAGCCAGCCCTTGACTTCCAAGCCTCTCCTTTGCCAGCATTGGGATCCACCCTGGAGAACACGAGCAGTGAGTGCCCTGCAGAAAACATACAGTTCAAGTCAGTCATTAACTCCTGGCTTAGCAACTCTTTTGGTAAGGTAATTATTGCTCTAGACCCGTCTCCTCTCTGCAGTCAGGCCCCTTACCCTTCCCTGTGCCCTGTTCCTGCTCTGTCGGTGCTGGGTGTGGGACATGGTGCTGCTATGATCCCCTGCTCCTCACCAAGCTTCCTGTTGTCCAAGGCTTTCCTGGCTGGGGTAAAATGCTCTTGAATTGCTCTTGCTGTCCTCCTGCTGAGGTTTTTTATTGCTTTTGTAGATATTGATCTGGTCTTGGATCAAACAGCTCTTTCCATGGAAATGTCTTTCCATCTCTTCCAAGAGAAGAATTTCTTCAGGAATGATACACTCTACAACTATTCTCTGACAAACTCCCTATAAGCCATGGTTTTCAGAAGCACAGGAATGATTCATATGGAACAGGCTACCAATACAGACTGGAACAAGCCATAGCTGCTCACTATAACATGCTATAAAAAGGGATATTCAGAGTTCTAAACCAATATCTTCACAGCCTGGAGTCTCTAGGCTATCTCTGGACTGGTGTCTCCCATCTGCTCTCTGACAGGAAAGCTCTATTAGAGTGGAGGTGAGACAGGCAGTACCATGATTGTGTTACTTTGGTGAAGTCACTTTGCCATGTCAAACATAAAATCAGACTTCCTTGCAAACTGCTCACTAGATGAGAGCACAATTTTCTAACTTTCAGTTCAACAGGATGCCCAATGCATAGGAAACACTGTTTCGAAGGGAATTGTTTCGTTTCATTTACAAAATAAGACTATAGTGAGATTTTCCTGCTGTTTACCCAATAGAATAGCCTTTGGGTTTTGGCAAATACCATTCCCTCAAACTACATCACAACTCCATTACAAATACAAAGTAATCATCAAAAAAGGGCTGATGCAAACACATCATATCACACACCATAATATAGAGGATTTGGATAAACAATTTTCCAAACCCTTTGCTTGCCTTCTCCCCTGTACAGTTATTCTTTCACCTTTATTACCTGCCACTTCTAGATGAGAAAAGCAAGGGTTTTATTTGTGTTGTGGTGGCACATAAGAGCTCATCTCATAAATGGACCCCACTGTTTTATGTTATATAAACCTCACAGTAACACATTATTTCTACAAATGAACAGAGTTAAAAATGTAACAATTGGTCTCACATTGATCTACTCCTTCATCTCAACCTTTCCCATCACCGAAAATTGACTAGGATATAAACATGCAAAAGCAGAAATAAAGATTTTTAATAGGTCAGATCTCTATGAACTGGAGTAGCTTGGAGGAGCTCAATAGAGCTCTACTGATTTACAGCAGCTGAATTTGCATCTGCCGTGGCATACTGGCCCCACATGTATGTATGGGAAGAAAAATTGCTACAAAAGAAAAGGGAAAAAAAATCAGCAATACTTTTATAATGTTTTGCATGAATCCCTAATGTAAGCAGCTCAATACATGTTTTGAATCTCTACTGTAAGGAAATAATGAATAGTGAAAATTTTGATGTAGTAAGCTGAGAGCTCTCAGTGAATCAACTTTATAATTAATTCTTCCAGATACTGATGAAAATGGTTTACTTACTAAGGAACTTAACTTGATTTTGAAACTAATGTGGTAATTTAAAACTACTTTGGTAAAAAAAAAAAGTTTAATGACAGCTGAAACCTGGAAAGTATAAAATATGGAGGTTCAATAAAAAAACATTTTCTCCTTCTGCTTTCCAGGTTTAGCTGATGGCTAAACAAGTGCTGTTTTCCAGGACTATTAGTTATTATCCCATAACAAATTGGTCGAGTTCAGCTCCTCATATGGTGGGAAGAAAAACTACATAAAAACCCCCAAATAAACTCTGGCTGTGATGAAAGTGGTGGCAGAACTCCATTATTTCCCATGTTCTCAGCTTGCTTCCAATCTTCATAAACTCACTGTAATGGCAAAAATTGAGCAACAGAAATGGTGGTAGACTGTGGACTGCCAATTCTCTGTTATCTCATATCCTAGAGTCACACAAAACTGCAGCATTCGCTCTTGATGTCTAAAATTATCAGCAACAGGAACACGTTCCCAATACAATGTGAGAGACGAGGACAAGCAAAGGATTATTTTCAGAGGTTTGGATTTGGCCATCAGTGAAAAACTGTTCACATGACCACCAACAATCTAATCTTATTTTCCCAACACATGAGGAAATGATTCATTATCTAATCTTATTTACATCATGAGCATCCAAGTCATTCTCTTACTCTCTTTTTTAATCCTTAAATCCCAGCTAAATGGATTATGCCAGTACAATTTGTGTTTCGAAATCCTACCTCTGATTGCCTTCTGGGCAGAAATAAATACCATCATATGTATTCAGTCTAAACACTGGAGTCAAGTCCTAATATGAGCTAAATTAGCAGAGTTTGTCAGATGTATAGCAAGTTGCATCTAACTTGTTTACAGCTATTGAAATATTGCCTTCTACTGCAGGCAGAGAGAAATTCAGGACTCCTCAGACATTTTTTTTATCACCTGAATGTAGTTAAGCATCATATTTCAACAATTGGTTTGTAACTATTAAATATCTATAAGAATTAAAAATCTGTAATTATTAAATGTACATTAAAAATAGCTCTCCATGGTACCCTGTTGGTACCCAGGTTGAAATAAAGGCAGTGTGTGAAGTCTGAAGAGCAGAAAGGAGTAAAGGAAAACTCTAGATGGATAATGAAAATCTTTACATATATATCTTCTCTACCTTTTTTTTTAGTGACCAAGTCATCCAAACAACCTGAAATATTTCAAAAGGCATACTTTTTCCTGAAAGTCTCCATAGCAGCTTTGTTCTCAGAGGACACAGAATGCTTTTTTCAGAATACAATGTCTAGTTACAATAAGAATCTCCAGGGAATTCTGGCCCATGTTTTTAGCCCTTGTAAATCCTCTTCATACCTCTCTGGATGCACTTATTTACAAGGATTTGTGAGAAATGTGGAAGTCACATCTTTTCACCGATAAGTGCAGGAGGAAAGCTGGTTTAATAATGTGTGGTTTCTACTCCAGAAATCACCTCTGTCCTTCCCTCCAGCTTATTTAAACCCAGGCAAGACTCCTGGCCATGTCTCAGGATTTGATCATCAGCAGCTTAAGTTTAATTGCTGCATAAAAGCATTGCACTTGCTTCCAGTAAAATGGGATTAAAATGAGCTTGTCATCTGAGCCCTTTATTTTGTTATATGGTCCCTATGACCGTGGTATCCAGTGCACTCAGCATTTACAGGGAACCTGTCATCAGTGAGAAACTGAGGCAAAGATAAATTACATTATTTGCCCTGAAACTGAACTCAATTGAACTCAAACTGAACTCAAATTTCCTAAGTCCCAACCTGACAACTACTGGAATAATCTGTCACTAAAATAATAAGAAATTTAGAAGAAAATGTTATCCTCCTTTCTCCTTACCTAGTATGGGGTTTGATTCTGTTTCTTTACTCTGGATCAGCATCTTACAAATTTTTAAGAGCAAAGTGTCTTGATTTATGATAAGGTTCATAAAATCTGTCTAAATGCAAGGTTCCATGAAATCCTAGGAAGATTACATGACAAAATGTTTGAGGGAATAAAATTAGGCTTGGCTTTGTCCAGAAAATAGGATCATCTATGTTTACCTGGGCAGAAACTTTGTCCACACTACACATGAATTGTGGGGGTTGTTGGTTGGTTCCTTACGGTAGTATTTTCTTTGGGTATTTTAGGAAAAATACGAGCCTGCACCTCTGAGAAAATCAGAGCAGCAATTTATTTAGAATTTTTAACATTCCCTATATCCCTACTCTGCTATCCTTAGACTGTCCCTTCCAAGGATTTTCTCTCTTCTTATTAAATAACACAAATTATTCTAAAGTAGGGCTGCTCATTGAAGCCCTGAGAGATGTGTGTTTACAGAATAGCTTTGGTAACACTAATGTCAATATTAAGGCCATAAAGGAAATATTAAATACAAAGCAGAAGACAGATTCCAGTGAAATCATTCAGGTTTTCAAGGAAAAAAATTCACTGATTAGTTTCAATATCCTCACTTCCTATTGCAACGTCCTATCCTTTTCACAGAAAACTGATGCATACACAGTAAATAATGCTGGTATTAAGAGAGATGTTCTAAACTAAGAAAGGATGAGTTGGTAATGAAGTGGTTAACATGAAGAGGAAAAAGGCCCTGGGTTTATTTGACTTATCCAGCTCATACTCTCAATTCAACAGGCAGCAGCAGTGAAGAAGGTTGGTAAGATGCTAGTACACATTAAGAAAGAGGTATATCTGTAACAAAGCCAATAAAATTACATTTTTACTATGTAAGACCCTGTGGTGGTAGACCAAATCTGGAATATAATGTCCAATTTTGGTCATGAGAGTGGAAGACAGATGTAAATAAAATGGAGAAAGTACAGCAGTGGGCAACCAACATGATTAATGTGCTGGAGAATGCTGGCAGAATAGCTGAGAGAATGATGAAATGGGAATTATTTAGCCTCAAGGAAAGGTGATTAGGAGGTGAACTGACTGAAATATTTAAACTACCTATGGGTTATTATAAAATTAAGCTTGAAGGTGAATTTGAAATTTTTTGACAGACCAGAAATAAGGGAGGCAGGATTAAATACATATTAAATTAATGACCTCACAGGTCACTGGGGCACACATGTTGGCTGCAGGAGATGCCAACATGTGGAAACTGCAGTACAGGCCTCGTGGCTACACGGGGTCTTTTGAACAACCTGGCATTTCTGGTAGGAGCTGAAGGCTCAATCAGTGACAGCATCAGCAGCAAACTCCCTTCTGGGCAACGAGATGGCTCGGTCCAGCTCGTGTCCCCATGGAGTGGGGCTGCCTGTTTCTCTTCACTGGCTAAAAGCCTGGATCCCAAATGGCCCGCTCAGCTCCTTGCCAGCAGGACTGGTCTGTGGGGTAACATATTCTGCACCACTGGATGCCACGCTCTGAGCCCGAGGGTGGATCCATCACCTTTTCCTTTGGCCACCCCAGGTAAGGCAAGGCACTAACTTGGAGCTGCTCCCCTCAGCTCCCACTGCAGCCACTGGAGAGAGGAAGAGAAATATGGAAGCCAACGCAGAGCTTCCTGCAGGAGCCCAAGACAGGGAACATTAATTGCTCTCTGGAGGTGTCTTTCTTTTTCCATTGTCTCTGCAGGCAGCCTCCCATGGAAGCAGGCTGGAATCCCAGGGCTGGGTACCTTTTTGGCAACAAATGCCACAATGCTTCTGAGCCGACATGAAGGCGAGAGTCCATGAGCACACAGGAAAAAACAGAGACTACTGAGAGGTGTGGGCCAGAATTTAGACCAGGTAGATGGCACTGAAAACAAGATTTAAGTCCCCAGGGTGAAGAGAGGGAGATGATGAGGAGAGGTAAAGAGTTCAAGCTCACTTATAGTCATTCAGGAATCTGGGAGTTAAGCAAAAAATTTTGATGAACAAACAGTTCAGTTTGTCACTGATGGATGAAGGCTCTGAATCTGCATTGAGGCAGTCCTGACATGGTACTTAAACAATGCAGACTAAGAAAAATAAAATGTACATGAACAAAGAAATGAAGAGGACACAGTGGCTATTAACAGTGAAATATGGTGGTTTTAATTAGCAAATGCTAATTGTAGGACTGGATATAGGGGAGAATGGAAACATTGAATCTCAGGTGAAAGTAGGTGATAGCTAAATACCATTAATCTGAAAAGGTATAATGAGAAAAACAAAGTAAGAGAAAATGGAAAGGCTGATTGTTCCTTCCAGCAAGAAAATGTTATTATCAATAAAAAATTAAGTGAAGACTATTTTTTTCTGTATTGGAACAAGTTTTTTACAGTATGTATAATGCTTGAATTATATTTTTTGCATTAAGATGCCTAAAAATGGATAATATTAATTTCCAAAATAATATAGACTTGAGTAAATCATGGAAATCCAGTAATACAGACAAAAAAATTCCTGTAGATTTCACAGCGGTGACAAGCAGGAGAAGGGGAACATAAGAAGGAAGAGCTAGAAAGAGAGCTATATGGTATAAATAAATCTTCAAAACAGAGTATAAATGTGTAGATAGATTTAAAGATAACAAAAAAAATTACCAAGCAGGATTACCAATTTTCACATTCTGAAAACTATGTTAGCAATAATTGGGGAGTGAAAAAACAGTAGCAAAACCATAATTTCTGACAGACTTCCTTTTTTGCAGAGTCTGTTGGGCTTACACCCCACCTGTGTGAAATGCAAGAAGATCATAATTGCCCCCAGACTTCGTTTCCAAAAATGAACAAAGCTGAGCAGTAAAACACACAATTAGAATTCAGTGGTCATACGATCAGACCTGAAATACTTGTAAGAAAAAGGCAGTGACATCATGTAATGTTGCTACTACAGTTGGACTCTCAAAGAACATAGAACAAATTTTAAAAACATCTCAAACAAAGTGTTGGACAGAAAAGAGATTATGGTGTACTGGTAAATATTTAAGAGCAGATAAAGATAAAATCAAAATTAATTCCATCAGAGCCCACCAGATTGCAGCTGAATAGTTTGGAAGCTGCATACAGTTTTGCTGAAGCATAAAATCACAGATAAACAGGAGTAGTCACAAATACTGGGAAAAAAAACCCATCAACATTAGTGTCTGCACCATACCAAATCTATTGATTTTTTTTTTTTTTTAAGGTAACATAAAAGGGGTTGATTTTACTGGGTGGAAACATAAAGCGAATGTGAAGAGAAATTGCAGATATTGGGACCATTTACACTAAAAAAAGAAAGATTGAGAGGTTATGACAAAAGTCCAAAAATGCAGTTTAACAGCCCTACTAAGTTCCCTATGATTGTTCTTGTCCTTACAGAATTACAAGGAAAACACAATTAGATTGAAAAGCTGCAAATTCCAAAACATTGACTTGATAACCCTGGTACTGCTACCTCACCAAGACTCTGAAGGTAAACTGCAGCAAATAGGCAATATGCCCATGATAATTTTTTTCCCATTCTTTTAAATGGTTTTGAAGCACTTTGCTTCAGAATCTGTATCGTCCTTCACCTCTTAGGACTAGTAGGAAAGGATGACTGGCCACAGAGCTGCACCTTTGCCTGCAGGAACCATCACAGATGGTTTTTAAAGGACTGGAAAATGCAAATCCTCGTGAATCAAATTGGGCAGTCAAATATTCTTCTTTGTGTGTGCTTTTTAGAAAAGAATAAAGGACAGCATAGAGAAGAATGAAAGAATCCATCCATATTTTAAGTACTACAATTGCACACATGTGTGTTTGTACAATGCATGCACATTTAAGAAACACAAGGGTTTTGCTGTGGAAACATAATTATTATGAACTTAAAGACATCTAAACAGAAAGATATGACTCCTCTCCTTACTTTCACCTTCGTATCAGAGAAGAAGGATGATGAACTGACTCCTTTTAATAGCTCCAAAAAAATGGCAGCATGTTTCTGCTCACACACTGACAGGGAAGGACTTGACTGCTTGAAAAAATAGTGGTTGCCAGCTGTGCTCTGAGTAAAACTAGGGTTGCTCTGATAAACTGGCAGTCCCAGTGCAAGATAGGAAATGAAGCCTTGGCAATGTCATGCAAGGAGAGGCTGAAAATTATTTCATATATTTTATCAAAACTGAACTCTGAATGCAGTGGATGTCTGGAGAGAGTGGAGGCTAATAACAGGGTGCTTCAAAGCCACAGACTCATGGCTGTGTGGCCCCTGGGACACTCTCTCACTCTCTCTCATCCTTCCCAGGACCAATTGTGAACAGGGTGTTGGTGTATTTTGCTCCTCAGCCCATTTGCTCTGTGCCTTCTGGAGGAGCATGAGAGGGGATGTCGGTACTGGAGACATCGCCCGAAATGCTGCCGTGACCTTCAAGGCTGTGCAGATCATTCACACAGAGAAATGCAGAGAGGGATGGAGGCTCTTGGGTCCATGGGCCAAGTTTTGGAGATTCTCCACCCTCCTATGCCATTAACCTGCAGCACAATGGGAAGGATGGTGGCTAAACCGTGTGCCTCAGTTTCCCACTTACAAATGAGGACAGCAAAGCATTTCTCTTGTGTGGTGTAGGATAACCCTCACCATTACAGCCTAGGTAAACACAGATGAGCTGCACAGCATTATCAATCTTAACATAGCACAGAATAACTTAGGCTGTTACAAGGCCTAAACCTTTTTCTCCCACTTTGCTTTCCACTCAGAATGCCCCAAACACATGCTGAGGAAATAACACTGTGATGGCAGCTAAGGAAGGGCCAGTGGGTACTGAAGTGTGGCTTTGTCAGTTTAATAAGCTGCTGCTCTTGCAAAAATGGCTGCAGTCTCTAAACTTAACCCCTGAGAACTTCAATTATTTTATCTACCAATCTTTTGGATTACTGACACCCTCTAAGGGAAAAGCTGTTGTCTTAGATTAGCCAAAGCAGCTACAGTGCTGTCTTCCTTAGAGACGGAGGATGACTTAGCTGTCTTATCCTTGGAAAATCTATATAATCCAAAGATTAATCCAGAAGACCCTGATCTCTTTGCAGCAAAAGGCCATTCCTAACAAACTGCTTTCTCTCTAGCAAAGCTAGCTCTTCACTTTCTCTTTCAGCCTAGAGTAAAAAGAGCTGTAATTGTCCTAATAAAAGCATTTTAGTGTCATGGATAGCAACTGTCATAATACAATTTCTTGCCTAGATAAAATTTATCCGGAGAATAAAATGGTTCCTACATTCCTTGCTGTGAAAAAAAAAAAAAAAAAAAAGAGAGAGTTAATTGCTATCAGTTAAATGAAAGCACGAAGGAAACTGGATGAACAGCTTTCCCTTGGATCTCCTACAGGTGTCTTAGGCTACAAAACACTTGGTACTGTGTGTGTGTTGACTTTAAAATCATTGTGGGATACAAAATAATGCACATTGCCTCTCTGAGCTGCTTCATTAGCCTGATTTACCTCCAAGGTTCCTGTTTCAGGCAAGTCTGCTAGCCTTGCATACAAAAGGATCAGCCACAGAACTCTGCAGCGCGAGCCGAGCTTTTTGTCCTCCCACTAAGAGGGAATAAAGTACATAACAAAAACAAACCTTCCCTGCAAAAGTAGCCTGTCAAATTAGCAGGGCATTTCAAATACAAAGATCTTCAAATCCTCACTTCTGCTCTACTTTAGAGACTGAGGAGAAAAACCTTATTTAGCAACAAAACACAGTCCTTGACACGCGGCTTTAAAAATAACTAATCGATCAATCTCTCCCTCCCTCTGTCCGTCTTTTACGAGAGAAGATTGAATGCACTTTGAAAAGAAATGTCTAAGAAAGCTCATCTGTGTGACAAAGCAAAAGCCAGACCTAAAGCAAACAGTAAAAGCTGAAAATGTCCCTGATCCTCTGGAAAATGTAGGAAAAGAGGCAGAGTCCTGGGGCAGCGTGTGGGAGCTCCATGAGCTGTCGAGGTGCACTGCAAACCAAGCCACATGAAGGATCTCCCCTGCCCCTACCAGGGACAGTGGGACATTTCAGAGTGTGACCTTTCGAAAGGTACATAAAATACCGCAGATCGTCTCCTCTCCTGAGGGCATCTGTAGCATGAAACTGAAGGTGGCCTCACAGTTGGCAGAAAGTGTGCGGGGCTTTCTGTTTACATTTATTTGTGTACAGACACCGGTTTGTTTGCTGCTTTTTCTAAATTACTGCCCTCTGCATTTCCTTCATTTTACATGCACTGCTGTTAAATCACTTTTTCTGATAAATATGGAAACTTGATGAGTTGAAAAAATCCTTCCATGTCAATTCTGCAGTTCATATTCATGCTGAGATTGTATCTAATTTTGAAAATCTTCACACTTGTGCCCTGCCATCATGTGTAATCTTTTATGCATGGCTACCTCCACTGCTGCTGAAGCAGTTGCTATGCGACAGATGAACCTGCTCCGTGGGGCCCTGACATTAGTAAAAGCAAATTGACCACAGGAGCACTAATCTAGCATGAAAAGCAGTTGGTGCCGTGCATTTCCTAGAGAAGGATTACCTAATCAACAAGCAAAACCTCCTTTTAAACGTGAGCTGAATTACCTGGGTCTGGATTTCCCTGTTTCGCACCTTTTTGCTACACCAAATCACCCTGAAGAGTGAAGCCTGCAAAGGTGCATTACTGGAGAGGAGAAGAGACTCACCTCGGATCAGATTCTTCAGCTCTCAGCCTGGCCTGCTGGCAGATTTGTCACCTGGGCTGATAGTTCCTCTAACTTCTTTCTCCAAGGTTACCAAAAACTGGTAATGAAGACAAATAAAGAGGAAAGATGGTCAGACTACAGCGAATGTCACCTTCTTATCACCTCACTGATAAGCCACATGAACTTTAAGTGTCAGAAAAGGGTTGGATGAGGAAGTGGCCACATAATCCACAAGGAACCCACGGTGAAATGCCTGCTCAAAAAGCACCACGGCACACTGCTGCCTTTTTTGGAGAAAGTGATCTCCAGGGAACTATACTTTGCCAGCCAGATCACTACTAACATCATTATTAGTGATTTAACCCTGCAAGTACTGGGCAATTTTCTTTGAATCCATCAACAAACATATGATTATATTAGAGAAAATGAGTCCTGACTCACATAAAGGTTCAGCTGACCTCTATCTGGATGTTCCTGAGGAGGATAAGGCTGATAATCTACTGTTTTCTCCTAGATGTAGAAAGCCTTTTTAACCCTTTCCTGTCACAGGAGAACAGAGTTGTTGGAAAAGGGAACTCCAAAAGCCACTTTTGAAGAAGCGAAGGTTTTATCATGTGAAACATTTTTAGGACAATTACAGACACTCCTGGAGGACCCTCCAGATTTGGAGGACCCAAATTTGTCCAACTGAGGTGTCTCCAACTTCATTACATGCCATCGAGACATGAATTACCCCATAAAAGAGCTTCTCCCTGCCCTCTTGTTTCTACTGTGGTGCACCACAAAAAATCCAACAATCCAGTGTACAATGCTCCAATGTGTCAGAATCATGCACCTGGGTATCACAGAAGCAGCATCTCAAGCAGAGGACTTGGAAATGCTGCAGCCAAGATTAAAGTCATATCTCAACTGCATTTTGACTACAGCTCAGTTTCTACCAATAGCTCAGCATGCTTACCTCTAAGTGTAGATAAAGAGATAATTTGATGACATCTTCATGGGGATTAAACTGAAAACTGTTGCATCATAAGCCTCAGAAAAGGATGTCAGATAGGAAAACAGAAATCAGCTCTTACAAAATCTTCATCTGTTCCTTAACTCTCGGTTGTCCTCAGCTTCTGAACACAACAGCAACTACAACAATCCTCGCTGTTCTTAAATTAATAGTTTCTTTCAGTTCATCACATGAGTTTTATTTCTAGTGCTGCTTATGACTAACTCTTGTTAAGGCTCATGGTGCAAGGGTTACTGACAATTCACTGAGTGATGTGAAGGGACTTAGAGGTACAACTTCCATTAACCTTGATAGGATCCACACATCTAAGTCCCCACCCTGAATATTTAACCTCCATGGTCTCTGTCTCTTCTGGTCTGTATAAATTGCCTTGAAGAGGGAAGTAAATAAATGCTGCCTTTGGTGCAGTGCTTAAGCCCACAGAGCAGAGATTCAGCACACCTGCTGCCCCACAGCCCCTCACTGCCACACACATACCAGCACAAGAGAATTCTTCCAAGCAGCTGAGCTTCTCTTTTGAGCAATTCCACCCCAACAGCCTCCTGTGTGGGGCTGTCTCCTGCCAGGAGCTGTCGTTTTCTGTGTTGTGGGAGTTTTATTTAGGTCCATCACAAACTAATCAAGACCACGTGTGGGACCAGTGAGAGCCTGGGAGGGGGAAGTTCAGTTCACATTAATGCAGGAGTTATTTCCTTCATACCAAACCAGTGCTCTAGCACAGATCTCAGGGCATCAGCCAGAGGCAGCATCATGCACTGGGTAAGTCCAACAAAGAATTTCACACTGTACTTTTTGCCAATATGTACATTGACTGTGAAGCAACCTCTGTAGCACAGAACTAACTGTACTAACTGTAGCACCCCAACCTGGTGACTAGAACTTGGTCTCCAATACATTCCGTAGTTTTAGGCAAATCTTCACTTCCCATGTCCAGACTTTGTTGAGGTTACTATGTGCTGTAAATTTGCACCCAAGTCCTCATCCACAAGGGGCTGAACAACTTCAGCTGGTAATACTGTGGTGTTCTTTAACTTGCCAGTGAAGGCAACAAACATCTCCCATGAACCAGGTTTAATATTCCTAATGAAAAGCCACTGCAAAACTGCTTCTATGTCTGATGTAGCACCTACTGTTTTCATGACCAGTTTAAGTACTTCTTTTCTTGCCTCAGTTTTAACTAATTCTTCTTTTCCTTCTTCACTCACCCTTCCCACGGTAAGCATGCACACAATTCAGTGTCTATCCTTACGAAGAGAAAAAATTATACTCATCTGGTCTTGACTTGAGTAGGCTCAGCAGGGCTTTAGGCTGGGTGTTATGGCCCAAGGAGAAGAGTGTGTGAGTCAGTTCTAGAGAGTTGGGAAGGTGCTCCAACACATCATTCCACCTGAGCAAAGTATTTATGCATTGCAGGGTGCTTCAGTGGAGGTTCAGGGCTCCACTGAGGCTGCTATTTCCAGATTTGAGTGCACCATCTGGATGTAGGAGCTTGGGCAGGTGCTAGCTCAAGGCTTTCTTTGCTGTACTTCAGTACACAGAATAGACACACCCCCACTTGTCAGGCAGGCTCTCCACTTCCCCCCCTTGTCACCCCACTGTCCTTTCCAGCACCTGTTTCTGCTTGACTTTGTTTCGCGTGAAGGAAAATTATGAGAATCATAAGGGTGAGATTGTTCTGAACTCATCAGTGTTTTGTACAATGGTCCTAAGACTTCCCTCTTTCTCCTGGAAATACCTGTCCTAATGGGTCCTGTGACTGCAGATGGGGCTTCTGCCCATTCATGTTAATTTAATTGCTCCCATTGTTCATCAGAGCTTTTTTTCTGCCCTAACAGCCACTTCTTTTTTTGGAGCAGTGACACAAATTATCATTAAGCAGGGCAATGCTCAAACCCTCAAGGGCTACAATTAGGTTTCAGGGTTCCGTGTGGGAGGACTGCACCAGAATACTATAATCCTTTCTTTATTCTTTAATGATCATTACACTCTCTGTGTATTAATAAAACTAATTTCCTATCTTTCTGGATATGCAAGCCAAAAGTAATTAAAACAAAAATTAAGAATATCTTGTTGTATGTAATAACAACAAGGTTCCAAATTCAGTTTTCAGTAGAGCTCCGAGAGTTTGATTCTGTGCCCTAAAATGTCATTGAAAAGTCTCATAGAATCACAGAATTGTTTGGGTTGGAAGGGACCTTAAGGATCATTTGGTTCCAACCCCTCTGCCCCAGGTAGAGACACTTTCCATCTGACCAGGTTGCTGAAAGCCCCATCCAACCTGGCAGTGAACATTTCCAGGGATGGGATCCACAGCCTCTCTGAGCAACCTGTGCAGGGTCTCACCACCCTCACAGGGAAGAATTCCTGCCCAATATCTAATGTAAGTCTGCCATCTCTGATTTGAAGCCATTGCCACTTGTCTTGCCTCTCCAGACCTCTGTCCCTCTCCAGGTCTCTTTCAGCCACTTTTGGCATGGGAAGGTGCCCTAAGATCTCGCTGGAGCTCTCTCTTCCCTAGGCTGAGCAATCCCAGTTCAGTCTGTCTCCAGAGGTGCTCCAGCCGTCTGATCACCTTTGTGGCCTCCTCTGGACTCGCTCCAGCACGTCGATGTCCTTCTGTGACCTTCCCTCACATTTTGGTGCCTCAGAGTTAAGTTTCTGTCCCTTTCTATACAGTTCACCAAGGGCTGGGAACAGAAATGCATGAAATTCAAAGTCAAAGATGGGAGGAGAGCAGTGTCCTAAAAATTTGAAGCCCAAACTCATATGTTTCCTGTGATGAAAACTAATTATAAAATCAGAATGCATTACCATAATTGTTTATATCTGTGTTTTAAGGAATTTGCTGTCTTCTGAATCTAATAAACAAAGGAACTGAAGCTTGACTGCTACAACAGTTTTTAATCTGTTTGGAAATTAATCTAAACAATGAAGAAATGCTTTCCAGTACTAGAAGAAAATGATACAGTAAGGAAAGAAAATGGAAGGGAAAGAGAAACCTTTAAAGAAAGGGGGGGAAAGGAAACTAACAAAACATTTAATTATTATCTGGGGATAATTAGGGGCCGAGTTTACCTGCTTCTCCTGGAGTGCAGGATGGGCACAGGAAGCATTGCCTTTGGCTCTCTGACCCCACTCAGCCCTGGCAGGTGCCACATGTTGCTCCCCAAGGAATAAGAGAGCCAGGGGCCCTTGTGGACTGGCCAGGAGGGGTTGGCAGGTTACAGATGGGGTATTTTGATCCCAGCCCTCACAAAGCCTTGCGAGCTCCATGGTGTCCCTAAGCTTCAGCTGCAATGAATATGGTATGCTCCTAGCAAGCTAAATGTGAAATATCTGTCAAATATCACCATCTCTGTGTTTTCAGCCCTCTCAGCAAGGTAGTCTTCAAGCACCTGCTCGTACCTCTGCAGCTGAGGCCGATTAATTCAAAGGATAAAACATCAGATAGAGAATAATTGCTTAAGAGCAGCCAAAGCAGGCAGAGGTTTAGTGTAACTATGTTTAGAATTAGCACGGATCCTTCATCCTATTGTAGGCCATAAAAGAGAAATTAGTCTAGTTCCCATATCTCTCACTTCTACAGCTGTTCACCTCATCACATTGTGCACAGAGCTGCTGAAGATTAAACAAGTTTTTGGCAAAGGTTGCAAGGTAGTCAGTTTTCTGTCAGATGGGGAGGACTGTGTAGGAGGTTAATAATATCAGGCACACCCAATGAGAGTAGTCATGGCACAGAGGCCAATAAAAGCCCGAAAATCAACAGCACTTTTGAAATTCATCTCAACCCAATTTTTCACAGACATGGTCAGGAGGCTTTCGTTTGCTTCCTCATGAGAACCTGTTCGTATCACCTGAGCTCAGCTAATTCCTGTAGTTCAGGGTCAGCAAACTCTCCAAGATGTGAATGAGCAAAGAGAGAAAATAAATGGTGTTTTTATCCTATCCATGACCTTCCAGGTGCACACACAAATGCAGCAGTGGAGAGAAGCTGGCCATTTGTTAGTGTTGTTACCTGTGTTAACACCTGTACAGGACATCAAAACCCAGCTCTGATTCCAGTCTCCCCCAAGCATGTGCAGCTGCCAGCAGGAGCAAGCCTGCTCACTTCGTGGTGCATCTCCTCTACCTAAAGCTGAGTGCCACTGATCCCATGCATGCATTGCTGTGGATCTCAGTTCAGTATTAACACCCACTTAATGATCAGCCAAGAACAGTAAGCTCAGTAACTCCACACTGCAATACTGCAGGAAGTGCTCTAGAAACTCTCTAAACAAAAGTTCTGTCGCTGATTCAGAAACAAATCCTCTGACATTTTGTCTGCAGAAGCTAGCTAAAAATATCCTTTTAATCGTGATTCGGCCAAAATAATTTTTAGCAAGGGTGAAACAATGAATGTCCAAACCTTGCTGTAGAATGAATATGTCAAAAGTCCAGCTGGGTGCCCAGCTGAGGCAGCGGTGGGTGCTGAAGGCAGAGTGGTTATCCACAAGGGAAGGTACAGTGGGGTGAATTTCTCACACTTTCTCAGCCAAAGTAAAGTTCTCTCCCTTTCTTTTCTTTTCTGAGGATGAAAGTAGCATTTGTGGCTTGCTGAAAAAAAGAAAAAAAAAAAAAAGATAGAAAATGAAGCTTGCTAGGGGACATTCTGTTTCTAATCCTGCTTGTGTGCATCTCCCACATGTTCCTGAAATTTCTGCAGCAATAGGTGTTTGTTGTACTCCTGTGTGGAATCTCAAATAGCTCTTAACAGTGTCTCCTCAGATGTCTCATTACTCCTAAAAACAATGTTGTGTTAGAAGTGTTTGCTTTCTTTCCTTTTTGTTTCAAGATTTTAAAAGGCAGCTGCTAGAGATCGATTTTCTGTTTTTAAAATACTCCACTCCTAAATAATACAGCATCATGTGCCTCTCAGATGGAGATCACAGTTTGGCAGTGTGCTTAACTGAGCTGCTTTGCTTGGGAAAATATCACAGCTGGGATGTGACCTGCTTCCAGACTTTGATTTCATTTCTGCAAGAAAGCAACCCACCACAGCTTGTTAGCCCTTTGAACAGGATTTACGTATTACTTACTCGGGCCAAGCACAGTGTTAGCCCTCAATAATAATAATGAGTTGTGAAAGGAGTTCCTAACAGGATGTATGAGATAAAGAATATTTGAAGAGCAAAGGTTGACAATATTCTTGGGGATAATGGCATTATTTCTGGGGAATCTCTCTAAGCAACGTGTCTGAGAAGAATTTGTCCCCGACAGACCACAGTGCCAGCCTGCACCTACTTTAGTCTCCCAGCCATTATCCAAAGAGCATTTCTTCTTCAAACCTTTTGGAGCCATAGACCTTTTGAAAACACAGACTCTCAGGAGGAGTTTAGCACACCAAATAAATAAAATAAAATAAAATAAATTAAGATAACAAAGCCAGAGACTGATTAGTAATACCTACACAAACCTTGCTATTTGAAGAGTGCTACAGATTTTGTTGTACATTCTTCCTGTTAGGACAAGTACTTCTAAGTAATCACAGTTTTGCTGCCTCAGAGAACATGATTTCAGCTGCTTCCTGCTCAATATAGTGAACATCCGAATCACAGTGGAAAAAATTTCAATCAGAAATCTCTCCATTTTCACAAATTTCTTCCAGGTGCTCTGCATAGCTGCTCACACAGAGTATTCTGCATGCTTTAATGAACTGTTTGTTGTTGCTACAACAGGAAGCACTGGTGTGAGGATGTGAACTCCCTGGCAATACTTCGTGCACGGGAAGCAGTACTCTTTTGACCTCTTTCAGCCTCTCAATTTTTGAATTCTCATCAAAAGACTGGTATACTGAAATCTACGCACACAAACTCAACGTTTTTGCATTTGAATCGTCTGTAGACATCAGCTTTCTTTCTTCTCCCTGATTTTTTTTATGTGTGCCTTCCTGTGCCTGTAAATGCCCAGAAAAACTGTAGAGTATATCCTTTTGGGTCCCAATTAAGATTCTGAACTGCTGTTCTCTGTATGATAACAACCTGAAGTGCTGACAACACGCTACCTGTCAACAGGCAAATGAAGGCCAACCATCTGTTCTACTATAAATTGTCTCCATTACTCTCAACTTGAAGATCTGCTTTAAAGACTCCCCAATTATCTAGTAACCTGAGCCAAACAATGCAGTGTTATTTTAACTAGAATCATCACTGTATACAAGAAAAATAAACATTAAATGCTCTGAGCAAAGAAAGATTTTTTAAAAGTTGGTTTCTATCTGATTTTGTGTATACGGCTCTGATGCTCGTGCTGGAGCAGCTCAGAGTTGCAGAAGCGAAGAGTATCAGGTCACTGCTGGCTGAAATCCTGATTTTCAATGGATAGGGAGCTGGCTACACCCTCCTGCTCAGAAGCCTTTTTTTCTCAAGCAGGTTTGATTTTATTTCAGTGAAGTTGGGCTTGCATCTAGTTCCAGAATTTTCAGGTCTGAAAGTAAAGACCAGCAAAACGAAGCACTGAAGCAAGGGTTCAGTTTCTGCCTGCTTACCTGTCCTAGAACATTACCTGTTCCTCAGGTTGCCTTAAGCCCTTGTATTGTCAGCTGGCTTCTTTCTTTGGGGCATTCCCCACTTGTTACAACCCTGAAACCTCTATGGGAAGTTTAAAATGGGACCCAGTAGAGAATTCATATTGTTACAAATGAACACACATACTGGACTGATAATATAACCCAGATTTCCCCTATTCAGTAACCAAAAACTTGCATCAGCAGCTGAGGCAAGCAAGCAGGCCAGCTTTAAATGCTGCTCAGAAGATTCATCCACTGATCACATCCATTGAACTGCACATAACAGCTTTCAGATTTTGAACACAGGACTCATTACATGTCTATTTTGTTCACAGCTCCTATGTGCAACGAACATATATTTTAAAACTATCCACAGTTTTTGATGTCTAGAGATTACAGATAGCATAAATATCATTGACTGAATGAAAAACAATAGAAAAGTATTTGGGTTTAGTTTGCAGATGCAAGAATTAGGATATGGGATTCCACTGGAAAACTTGGCAGCATCTTCAGAACCATCTTAGGATGCAGGTGATAAATCAAAGACTTCAAGACAGCAAAGAGGAAAATCCAGAACAGGGAGACATAGGCATGTAAATGTTTTTGTCACTGTGGTGAGTTTTACAAGGACATTCACATGTACAAGGCCCTATTTGACAAGACAATGGTTGCAATTTGCAGACACAGAAACACTCCAAAATATTTCCCAACCAAACAACAGTATTGATCCCATGCTATGGATCCAGCAACATGAAATAACTGCTTTTTATACAACTTCGTGTTGGAATAACAGTTTGTACTCCACAGTATTTACTAGGGAAGTTAAATCCAGAGAAGAATAAGATGACACAGTTGCCTTCATTATGAATGGCATTTTGAAGGTTCATATTTCTTCTTTCATACAAAAGAAAGGCAGGAACTTATAGATTGTACTAGATATTTCCAAGAAATTCAGAAAATGAGACAAAGGTAAAAAACTGATTTAATGATTCAGAGTCCTGTCAGTATAGCCACTGTATCACAAAAATGAATCAGGTCATTGCCCTTCAACAGAAGGTGCAGCCTTCAACAGTGATACAAATTTGTGTTTGTGTCATGACCCTTGAGATATTGTTTTTCACTTACGGACTTTATTTTTCCTCCTACAGGTTTCTTTATAAAGGAAAGGCAGCCTCCTATTTAGATATAATATATTATTTTGGGTTTTGCTGGCCAGCTGACCCAATGGGAGTTTTGGTTTCTGGCTAGGCTTGTAATTCTCCTTTGTGATTTTGATCCTGGGCAGTTATGTTTGCCTTTGCACCAGCAGCACCAGTCTGCACTTGCTGCTGGTATTTACACCTTTCCACTGGTGCATGCAGTCCTAGGAATTAACACACCCAAGTATTTCCAAAGAGTAAAACATAGAACTGCTTGCGTTTCTGCCAGCTTCCTGTGGTATATAATCTGAAAATATTCAGATTGCTTAAATTTAGTTACCCTCTCTGGCAGCTATATCCAGTATGTATTCCATGAGTTTTATATTACCCAGTGCAAGGGAGGGTCTGTGCACACACACTTGGGCCCCTGACTCCCTGTAGTCTGGAAATCCTCAGTGAATGGTCAGTTAGTACAAGCCCGTGAAGCAGGTGAATCATCGAAGAGCTGGTCCACCTCCAAATAAATGCTGTTGCTAACTTGAGCCAAATTAGAACAATATCACATTATCTTAAATTTAGAATTACATCTGAAACAAATCTGGAGATAATATAGGAAACATATCTTATTAAATTTGTACCAAAGCCCCAAACCAAGGACTGTTTTACATTACCAAAGAGAAGGCATGTCAAGAGCACCATTTCTCAATGTCTCAAACCAAAATAAGGCTAAATCAGGCACCAAATGTAGCCCAGGTTAGATCTTTCAGACCCAGACCTCTGTTCTATTTCACACCAACATTTAATACTCACATTTCTAGTCATCAACTATCTGAGACTTGAGGAAGGGGGAGGATCTCCAAGGATAAAACTCTAAACAAATAAAGCCAAGAACTTGTTTGCATCACACAATTGCTTACTCTGTGAACTGCAACTACCTCGTTTCTTGTTGCTTCAGTCAGGAATAGTTCATAAAGGACCTGGATATCACCTTCTAAACAAATATGTCAAAACAGCAATCCAGCAAAAAAGTGAAATAAGTGATATATAAATACCTATTAGCTGATGTAATGTACAGTAGGGGAAGGAGGAAATGTATATTCAACTATGTGACAGGTATTTCAAAGCACCACGTAATTAGCTTTGTTTAGTTATTTTAATTTTGTTTTTATCGGCAAGATGCAGCACAAAAAATCCACTAATTAGACAGGAAGTTCCCCTAAAGACATCTATCAACAGTTTCTATTAATACAGGCAACTGTGAGTAAGTAGGTAGGATGGGAAAACATTCAAAACCAACTTTTAGTTAATTAAATTGAGGTCTGGATGCAAAATACTTTTCCCCCATCAACAAATGTTCAGTAACATTTCTTAGAAAATTGGAGTGAAAAATAACCCTAAATCTGAGGAACCTGTCATAATCTTGATTTCCATCTACTCTATTTCTCATAGTAACACCAACCATAGTAACATATCTCCACACAGTAACACCAAGCATATTACCTCTATGGCTTGCTGATCTCCGCAGACAAATCCACTGTCACCAGCAGTAAGAGCTGTGTGTTCACTGTTACAGGCGTTACAGATGTGTAGGATGATAGAACTTCTTTAACACCTGCACTCCTTGGCCTTACATTGTTAGAGATTACTAGCAATGGAAGCACCACCAGCTGCTGAGTCTGGCTTCTCCCAGACAGGAAACTTGGTTCTTTTTTTATCTTCCCTTGACTAAAAAATTTACACAGACCTTTTGTGATACTCAGGCTGGCCAGCCAGCAATTGGCCTCGTTGTCATCGGAGGGCTGTTGGTCAGTTGATGTTCAACGGTGTGGGAATGCATCAACAGCCTCCAAGGAAAGTTAGAATTTGGTGGGTTTCAGTAATGCATGGCCATAACTTGAAGACAGTGTACTTTGATTCTAATGATGCCACAGAGCAGCAGGGAAGGGAGCAGGGCAGTAGCAGATGACTTAGTAAACACATTTGTTGAATATTTGGAGTCTTTGTGCCTGGGCAGTCCAGAAAGGGCAGAGAACAGCCACACGCTCTTCACTGTGCAGGCCGGAGCAATCCTCAGCGGGCCCCCTGTGTGGAGCCTGTATAGACACCTGGCATGGCATTAGCACCACAATTAGAGTGCACACTGCAGTTTAGTCCCCACAGAGCTTCCCTGGGATGTCTGCCTGTGTGTGCTGAGTGAGGGAACCTGCTGGGTCTGGAGAGAGCAGACAGGATGGGCATCACCCGGCAAGAGCAGAGGCGACGTGGACAAGCACCTGAGCAGCAGAGGTGGTCGTGGATCCCGAGAGTCCCTCCAGCCTTTTGACCAAGCTCTGGGTGAGCAGGCAGCCCAGCACGGAGTCGGGTTCCATGTGGAAATCTGGGGGAGTGTCTCCTTCACACAGGGAGGAGGACGCCTGCGAGCCGGGTGAGTCCAGCTGCTTGGGAAGGAGAGGATGCAGAGCCACTTGCAGAAGATTGACAAGGCAAGGTCTGCTGAAGGACAATCAAACAGAGCCTGTTCTCCCCACAGAACTGGTACTGGGAGGGGCAGGTGGGTGTCCAAGATAGGAAAGAAGCCCTGCTGTAATTCCTGCTGTACACATACATAATGCAGGTAACAGGAAAGGAGCAGCTGAGGAGTGAATTTGCTAAACAGATGCAGCACACAGTGCTCTGTGTAGCATTTCTCCTCACATTTAGAAAGTAACTAGATCTCATGCTTATTTTGCTTCCCTTCTCTATATCTAAATTCATATTCTTTACCACCTGCGTGTGCAGAATGGAATAAATAATGATTACCACTGTGATAGAGAACTACTGCTAAAATCCCAGTAAGTCATCAAATGGTTGTTACGTACAAAGAAAATGCAGTCAATAGTGGGGCTTTTTCAGCAGGGTTAGGCAGCAACACTATATGTGCATGTTTTATTAGTTACAAAAATGGGTATTTCAGTATAAGCACCACATGTAGATCAAACTGACAGACTCCTTTGGGATTAAGCCCCATCGCCTTCTGAATGCAAGACAAGCATAAAACCACTGCAGCAATGGGGAAAAAAAATCAGCTTGAAAATAATTAAACAGCAAGGCAGCCACCCATAATGATATTCAGCAGAACACATTAGGGACAGTTTGCTGGGAATGCACAAGAGCACTCCAGTTGTTTAATTAACATTGAAACGGCGGTTCCACAAGAACTAAAAATCCTGTTAATTTATGTGTCTCTTAATGATGCTCATTTAAATACTGTCAACTTTTCTCCAGTTTAATATTCATGATTTTTAGTCATTAAAACACCACTCTCAGCTTGTGGATTCACCGAGAAACACAAATTGTTTGATGATGATGTCAGTTCTTAAAAAAGTTTTTTTCCCCTTAAAGTGTAAATCTCTCAATGCTCATCACGAGGGTCATTGTAGTCTGGTCTATAAATACCATTTTTATCATTCGTATAATATAATAAACCACAATGTTCTCTCTCACCTTCAAAGACGAGCCCTGCTTGCATAGTCAGGAGTTATTTATGTAAAGGTAGTTATCTTTTTATTACGGAGCATCTCAGCTGGTTAATGTAATGACTTTATATATTGGGATACTGGGCTCAAGTCCCACTTTAGATTATAAAAACTATTTTCATCCAGGGTAGGAAACATTACATTAAAGATAATTTTAGTGCTGGAAAGACGCTTGCAGCTGGATATTAAAAAGATACTGCCAATGTAGGCAGAAGTCAAATTTTGACCTCCCCAGGATCAGTATATCCATGGTTTGAATGAACATCTGATTTCATGGAACTTTTCTTTACCTTGTCCTTGCCCTGTGTTGGCAAGTTTAGACAGTCTCCAATGCTGCCTCTGTGGCAGAAACTATGATGGAGCCTCCTGTGACTGGGACTTCTTCAGAAAAATGTTATATATTGATCTTTTACTGTCAGAGAAAATCCATTAAGGTTTTTATAAATTAAAAATTTATGGCTTTATTGTACAGTTAGTCTTTTCATTGTATAATGAAAACTTAGATTTCAAGGAAAAGCTGAAGATTTTCAGCAAGATAGCAGGACATTTGGAACAGAAGTTCAGACAACTATGAATGGGCCTTTAAGTGATCTTCCCTTACAAGGGCTTTTCTTCCTACTATTTTTCTTCTAAGTACCAGCTGTTAACACCTTAATTCCTTCCTCTGATGATGCCATGTTTTCCTGGGCAAGATAAAAGATTCCTTTTATTCATCTTTTTAATACCCAAACAATTGGAAGTGTCTCTTATTAGATACTTTTTTTTCTCTCTCTAAGTGGATAGTTAAAAATATTAATAAAAGACACAGGTTCAGGCTTAAAAGAGGTCACATAGAAAGAGCAGATGAAATCTTGTTAGCACTCCAATTCCCACTGCATACTTTTAAGACCTAGCTGAGTTCCCCATCTCAGGGTTTTTTTATTATTCCTGTCAGATTTCCAGTACACATTGAAATGCAACAGTGCCATATAATTTTTCTGAAAGACAGTTTGTTTGGCATTTTAGACAGACATCCAACACAACAAAATGTACTTTATTATACAGAGAGAAAAATATTCTGTGAACCAGGCAGCACAGAACTTACACTACCTGATTAGTAGCAAAGCCAATATTTATCACCTACTTCTGCTCATTTCAGTTTTTGCATTTTATTCTTTCCCTGTTGTTGCATATTTACAATCTGCACTTCATAACTAAATATCTTAATGTGGTTTACCTCTGAAAAAGACAGTCATAACTAGACGGTCTAGACATAATCTTAATTACCAAAATGTTATCCTATGTCTGAAGTGCTTTTTATGCAGTTACTGTTACTATTTTCTTCCAGAAGCATTTCAATTAAGCAAGTAATCTGTATTAACTTATTGTGTACACATTTTAATGTAATATACATTATTTTCAGCATCATTCATCCCTGAAGAGATCTTTCTATTTATTTTAGTAGTCTAAATGTTCTTTTTTCCAGCAAAGGGTTCTTTTTTTCATTATACCTTATGATGGCCTAATTATTAAATGCAATTCCTTGGGACCATAATTTTGGGATAAAGCCTGGTATACAGTTCTAGCATGAAATGTATGACCATCTGTATTCTAATTCATAATAGATTTTTTCCAGTAAAAATGCATTATAGCTCCAGATTGATCTATGAATGGTCTATACAATTCCAATGTCCCTGTTGTTTTCCATGTTGATCATGGAAAAAAGTATTATTAANGATGCATGTCTTGAGGTGAAATACATTAATTCTATCTATGGCAACTTCATCTGTTTACATCATTACAGATAAATTCAATAATATAAACCTTAGATGATAACTTACACAGCTCTTCCATTTTGGTATTTTATACTTCCATATCCAACCCTTTTGACATTGCTTTCAGGAGGCACTTGAAACTTAGGCACTGCCTGTAAACTGGTTCCCAAGTGAAAGTTTCCATTACATTAAATTGGTATTTTGTATAGCCAGCATGAAGTAATCAGCATATGATATCTATTCCCAGTACATTTATTTACTAAACTTCTTCAGTGTCCCTAATCTTTGGCACTAATGGTTCAATAATTAAACAAATTATAATGAACAGTCTTCTCTTGTTCCTTGTTTTTGAAGCACTTGAACCCAATGCACAAGGAAAGTCGTTTCACATGCTAATTCAATTCTGAAAGCATTTTTCATGTTTCTCCAACAACCCAATTAAACACAGAGATCCTACCAAGAAAAACAGAACGCTTTTCTGTACCTATATATTGTGGAAAAGCCTCAATTTCAGAACCTGTGATGTGCTAAATGTCGCACAAGGATTTATTGCACTCACCTAAGGGAATTCTTTTCCTAAAGCACAGATTAGTTTGCATCAGCATAAGCTTTCTTGTCTCTATCCCCACCAAGACCTAGTGGAAAACCTTTGGCTCAGGAGGGAGGTTGATTAGGTTCATCCTGGTTTGGAAGGAGTTTCTAAACTATTTGTAAGGTGGGAAAGTTGTCAGCTAAGTATTCCATTTCCATCGAGAAAAGAGCCTTTGGTAAGAAGGAAGATACTGGAGTCCCAAATACTTCAGAGAGCCATCCAGAAGATCATGACTCTTCCCTAGTTTTAATGTACCTATATCACTGTTTTCAGATGTTTTGAAACCCTGCACTGTATCAGCTGAACTTCCATGTTTCCATATTTATTAATATACATTTGTGCAGAGTTATGACACCTGCATTTCACAAATCTCTTCATTTTGCTTGACCTTGTTTCTGAGCACTCCTTGTTCTTGTAGCTATCTCAGATCATCTATTAAAATTAAATCTGGCTGCTAATGTGCCTAACTTCTTCCCTATGAAGAAGAAAAAAATGCCAAAGGCCACTAGTTTGCAAGTAAAAGTTCTTTCTGGCTTTTGGCTCTTGTTTACGTCAGTAGTGGCTCTGTCTGAGAATGGATGTTTCACTTTCTTTCCTCTCATAAAAGTCTATCTCATTATGGCTCCTGCAAAGTGCAAACTTGTTGCTCTAAGTCTACATGTTTGTGTCTATCTCATGTTTTTCCTAAATCCACTATGCAAGCAAACATATATCCCTTTATACTTGCTTTAAAGGCCCCTTCCTAGGTTTCTGAAGATAAATTCTGTAAGATATTACCCAGCATATAATTATTGTGTGATTTTCTGGTTTATTCACACTTTCTTTCAGTGCTACTTAATCTCCCTCTTTTCCTCTGACATGGAACTTATTTTTATGAATACCAATGCACAGTCAGAGATACTGCTGTTCTTATTCTAATACTGAGAATCTCACATAATAGACTTTTTGATATCAAAATTAAATCACCTGGAGTATGTATTTTGAGAGATTCAGAGAAATAAATATATTCCATTAAATCATAGAAATCTTCCAAAGTCCATCAACTCTGGGGCTTATAAACTGATTCCAACATTTAAGCTTTTTCAGTGGAGCTGCTGGAAGACTTGTTTATGCATCCTGGGCTGGGCTGATGCGTCAACAATTATCTGTGAATCCAGAGCTGCTGCAAGCACTAATCAAACACTAAAATTTTTATATGAGTAAACAATCAGTGACAAAGTCATCTTCCTTCTGCATCTGGTTTAAAACTTTTACAGTCCCGAGCTACTTGTACAGGCATTAATAAAAACACCGTTTTTAACAGCAACAAAGCACTTCTATAGCAAGCTCCCAACGGCCTTTTGGTGCCATTAATTTTTTCCTTCAGGTGAGCTGCCTGATGAGTCACTACTCACATTTCCCCGTTTTACAGTTTTTGATTTGTGCTTTGGTGAGGTTTGGTTCCGTTTGGGTTTTTTCCTTTTTAATAAAGGGTATTTTTAATTGCTTGCTTTTGCTCCATATTTCAAATCTGGTGTGCTCATTTCTAGTTTTACTCTTTCAGTATTTAATAGCAATATTAAGCTTTATCTTTACTTAGTAGTATTGGCTCATTATGTTTGTAGGGTTTTTGGGTTTTTTGTGTCTCCATATCTCCTAATCAGACTTCTGATTATATTCAACGTTGTACCAAAATATAACATAACTTTAAACTATAGATTAGCCCAGTGCTACATTTTCACTTTGTTCTATGTTTTCTGGTACCCATATTAGCAATGGCAAACTTTCCTAATGTTAGCTCTTGTAGTTGTTACTTGTTATTTGTTGGAAATCTGTTTCTTAAACTGTATCCTCATAATTTGAGCACAAAACTCATTATGTACATTTTTTTGCCACCAAGGCAGTATTTTTTCACAGCACAAGCACAGTGTTTTATTACATTCAAAAGGCATATGAATTCCCTTTCTCCTATAGTTAATGAGCCCTCAGGTGAAATACACTTAACTTGAGTCTAATCAGTGCCTATTTGTTCTTGCTTCCAGCAATGAGGTCAGGAACTTTTGGACTTCCCTCGGCACAGAGAAAGCATGGGTTTGACTTACTTGATACATATTTAGGGTTGCTGAGAACTCTGGAGCATAGTGCTCCTATGGAGATGTTTGCAGATTTGTGTTAATAAAGTCCCCTTGGTTGTGCTCTACTGCTGTCTCTTTTGATGTCCAGAAAACTAATCACTATAATAATATAACTGTGCTATGCCTGGATGACTTCATTTACTGCATCCTCAAACTCTGATACTTTCTGAATTTTATTTGACTATAATAATGCAAAGTTTTAGGCATCTGCTTGTCAAGTGGCAAATGAGTTGCATGTCTGTGGCCGCGGTTTCAAACTCTGGTATTGTCCTCACCCTCTTGTTTTTCAGTTCTATCCATTAGGTCATAGACTTCCCCTCGCTTGTTCCCTCTCTGTCCCCATGACTCTTGCATAATTGGTTTTACATTGGCCCACTTTCAGTTGGAGATGCAGAAGGTATCCCTTGCTAGCGCTGTAAAATAGCCAATTTGCGGATAGGAAGAAAGTTCTCATTGAAGGTTGGAGGTGGATGTTTGAATCTCCTCAGCTGGAGCAAAATTTAACCTAAATTCCTTCATTCTGAGAACATTCTCATCACAAGCTTTTGCTGCTTTGTCCTGTTCTTTCCCATGCCCCTTGTGCATTTTAAGCATAGGAAGTATTACTGTCTTTGTACCTTGTTCAGAGAGTTCACTGACTGCAGACCTCAAAGAACTCCTTAAATACAAAAGAGACAGAGTTTTGGATGTTTCCACTTGCACTGCCTATTGCCTAGTTTAAGTTCCCTCCCATTGCTATGTTTGTTGGCTTAACTCTCTTTAGCCCATGTACAGAAATCTCAAGCACATGACTTTTGCTTTTTAACTCTAATCCCACCACTAAAAACCCAGTTTTTAGTCCAACACTAAGCACCAAGAGCTCCTTTTGGAATCTATGCCATAAGTCTGGCATGTTTTTGTCCTGGATTCCTGAATCCGCAGCCTAAGAACCCTCTATTTCCTACCCCAGACATACCTCTAGCCCCAAAGAAGCATGTCCCTGCCAGGTTCACCTGGGGACAGCTTGACCTCTAGAAAAAAAATTGACAGAACAGTGTTATGGATTTTTCTTTCACAAAATAATTTTTAAAAAAAATACATCTTTTCTTTGAAACAGTAATTAAATAACCCTATCTCCTTCCTCCTAACAGCCTACTGAAGCGACATTTAAATAGGACAAGGCAAAATCCTAATCCATCATATCATAATAATGACATATTGTTTGGCTTGGGCAGAGAATGGTTCTACAGTACAGTGATTAAAACATCTATTTATACAAATTATTACAATTAGTGTATGAGTAAATGTTTAAGTCAAAATTCAGCAGTGCTTAAGCATATGTTTAAATCACACAGAGTATACAATCAGTGTGGTGCACACGTTCTTGTTGTCTACAGTTGAACATTTTGTAATTCTTGACATTAGTTTGTTTTAGTGGGTCAGAAACACAGAAGGAGATGAAGTGAACCTAAAAAGATACAGTGCACAGTAGATTGGCAGTTATCTTTTGACACTTACCTTTTTTTCCCCCCCCCAAGTAAAAATCATTCTAAGATTCTAGGTTCATAGGCTTGAAGGGAAGGAGAGCACAGGCTTTCATCTTCTGGACCAGCAACCAACTTCACTAGGATTTCCTTGCAAGAATGAACAGTTATTTGGTCAGCAAAGACTCAACAGACATCATGTACTGCCCTGTACTCAGCTGAACCGGCTCTCTGTGTTCATCCCGTTAGAATGCAAAGCGGGTTTTGGCTAAAACCAGGTTTAGAATTAATTCATAACTCTTTGTATAAAGTGTCATGGAAGATGCCTCAGTACAACTCCCTGCACCCCTTGTGAGTAGCTGGACTTTCACATTTGCTGACAGTCAATGCCAAACTGACTGTCAAGAATCAGTGTAGATCCAGTGAAGATTCAGAGATCAGGCTTTATAAAGTTTTTCCCATCTCCTTCCTGCTCTTCATGAAGCAGCAGTGCTCTCTTCAAAAGCAGGATTTGAATGAGAGGTGCACCCCTGCAGTAATTTACAAACAGCACAGCAATTTACAAAGATATTTCATTACAGTTATCTATTTAGAAAAATTAGAGTAAAATGTTTACCCTCCTAATTGACCATAGGGAACCAAATACTTTGTGAATGTAAATTATAACCGTGATTAAAATATAAGCTGCACTTTCTTAATATTCATAGTGATGTCGGGTACAAGCAGCATTAACATAAATTCATATATTTTCTTATCTCTCCAAACCCATACTTTTACTCAAATGAAAAGTTTATTATTTATTGTTCTCTTGGTGGGAGTTGGGGTTTACTCCTCTATAAAGAATCTAAGCTGTCGTATTTTCTTTATCCTGTATTTGCCAGGTTGCCTTGTGGTTCAGTTATTTGTTAAGTGTATTGATCTGCTCCAGCCATTATGCACTTCATAAACAGCTGTGGACTAATTGGTATTCATGTGTTGGGAGTATTTTCTTGTAGTAGTGAAGCGATACAGTGAAGTTTATAACTAAATGATAGTTCAGTGCACTGTTTTTGAAGTTCAAATACTAAAAAAGCCCAAGTTAAAAAAATGTTGTAAGAAATATTAAGCTAATTTTTATAAAGGATTCTTTTCTGTTTGCTGAAAATATAAGCCAAAGAACATGAGAGGAAAGCACTGCTGATCAAACCAGTCATTCAAGAACTGCATAATCCTGTCTCTAGCAATGTGCATGCAAACAGCTGCACCCCTTTTGAACTCCCTGCAACTCCTCAAAACAGCTTAGAACAACTTCTATTCATAAATTACACTGCCTACCTCACTTAAAACTCAACTCCAGCTTTTATCTCTTGCCCCTGGAAGAATGTTTAAAGCCAGTCCTGCTTCTGAATAGATCCATGCAGACCAAAACCACAGCCAAGATTCAGGCTCTCAACAAGGGCAATCTCTTTTTACACTGGTTTTATATAAAAGTGTTTTCAAGCAGCAGTTTAGCAGTCCTTGCCTAAGCCTGTGACTTTGACCAGCACGGGCAGTGAGTTAAATACTTGAATATTCTGAGATCCAATTTACATTCTCTTATGAATTTACTCCTTGCCTGGGGCCTGGCAGCATCAGCTGGCAGCAGGAGCTATCAGGAGCAGTCTCACTTCAGCAAAGCCACATTATTTTGACCCTACCTTGTGCCCCACTAAGCTGTTCATGAGACTGTCCAGCCTCAACTCCTCTGCTGCCAGAAGAGTATTATTCTTCCTCACCCAAAGAGCAAACCCCACACCACCCATTTCTAACGTGCTGGGTGCAGCACTGGCTCGTGGCAGCCACCTCCCTGCCCCCTAGCCTGACCATTGGAGCAAAGGTAAATGCATTTGAAATGTCAAGATGAAGTCCAGAGACTTCTTGAATCACTTCTCAGCAGCAAGGAGAGGGTTTCCATTAAGGGGCAGGTCAGCCTTCTTCCTGGGGTCAAGAGATGAGTCTCCTGAGTGTATCCATGCTGGCATTTGCTGTTACCCATAGAAAGCAGCAACACTGAACAGAGCCATAAATTGCCTGTTGGCTCAGTTCAGTTTTACTCTGTGATAATTGTGTGGCTTTAGCTGGTAGAAATTAGGACTGAAGGCTTTTGAGCAAATATTAAACATCAACAAGTTTCCTGGTGTATAAATAAACCTTGTAGCTACACAGGAAATACTATATCTGAGTTTACTTCTGCTTTAAAAGCATCTTCACTAAAATTTTGGAATGAAAAGTTGCCACCTTACTCTGCTAACATGATAGAGCATGTAGTGATTGTATTGTGTACACTTCAAGAAATAGATTAATGTTATTATTTAAATCATTATTCCCATGCAACAGCTTTAACCACATGACATTGTGGTTTTGCCACTCATGCACAGGAAAAAATTCTCTCTGTTCTACAAATGATAGAACAGCCATAACAGAAAAAAAAAGGGAACAATTAAAAGTGATGTGTTTATTTTTACATCAAATCAGTTATGCATAAAATGTTGATCATATAAATAAAATACTAATGTATTAGGTGTCCTCTTTTTGTTTTTTCTTTAGCTTCAAAACAGAGCTCATTAGAGAGGTTCACTTTTGTTTGTACACAGGCTCCAGTCCACGTCCAGGTTTTTACAAACCAAATGGTGTCTGACATGTCCTCTACAGTAAGGCAGTCTTTCCACACCAGAGGGATATTGGAGAGATTTGAACAAAAGCCAACAGTCACACTAATGTTACTTTCATCTTACACCTGTACACACCTTATGAAAACTGATATAGCTTGTGGAGTTTAAGAAGAGGTGAATGGTTTTGAAACCTGAGTTTACCTGATTTCTAGGCCCTGTTCTGAGCCTAGAGAGAATATATTTCACCATTTTCCTAGGCTTGCAAGAAAATCACACAAAAATTGTGTCACCCAGTAGATTTAATGACTTCTCATCACCACTGATAGAAAGAGGAATATTTCTCCATGTGACAGGCCCTGGAAAACAGAAGAAATAACTTCTGTTATTGTAAGAGAACTGAAACAAGACACAAGTAGATTTTAAAGATGTTACACATGAAGAAAAGCATTGGTTTTGACCAAGACAAGGTGTTCTGTTCATAACCAAGATCAACATAATTATCTGATTCTGCACTGACTAGAAGTTCTGTGGCTGAAATCCAGTAACTGAACGGACTATGACTCAATCTCAAAAGTGTTGAGCCACCTAACTCCCACAGAAATCAAGGCACTGAAATACTTACAGGGGTGATGGCCTTGTCACCTCTCAGTAAGAGAAAGGTTCATAAGGCCTCTCCAACTGCATCTGCCTCTCCAACTACAAGTTAAGTACAACCAGGAGCTGCAGAAAACACAGACAGCTAATTAAATGCTGTTTTGTGTGGATATATCAGTGCCCCTCCCACCTTTGCTCTCAGATCTGCTCCAGTTGGTAGTTTCAATCATCAGTGGGCTCATACTAAGGCTGCATTAGCCAAAGGCAACTTGCAGCTGGATCTTGAGTTCTGGACTAATTCCAGAGCCTTAATGTGTTCTGGGTATCTTTCATTAATCAGAAAGAGCCCCATTTCTGCTCTGTATATAAATTTAGCAATTAAGGCTGCAGAAAGGTCTGCAGTGTAACTCCATTAATTTCCAGATGTGCCCATGTAAAGACCAAGGCCACATGCCTTTCACCGGAGGTTTTTCCTGTGCTTTTCATGCCTGCGATTTGTCTGGTATGACTTTAGAAAGTCACCCATTCCTTCATTTAGGGAGAACCTAATTTATCTTTGTACTTTTCTCCTGCACCTCGAGTCAGAAGACCGACACATTCATAATGCATGGCTTTGTGATGTGTGCTCCATGACAGCTACAATCTGTGAGCCACACACCAAAACTCCTTGAGAAAAGCTCTTCCTGGGAGCTGAGGCCAGTCACACGTAACACCTCTCTCCTTCAGGCCACACTTTACAGTGGTGAGGGTTTTCTACCCTCCATCTCAAAGGTTTCACTGCTGGAAAACTCTTCAGCATCTGCATATTGAGCAATGATATAAACACACATCTGTCTCCAGTTCTTTGTCTCTCACCCTCTGAAACAACCTATTTGATTTAAAGATGCATTTAAACAAGGGAGATTTGGAAAATTGCATATCATCTTCAGAGTCAGTAAAAAATTTAACTGGCAACTACATTACAAATACATTTAATCCATTAGTCTGTCTCATGTCACTGAGATTAATAAGTGCAAGGCTTAGATTTGTTCCTTCAGTATCCAGCAGCGCATGTTTTCTGACGAGTCCTCTTGCTTTTCTGATTGCTCTCATCACAGGCTCAAGGAAGAGCACAAGTCTCTTTAAAATGTACCCACTTCCTGAGACTGCTTTCAGGAGAGCCACAACAGCAATCCTCCAGTGTCAACAAGCTGTGGCTCTCCTCAAAGGTGGATCTCCAGCTGGCCCAGGAACCCACACCATCCAACCCCTTCCCCCAGCCTCAGAGGCACTCCCACATGAAGAACTGTCCCTCCGCCCGGCTGGGGGGCACTCACCCAAAATGGGACCTCTTTAGGTGAATGATCTGTCTTCTTCACCAGCTCCGTGTCCCTTTCCAGTCTGCCTGGAGCTTACAGCTAGCTGTGTTTAAAACCTTGAGCAGGGTATTTTTCCCTGCTCAAGGGAAATTTTCACAGTGGCTGAAATCAATGAGAGATTTTACAGGAACGTAGTAATTGTCTGTATAAAGAGGCCCAGGCTGGAAAATTTCTAGTGAAGGCCTGTGCCTGAGGAATTCTGTACCTCTGACTTAAAAAAAGAGGGAGGACAAGGTTGCATATTTTTTCCATGGCCCAATGTAAAATGTTCCTCTTAATTTGCACATTCCTTACATGCAGTGGCTATGGAATTTATGAGTATTGTCACTCATGGAGGCAAATGCTGTAAATAACCCACCTAAGAATGTGACTTTAAAAAATAAGGAATGTGAAGCCCTTTTGGGTAGAAGAAATGTCCTTCTGGATTATGCATGTGACACTCCAGTGTTAAAATTAGGGACTATTCGAACTACATTTCTCTCAGATCTTTCTCCCTCTCTTTGCCAAGGCTTTCAGAGAGGGTTTTTTTGTTTTCTTTATGATACCCTGAGGAAATACCTCTCATGTTTGGTCAGCATCTTGAGCTGTCTACAGCATTTTCAAGACTAGCTTCTGAGGTTTTGCCCTCTGAGAAAATCAGTAAGGAAGGCATGATGTGATCATACATTAGCTGGCCACAGTCTCCCTTGTATGGCTGCTCTTAGTGCACTGAGTGGGCTCCAGTGGAGCTGCCCTTCCTGAGCAACAAGAAAAGCTGCTACACCATGAGTGGTGCACTACAGTCTAGTTCCCCCGACCAAATTAATACAGCTATTGTATTAATTTAAAATTTCAGTCCCTCAGAACCATAGTTCCCCTTCCCCAACTTTTCCTGAATGTTTCTCTGTTCTTGGCCTGTAGCTTAAGTTCTGATTGCTGGCCAAGGGTCTCAGCTGGGAAGAGGTTTCAACCCAGGTCCCTGTAGTCCTCCAAGGTGTGTCTGAACAGCCCAAGTCATTCCCAGATTTTGGTGCACCCACACTCCATGCAGAGGTGTAAGATACATTCTGGCTCATACCTGTTGCCTTGACCGGGGACAAAGTGTGACCACAGAGTTGCCATTAGTTAGATTGTAGAAAACTAGCACAGGGGAGATTTTCTCACCTTCTTTCACTAATTTTTTGTTAGTGAGATCTCCAGAGTATTGTTTGTAATGACTCCACTCAACAGATGAGTCCAGAACTTGGTAATCACCACTGAGTGATCTGTGGAAGAAATTAAAGCTAAACCAAACAAACACTTTCCCTTGTGCACCTCACCCACTAAGCTACCCTGCTCAGGGATGGAAAATTTTCTTCCCAATGTCCACAAATGATCTGTTTCTGCCTTGAAGCACTGAGTTGGATTCGATTACACTGAAATCATTATTTCAGTTCATGTAACTCCAAACTACTAGTGATACCCAATGACTTTGGCACACTGGGAATTCAATCAAACGTTTATACTAAGGGGGACTATTTACTTCAGCCCCTAGAGGTACCACTTTAAAAAAATCCCCTGAATATCACTGAAATTAATATTAAGACTTTATACCCTCATGTATTTTTGAGGATTTATATATGTTGAGATATCATTTTTCCTACCACTTATCCTCTTACATACTCCCACAATATCTCATCTGTGGCATTTTCCCAGATGGGGCCCACAGCAACGTTCTTGTAGCTTTTGGCTCACTTAACACTCCCGCTTAACAAAATCCTTGATTTGACGAGGTCTCCTCTGCTACAACACCCATCTCTACAGACCCCCAGGCACTGTCTGTTGGTAACTTACCTCTCTGTTTGCTACACGGCACCCTCTGTGCACAGCACACCCCAGAAGAGGCCATGGGACTAATTCTCCTCCGTCCCGCAGTCTCCAAAGGAAAAGGAAGCTCTGGGAGCACCCACGCAAGGCACTGCCAAAGAAACAGCAGAAATTTGGCATTCTGCATCTGTGTAGGCAACAAGACAAAGTGAAAGGCAGCAGATAACTGAGCTCTTTATTGCTTCTCTACCATAATTTTCCCGTTTTCAAAGGCGTTCCAAATGGAATGACGGGGCTGACAGCCTGTGCAGTGGCTCCGATGGGCTCTGCCTTAGATTTCTATTTCTGGGTGTGAAGACCTAATTTTCAGAGGCAGATAATTTTTGAAACTGAGCCTATATCACTTTCACTGCTCTTGATTTACACGCGGTTCGTCAAACAATTAAAATGTGCCTATTGTCATCACAAGGCCAAAACATCTCTTCATCTCTTCTTCATTTTCACTTCCCCACAGCATGGTTTTCAGCAAGTGAACTTGGCGCTGAACAAAGCCTCCTTGCCACTCCTGACTGAATGGGGCTTCAGTCACCCTGCAAATCTTCACATGTGGCATTTAATTTGATTCCATCTTTGTGTATTCAAGCGCACACTCACATTTTCTTCCTCCATTTTCTCCTCCCATCATGAGCTACTTTTATTCCTTAACAGCCCCTCTACTTGCACAGACTGTTCCACCTAAGCTATTTGCATATTTGTCTTTTAATTGAGTCCTAATGGTGTAGTCTGTGATATACAGATTTTTTTACAGGTATCAAATTCTCAGTACTTTTTAAATTTCTAAAGTCAGCAAACAGGGCAAAACTCCAGCCCATTATTTCCCTGAACTAAGCTAGCTTTTTTAAGTCAATCAGTGTGTTCCCATTCAGATATTTAATCATCCTCTGCTTCTCTCAACCTGCCAATTCATGCTGCACTTCTGGCAGACCAAACTGATATTTAGATACTGTTGAGCATCAATTCACATGATTGTTTGCACACAGGTGTGCCATGAGGTTCCCATCACTTGTTGCAAACATGTCAGGAGTCTAAGCCACACATCTTATCCAGAACATTTGCACAGTGGAGATACCAATTCTGCCACTCTCCCAGGAGGGACTACAGAAGATGGAAACAATGGAAAGATTTGTAATTTTTGTACTGTCACACACCCATCATACAATGATTTTAACAGTGTTTCTAAGAAAAATTTTAAAGTCTGAAGAAAGATTGGGCACTAGGAGAATCAGCTAAAATTTTAGAGAACCACAAATAATTTTCTGCATATTAGACAATGTTCCTTTTACACTGTATCCAACTGATTTTTCTAGGAAATGTCAACATACAAGTGATTGCCATGTGTTCCCTGAAAATTGATACTATACTTAGGAACATAAGATTTTTTTTTTTAATCTGCTAATTAATGAAGGGTTTCCACTGCCAATTACTACAGCTGAGTTCTTCACCTAAAAAAAATTTTTCTATGTTTCTTTATTTTAAAAAATCTATTAATAATAATCCTAAATAGTATCAGAATTTTGTGATGTAAGTAAACTAGGTTTTCTCAGATGTGCAAAGCAGGTTTGGTCCCAGACGTTATCTCAAAGGAAACAGCATTTCATGCAGTTTGTTCAAGACAAAGCTGGCTTCTCCTTCCTGAAAATTTTTCTGCAAGTCTATCTTCCATCTGTGCCTTGGATTTGTCCTACAAATCATAGCAGCACAAGGCACTGATCTTCCAAACAGCCATGTTTTCTTATTTAGATGCTACACATCTAATAAATAGCCCTTCCCTGTCCATCAGTGGTACCATGTGCAGCCTCAGCACAGAAGTGGGTCACAGGGGACATTATCTAGACAGTGGCCTATCAATGCACCCACTTGGCTGACGTGTATTTGGTGTTTACAGAATACTTCACTCAACATCTAGTTCAGATTTCCTTCCTTCAGAGGTGAGCACACTGCCTAGGAGTTACAGCCAAGGTCACAGCTGAAATTGAGCATCCTGCACAATGTCCCAGCAGATCTACAATACAGCCTGTACAGCTCACACAATGATAGAATTCAGTCTCTTCCCCTTTTTTTTTTCTTTTTTCTTTTTTCTTTTTTTTTTTCATCCAATTAAAAATTACTGAGAAAACACTTGCCCAGGTATTGCTTTCCAAATATGTGTGTTTTTAGTTCCTGGCAAAGATGTAAAATCATTAACTGTCCCTAGGCAGGGTGGGATGTGCTTACCCACTAAAAGATGTTTTGGATCCTGTAATTCCTCTGTGAAGTGAGCTCTTCCCAAGTCAGACTGATGTAGAAAGGTCGAATTCCCAGGGTAAGTAACCAGACCACATGCAAAAGGGCTCCCAGTCACCTCCATAGGTATTTGCATAAAGAAAAATCCTCCCATGGACAAGCAAAGCAATTTGAAATGTGTGCCAGGATATTTGTGTCCCCCTTCTACATAAGGACAGAGCACCATTCTTATGACTGAAATACAGCTCCACAAAAATCACCCAGGCTCCTTGCCACACCACCACTGTGTTCCAAAGATCTCTACTGAAAATCATCAAGCTTATGCCCTTGGTTACTGCACAGCCACAGCTGAGATGATGCATCTGCCTCTCCAACTTCTCCAGCAGGTTATTCTGCACAGTCACTCTCATGGCAGATGTCAACCTTTTGGGGTGCCCAGTACCACACTGCACTACTTAATACTAAGGAAACACAACAGCCTCATGCACTGATTACTGCCTGACATGTCTTTGTCGAACACTTAATGAAGCACATATTGGGTCTGCTGATCTGACTGTCAATTTATTCTAAATGAATCCACATGCCAAAGGATTTAGGTGCCAAAAGCTGGAAGAGCTTTCAAGATGATTTTTTTTTTAGCCCTGACCATGATAGCTGCACAGCAATATGCCATCTGAAGGAATAGATGTTTGGAAACTTAGAATACCAGGTAGTTCAAAATCACAAATTTCTGTGACTTCCTCTGAAAAATGACTCTTTGGCTCTACCCCAAGAAGCAGAAATGCCAAGCCTACGAGATCCCTTTTTATACTACACAGCAGAGGCATTAATTTTGTCTTGCAAGTATAACCTGTGACCAGCCTGGGAAAGTGGCAATTATATTATTTTGTTTGTGTTTGTTTTGATTCTGTCCCTGTTTTACACAGCCCACATGCAGCAAAGCTTTAGAGGGAGTAAGAGCCCCAAAACGAACATCACAAAGGAAAAAAGGTTGTCTTCCATTGGCAGCAGATCTATTTTAGGACCTTCCCACTCCACTCCTGGTCTTAGACTCCTGCAGCTCCTCAGTTCTGTGGCACACCAAGGCTGCCTCCCTGACCCTGCTCCAACTGAAGGGCGGCAATGGGACAGGCCAGGGAAGGGCAGGAGTGAACAAAGGCTGCCAGGAACGTGGGAGGCCAGGCTTTCTTAAAACAGCAATGAAAAGATAAACTAATTACCAAGTGTGAAATTGATAAATGATAAAGCAGCCATCATTTAACAGCCCTAGTGTTGAGCACAGATGTTCTGTATGCATGTATGAAGCACTGCTGCTGGGCTTTCTGCTGCTGCTCCTGGCTTCTCATTTCTGCTCTAAACAAGGGCAAGGCATTTATCCCAGCTCCTGGCCTTTCCTTTCTCATCGATTGAGGGAAGCAAGGTCAGCCACCCCAATCTGACCTTTAAAGCAGAACTGCCCATCACTCAGAGCTTCCAGAATCAGAGGACAAAGGTTATTTAAAGTCTTCTGTAAAACAGTTAGGAGGGAATTTGCATATTGGGAGAATTCAAGCTGAAGCAAGGATCTCCAAGCACCTTAACTGATCCCAGCAAGTCCAGACTTGAGAATGCTGTCAGAGGGCTTTGGCCCAACCAGATGTTTTGCAGTGGTGGATGAAAGTTGTCCCTTTAGACTGCATCCTGCTTGGGTTTGGAGCCACTGAACTGAGGGGGCTGCACTTGCTCACAAACTGAACACTAGAGAAGCTCATACTACCTGAATTAGGCTCTGTACAATAAAGGAATCCTTCTAAAAATGTAAAAAATGCCCATTCAAATGACAGTAGAACCCCAATTGCATGTTTAACATTGGCCCATGGTTATTCCAAAGCTTTGTTAAAGTACTTCAGAAACAGAACAGCACCTCTGTGAGCACTTAGAGCTAGTCATCAGAATGACCCTGATGACACAGAATCTTAAATACATGGAAGTAATAACATGCAAAATAAAACCTTGCAAACTAAAGTAAACAAGCAAAAATAAAGAAGTTCAGAAAGGAGAGACACAATTATGGGACAAACCTGCCAAAGTTTCATTAAAAGACTCATTTAAAGGGAAAGAAATCAGGAAAACTCCAAAGTTTGGCCAAAACATCATCCTTCAGTTATCCTCTTGTACCTGCACATCAGAGCTTCTCTGAGCACTGGGTGACCTTATGTACCAAGTGTGCTGCAATAACTAAATACAGCAGGGGTGAATTGAAGATGACATTTCACTCTTTAACTGAATTTCCTACATTTCTTCTATTTACACCTTACATTATTTCAACTTATCTTCTCCCTGATAGCATACAAAGCCAGGGGTTCAGAGGGTGGCACTCACACACACACAGACAGGCACATAAACACACCAGGCAATTATTGCATTGCAAAATTATCTGCACAATCTCTCATTAAATATTTGTCTTCAGAAAGACCTGCAAGAACTGTTCTTTTCCACATGTAACCCCTCTGCAGCCCTTGACCAAGGAATCCTGGAAGCAAACATCGGCCCAAAGCACCTGAATTTGACTCATGCTGCACCATTAAAATGAGTCAATAATTTTGGCAATCCAGCAAGAAATTGCAAGTCACTACATTTATAAACAGGCCTTTGAGGGATTTTTTTTTTTCCAATAACAAAAGGAAATATAGAAAGACTTTCTTTACAGAAAAAATGCTGCAGGAAAAAAAAAAAAAAGACACAATTTTTACAGAAATTGTTCAGCACAGTTAGCCTGTTGGTACAGTGTACACCTTGGCTGCTCGTCAGCTGTTATTGGATAGCAGAAGCTGTATCCATCTGTAACATTCATTAAAATAGAATGCCACTGCATAATTATATGTGGATTTTTAAATTCAATTTTTTTTTTTTTTTTCATGAGATACCAGTAAATCTTTCTTTCTCTGTTGGAACACACACAATATGTGAAATCTGCGTTTACAGCCAAAAAACGGGTGCACTGCATCAAAGCATAGCATGGAAATTAAGCATGATAAAAACAAAGCAGCAAGAAAACTGAAACATCAAATGGCTCTTACTTGATATTCCTGCCATTCATAGCATCTAAAAAAAAAAAAAAAA
>VWZN01013677.1:147502-209289 GCA_013396955.1 Regulus satrapa
AAAAGAGCCATGTCTGTTTCAGAAAAATAGATATATCAGATATTTTCATATGAAAACTATATACATATCTAATTCCAGAGCAAACAGGGATAATTCTGTCTTCCCCTTGTTGCACAGAGCAGTGACTTCCCAAGTGAACAATTCAGCATAAAGCTCACTCCCTCCTTCAGGTAGTGCCTGGTTACCAACAGAATTGCCTTGATGCCTTAGCCTTGATGACCGAGGAGTAGCAGGCAGACGATACTTCACATTTCGAGCTTCAGTCACTCTTGGAGCTGGCTCAGTTACAAGGAATAATTCTGATTCTCAGCAAGTTTAACACATTTGCATAAAAGAAATAATTTGCTCTGTTGCACCCCCTAGTGGGATTATTTCGAGTAATCAGATCCTCACAGTTTTGTTGCTTTTCTATTCATAGTACACGTTAACTAAGGAGAGTCACAAAAGGATGTTCTTAGGTTCCCAAATTAATTTACTTCAAGGTTAAGTGAGCTTTCTTTCTTTTGTTGGTGGTTTCCAATAAGGAATGGTGAGGCACGTAGCACCCTGTGATATATAAACTTTTGATATAAGCGTGAATTTCTGGTTTGTGAGCTGGGTTCTATTTTCAATTTAAACCCAGAGTAGAAAGACTTTCTATTCCAGGGGAAAATTACTCATTCTCTTTTTAAGGTCAAGCAATATGTGTTATAAGGAGAGATCCAAAGAGAGGAGGAGAAAATGTGGGGTTGGTGCATTATTAATGCCAGATATCTTCAATGCGTTCAATAAGTTTTTGCAAATTGGCAAATGGCAAAAAGTCACAGCATTGTTAACATCGTTATTTGACTTTGTGTACATGTTGTTCCTACTTCCATGAACTTGCCTGGGGAAAAAAAAAAATCAGACCCATAATAAATGAAGCAAAGGGTGAAGGAACCAAATCACCAGGATTCAAAGCCTGGAAAGTTTTTTTCTGTTGGGCTGATGGTGCTCTCATTGCAAAGAGATATTTGTCAGCCACATTAGCAGGAGGCAGCCACAGCTCACAGATGCAGCGTGGCCAGGGCTCACAGTGTCCAGGAAGCTTTTGGAAAATTGGGCCCAAATGTTGTGTTCAGACCAGTGACACCTGGACAGGACACGGGGCTGGTAACACCAGCTGGGAGCTCCATCCTTGCTCCAGCTTCCTCACAGCAGACACAGAAGCAGAGAGGCATAAACGTCCTCAAATCCCCAATCTGGCCATTGTTGAACCGGAGCACAGGAGCACAGAAAATTTTCCCTTTTCTGGAGGTGCCTGCCCTGGCCTACACAACTCGTTCAGGGCAGACTAAAGAGCTGGTGTAGAGACAACTACCTCAGGGCTGCTGGAAGGCATTTCCCCTTCCCCCAGGCTGACAGGTCTGTCCAGTCCTGCTGAAGCTCTCGCCCTCTAAGGGTTTTAGCTACACATATAAAGATGTACAGACAATTTTAAATTGCCTTCCTCACTGCATTATGATTTAAAATATCAAGGCACTTCCAGCAAGTCCTGGCATCAGACGGCAAGAAGGAGTAAACAAAGAGATCCAGCTTATCTTTTGTACTTAGATATATTTTATACCAGAGTATAAAGGAAATCAATATTCCCATCATAAATCTTGCTTACTCTCCTTATAGGGGTGATGGCTGACTTCCATGTGAAAATGTCAAAATAAAAGCACTTTGCTCTCCAAGACACTTTGGTTCAATCAGTCACAATACAGCACAAACCACCCTAATGTAAATAAATGCACTGAGAATGCAAACATCCACAGAAGGCAGGACTGTTAGAGCCCTCTTGCTTCCACCAGGGATATCTATCCACTGCCTAGGCAGACGTGGGAACATCTCCTGCCTGCTGCCCACCAGAACGAGCAAGGGCTTTGTAATCTGATGAGCCGTGATTTTCTCTCATTCTTTAACATTCAAAATGGTTCCTTTCTACTTCCTTGCAGCCCCTTAGCTGGTTGACCAGAACATAAACAAGAAAGACCATTCATATTAGCCAGGGAAGGCTGCCTCTGGCTCGCTGCCTGTGTAACTATGATAATAAGCCATTCTTAAAGCGTTATCAATGTAAACCGTCTTGAAATCCACACACGCTTTAGAAAACATGAATCTGTCCTGGTGAACACTCGTGACGCAGCTACTGCTCTTCTGCTTCCCCATGGCTGACACAGATCACATCAAAGCCATTATGACCAAAGGGAAGATGAATAACCGCTGCAATTTAAACTATAAACGTGTTAGCAGAACTATGTTTACGTATTTCAGATTAAAAAAGAATCAACGCTAACAAATAACGTGAGAAGGTCATTACAATTTCATATTAGTGAATCACCAATAAATTATTTTGAGGAAATTGCTTCGCTGTGAAACCAGGACACTGGAAAGAACAATATTATGTATATAAAATTAAATTCTAGCAAATCTATCTGACAGACAATAGGCATGGAAAGTATATATTTTCAATAACGGGCATTCACAATTCACAATAATTTTATCTGTGTATGTATCTGAAAGAAGAAGAAAGCACAAGTGAAGATTTTGTAGGGAAGTGTTGATAACAGAGGTAACAGGATGAAAAGAATAAAAATAAAATTGCTTCCAGTAACCTGGCGGCAAAAACTAAAGCACAGTGTCATCAATATCCATGACATCTGTGAACAGAGTCATCATAATACTAAAAAAATCATATTTCGTTCCCTCTGTTAAGGTTAGCCCTGCGATCTGGCACCTCTGTTTCTCGTTATAATGCTGTCAGCAGGTGAAATTCACAGGACAAGGGCTGTGTGTTACTTATGTCCTACTTAAGCCTACATTTAACTCAGGGTGTGTACTATAATGTTACACCTAAATGCTTCTTTTGACCATTGGTACTTAATTTTAAATTATTTTGATCCAAATATTAGAGGTGTTTTATCTTTTCAGTGATGCACGTGTAATACCACCTTACAATGCTACGAGTTTGGATTTAATTTTCCGTTCAGAAGGACTTTGTTTTCATTTTAGTGTTCCTCATTTCCTTACACTCGTGCTGATATTAACACCTGTGCAAACTGAGTGTAAAATGCGATAAAATCACAATTCCCCAATCACATCAGCAGTGGCATTTTGCACCCGCTTGGCACAGATGCAATTTATCATATGAGATTACACAGCTGTGAATCAGGCCTTCTGTATTTAAAACAACAGCACATATTTTCACCTATAGATACCATCACCAGATCTAGGCAGGCGGGAAATACGTTTTGAAATGTTTTGAGTTCACCTTAAATTCTCATGGATCCTGTAACCATCACCAAGTAATCCTGTGACTGAAAGGCACCACTCAGGAGTAGCACAAGAAGGATGAAGTTTTTATAAATCAGGCTTAAAATGCACAGACATGGCTGTGTCAGTAAGATGTCACAGTGCATAGCCGTTACAGACCTCTTGGGTTCGAAAATATTAAATACATGCAAAACAAAATGGCAAAATAGTCAAAATGTCATGATAGTGTAACAACATAACTCTCTGAGGATATACTGTAACCCAAATTTTACTGCCTCCTAAGGATTGCTAATTCAAAGGGGAAAAACAAGCTGAGTTTCCATCTTTGAAAAAAATCCTCCAGAAAAGGTTCCCTACGTCACATCAACATTGTCTGTAACGTGGAAATTGTATAGCAGGAGAACAAATGATCAGAAAATTAATTGGATATAAATAGAATGCTCTTATGTGTTTGGCTTTAGCTGTCAGCAGCTCAGCGCTCAGAGCTGATCATGGGTGTTGTTTTATTCAATCAAATAAGACCCTTTATATTATAGTGTTCTATATTCTGTAACTATAACTATTATAATTTGAGCTGAAGCAGTTATCTTTACTACCTTGTGAATACAATCTGAAAGAGTTACAGAAAATGCTGATATACTTAGGATGACCTTCTATGGTTCAGTAGTGTTACAGGCATATATTTTTTTCTTTTTTTGTTACTAGGAAGGAGAAAATTATGTTGGGCTAAAATGAATGCTAATGAAACTCCTTAGTTAGCTTTCTTTGTGATAAGAATAAAAAATTGGAGCTCTGTTCCTCTAGAATCTCAAGCAATTTTTGTCCTTTATTCTGATAGAAAGATTACTGACAGTAGAGAAGGGGAGCAAAGTAATTTCATAAAATATCTGCATTTTTAAGAATGCTTTTGTTGCAAAAATGTTGGTGTGCAATTTCTTCAATCTACTTTTAAGGCTGTAAAGAAAAAGTACCTATTTGTTCTGCACTGCAACAATGCCAGCTGCATTCAATCAACTAAAAAGCTGCAAGCCATAAACCTTCCTCCACAGCTATAGAAGAAAAAAAGGCAGGGCCATAAAAATTCATCAGGATAATGTAGAGATGAGGCGTGTTTGAATCACCATCCCTGCAATCAACCAATCACTCATCCTGTGGCATTTACAGCACATCTCATTCCCCTGTTCCTTAAGGACAATTGATTTTCCTGATTCCATTAGCATAACGGCAAGGAAAATGACTGCAGTGCAATATTTCTGGAAACTTCCAACAAGTATGCTGTGTGCTGGAGTGTGACCATAATAATAAGCTACCTAGCTAGCAACGGCGTGTGCTGCTGCTGCTGCTGCTGCTGCTGCTATGGTATCACATCCAAGGGAAAAGGACACAGACTAAGCAATTTTGGGTTCATGCATAGGGAGGGAAAAAAAAAATGTTTTCACAGAATATAAACCAAAAACTCACTTAAGCAAATAAACATAATTTCAAGGCAGGCTGATCAGTAGGCAACATCTAGCAGGCCTTGAGCATTATTGTGTTATGGTTAATAATTCCATTTTCTGAAACATTAGTAATACTTCTGCATTCCTCGATGGCTTTTATACTCCTGTTTTAGCTTAGGTTTAAAACAGAAGAAAATGAAACTTTAATACCAGAGTTTTGTTATAAATATACAAGAAGAATGCATCAGTGGATTCCCCAAAGAATTTACAACCATTCACAGCATTACACAGTCATCAGCACTAAGCAGGGGTCTCCACATTTTTCAGTTTTCTCTGTAAGTTCAATGATAATATCCACACTAGCTTAAATTATTCAAGATGATGAAACTTTATTGGTGAACATGCACTGCCTAAATTTAAAACTGTACATTATTATCTTCCCTTGTGAATGTATTTTAAGGATGTGTTAAGCTTTTTGAAGTGTAATTCAGAGACTACTGTATCTCAAACAACATAAAATACTTTTCATCTTGTGAAGGATCCTTTAAACTTCTAAGGTCCTATCTGTTGTACATTTTTAAGTCCCTTTATAGTTTCAAACCCAGTGGGTTACGCATGTTAAATTCAATCCCTAAATTGAATTCAAAGTTGATACGAGCCTGCCTGCAGAACCAAAGAATGTCTTCCTATTATAAGAACCAAAAGTCAATATTTTTAACCCCTCACTGACATTTTTTTTTTTTTTACTTCATCCCTAGAAATGCTCCAATACTCCTTCCAAAAGGCCGAAAAAAAGGAATAACTTAATTTCAATTGCATCCTCTGAAAGGATTACTAGCATGGCCAAGACTTTTACTAGAATTTTTACTGTAGTGAGTTTTTACTATTATTATTTTACATCCTAAAACCTTTATTCATAAATATAGATCATTTCTTCCTAAGCATGATAAAGACCCAGGACTTGCAGAGAGATTAAACCATACATAGCAAAAACAAAAAAACAAAAAAACAAAAAAAAAAAAAAATTTTAAAAAAACCAACACTTGTAATAGATATAAACAGGAGAAAATTAAGAGTTACATCTCAGTGTGAAAGCCCGGATAAGACACAAGCAACCTATTACCCCACCTCAGGCTTTGGTAGGACTGAAAATTCATAGCAAGGACAAATACCCAAGGGTGTCTCCTCTGTAACTCATCACCAAAACAAAGCAACCAAGAGAGCTGCTGCCTTCTGCACAGAGGCACCCCCTTAACCAAACACCAGGATGATGCTCCACCACTGGAGAACCCCATGGAGGATGTCAGGGACCCTCAGGGAACAGCTCTGGGACAAACAGGAATCTGGCAGAGACCATGTCTTGGGACTGATCCCTTGACCCTGCGATACTGATGGCAGCTGCTCCTGGGCAGAGTGAGACCTTGTGGCTACTCCAGTTCCTGCCCAAAACCCCAGCAAATGCAGCGTGGGCAGGGCCGTGTGCGCCTGGAGCTCTGCGTGCTGCGCCCCGGCTCTCCTGCTCCACCTCTGATTAACAGCACAGGCAAAGCAAGCCCAACTTTGGAGACACTCGAAACAATTAGCTTTCAGGAAAGGCTTTTGTCATCAATTCTGTCTATCTTACAAAGTCAGAAATTCCCTTGATACGCTGCCCATGTCACTATGCTAAATAATGGCAACTATTCTTAATTAAAAATGATCTCTGGGTGTAGCTCTCCATCTTCATGGCCGTCTACAACAAATCACAGTCTAGGGATCACAATGACAGAAAGGACTAAGCCCAAATCTGTCTAAACTCTACAGACCTGGATGCCCTTCTCTTATATAAAAAGTCAGTGTCTCCAAAAACCAAGGGTTCACTTCGATTGCTTGCAGCATCTAATTTTGCCCACACAGATTAGCCCATTTTGGCCCTGGGTGTATGGTCTTAATTTCTCTTGTTTACATCTCAGCCCAATGTTTTACATACTGCTTAATGTCTGCCAGGAGCCAAAGCATTTTGCAAGCTGAATGCAAATGTCAAATAACCTTTTCAACAGACATAAAGTGGTCTGAGGCAGGTCATGGGCTCCTGCTCTGGCAGATCCAAGTTTACACCCCTGGCTGACAAATACTTACTGTACAGATTCAGACAAATGACATAGATTCTCTCTGCCTCCATTTTCTCATGTACATAAAGAGGATAAGGATATACCATCGCTTTGGAGAAGTCTTATCAGATTAGCTGATATTTGGACAGCAGTGTGACACCACGGTCCATTTCACCACTGTAACAGCCACTCCAGAGTCTGCTTAAAAGAGAACAGCAAAATGCCTACTTTGTATAAAAAGAAAATTAAAAAACCCCATGTGATTTGAATCTCTGTCACCCACTGTGATCTTACCCCACAAAAATATCTCCAGCTCATGGGTATCAATCCCATGCAATGTTCCAGTGATTGACAGTCCAGGGCTTTCCTGGGTATATCCTGCAATTATAGTGGAGGGGGCCAGCCCCACAGCCAAGATAAAGAGACATCATTTGCTGCAGGAGGACTATCATGGAGGATAGAATTAGCACAGCTCCTCCTTAAAGCAGATTTGCCCTCCTAAGGAGGATGAGTGTGTTCATATGCACTTGTTGATCAGCACCTGGGATCAGAGCCACAAGCATAAGACAAATTCACTGGTTTAAAATTTAGACATCCCAAAGACAAATTATATTCAAAGTAGAAGCAGACCAATATAAAGAGGAAAGATTATTTTGTGGGGTTTTATAGTTGGTCAGGAACTCATCTTTATAGCTCCTCTGAAAAACAGCACTATCAGCAAAGACACCCTACAGTGTGAGGACATCAGCTCTAAACTTAACTCGGAGGGAAATGCAAATCTATTAAGTCAACACCAGTTGTCTCTGACCTATTTAGTCCTTATCTGCCCACAAGCTTATTCTGATTTACTTAAAGCAGTTTATCCAGAATGAGCTAAGCCCCTGTTACTAATTGGTGAGCATCTTGTTTCACGTTGGCCTAAATGTCTTAAACTCAGCTAAAAAACTCTAGTTTAGAAAGATCAAAGTGTCTACACAGCTATCCACATTGCTTTAACTAAGGTCTTTTTAAATTGAATCCCAAATTAGTCTGCATTAATTGAATCCTTTTAATTAAGGTGCATGCTTGAGCCCAAGATAGTGCCTATTTGCGTGCTGACCAAAGACCTGGTTAACTGGCACGATCTGAAGAAAATCCATTGGGCAAAAGACACCTCACATCCCAAATGTTTCTTTTCTGTTTTGCTCCCAGGCATCAGAACCATAAAGCCTCCAGGTCCACTGAAGTGTGCTGAACCTTGATCCTAGAAGTGCTGTCACACAGAGTGAAAATGAGGTACATGAGAGCATGAATAATATATATCACATTGCACTACATAGCTCCTTGGCATGCAAATGTCAAGAACTGGATCGTCAGCACAATATTCAGTCCAGTTCACAGGCTGAATATAGTATTAGGTGCTGTTGTTTATTTTTTAAACTCAGTCAAAAATGTCCCTCAGACAAGCTAACCATTTAGGCCAAAATGGTAAGAAATGCCCACGGCCTCAGGAGCCAAACCAGGGTCAGTCTCTGTCAGGTCAGGGAACCCTGGCTCCAGTATAAAGCCCTCTGTCTCACCAAGACAGATGTTGGGCAGACAAGTAGATCTACTTCTTTATTTCTGACTCCTTCCTCCTGTTTCCCAAAGCTGCAGCTAACAGCTCCTCAAACCTTAGCATTGGCTTTTCTGCTACAAACCAGACACTTGGAGACCCTTGCAAATCCCTCAGCACCTGCACTCCCGCCCACATAAGGACCTGAGTGGGGGCCAGTGGAATAAATATCAGAGTGGAAATTTTCAGGAAAAAATCTGTGAGAAGAGGTCAGGAGAGGTTCCACTTTTTTGGTGCTGCTTGTTTCTCTGATCTGATTTCTTCCAATTCCCAGCATGGCTTGCTCCTCTTCCCAGCTCTCCCTATAACCATTACTTGTTCCATCCTCACATGAACACATGCAGCTTGCAGGGAAAACTGACATTGGAAGCAAACAATATTAAGCCTCACATTATGAGAAATCCCAGATAATACAGCTACACAAGCCCCAACACGACAGAGGAAGGAAAAAGGACCCACATCTTAGCTCTTGAGCCCTGTGAGACGATGCTACCTTTGTCTGCCAGAAAAGGTCTTTTCTCTTTGTGTTACCTCTCACTCACTCTGTGAACAGCTGTTTATATTTCTTCTTTCCTTGGACATGATGCTAAAAATCAGGTCCATATATACAATGTTGATCTGCAGCTCCAGCGTTTACCCCCTCCTTTCAGCAGTGGAGCTAGATTCCATGTTCAGGGAGAAATTCTGCCTGCTCCCCTGAGGTTACCAAGGGAATCCAGAGAGAAATGCAAGTGAGAGACCCTTGTACATGTGGGACATGATTTTAAAAAGAGCAGCGCAAACTCAGCAGACCACCCCTGCACCCCGTGACAAGTGACAACAGAGCTTGTAAGGTCAGTGTAGAAAAAAGGAGACCAGAAGAGACACTCCTAAGGTGACCAGGAGTCCATCACTTTCTGCCTTGACTTAAGAAAAACTTCTCTCTTTAGAAGGAAGGGTCTATCCCTGGAGAATAGACAGTCTTCAAGACAAGGCTTCCTGTTTTCCACTTGCACTGTGCCTTTTAACAGCGTTAAATTGCTCTGCACATTAGTGAGGTGGATAATTAATAAATAATAATAATAATTACTTGATGCCTGTTCCATCTGGCATCCACCGGAGAGCTCAGCCCTCAGTGTGGCTTGGTAATGCTTTCAGCACTTACCAGTCAGACACCATCAGGCCACTCCAGGGCTGGTGGTAAGAGACAGTCTGGGCAGCACAGGGGAGGGGTTTGTTGTTCAGAAGGTTAGATTTATTTAGCATCATATAAAAGCCCTTAGAAAAAAAAAAGCCTTCTTCCTTTCACTTAACTCCCTGCCAAGAAATTACTTGGGGGAATGGGGAAAATGCTTTTTTAAAGGCTATTAAATGTTATTGTTAAAAGGAAAAGGTGCCCATAATGCCTTCCCCACAGCAGTTCTTTCCTCTCCCCATAACAGTATCTCAGCTTTCTGTTTGTTTTGCACTACCAAATGCAAGCTGACCGTGGCTCCTGATGAACTGGTTCTTCATGTCATTGTCAATGTTAATAGTTCTCTAAAAGGAGACTATTTGGTTTTATAATTGCAGCAGCAGCTACATTCAGGGACTCACAAAACAAACAAAAAATATTATTTACCCTTTCATTAGTAGACATCTTTAAATCCCTTCCAACCCAAACCATTCTATTACTATCTCAGAGGAAGGCAACTCCCTATTTCCTTCAAGAATTTGGGTGAGAAACTTGGTTAATTATGAGCAAAGTCCTGTTCATTTATTACTGCATGTGCAAGAAGAGCAATGCCATTACCTCCAGGCAAGGGCTGACCCTGTGAAGATGGAAGTTTCAGGGCTGCCCAAGGTCATGAGCGTTGCAGGCTGCTTCAGACCAAAACTTCAAAGCAAACTTCCACTATTACTCTTAATCGCTGTCACCCTCCATCATCACATCTGAGGAAATCTGAGCCTGATCTGAGGCTTGCATTCCTGACCAAATCTATTAAGTAAACTGTATAGCAAGGAGATTATTCAAACTACTACAGTTCAGCTAAGCTCACCAGAAAGAGAGCAAGCCTGGAGTTCATAACCTTTGGCAATTTTTTGGCATTTGGTATGCATGTGCAGAAGCATGCAAATAGCACAAAGAGGCTGGAGAGGTTTTTCCCCTCCCAGCCCCAGATCTGAGTGCTCATCCTGCAGAAATTGGTGAGCCAGAACCAGTTCCAACACTTGACTCAGACTGGATCTGAATTTATTACACTGGTTTGAAGCAGACTAGAAACTAGAGCAAAACAAACAAACAAAAGCCAAACAAAGCAAAAAACCCAGGAGGCCCTATTTTCACATCCTTGCCATTGATTTGACAACAGGCAGGTCTTTTTTAGCCCTAGTGTTGCTGTATCACTGTCAGAGAAGCAAGAAGGAACTTATTTTTCAAATTTTTGGGGTTTCAAAAGCCTAGTAATGTTTAAGTCGGCACTTGCTGTACATACAGCCCCCGGGTGACATCACAGCTTTGAGGTTCAATGTGGAATATGAAGCTATTACAGTGGGAGGGGAAGAGGGAAGAAGTCATTTTAAAAATCAGACCGACAGTCAGAATTCTGAATGGCAGCTACCAGCAGCTGTCCTGGCTTTGAACTCTAACTGTTTTATTTTTAAAAGTTAGATCAGGAATATAAACTCCCCATCCCACTTGAAGCTTTCTTAATAAAAATTCAAAGTGAAGAGTTGTGATAGCCCTGAGTAAAAGCAATTGAAAGAGCTACAGTTGGCTGCGAATCTGGAGGAAGGAAATTTTCTTGTTACATTTCTAGCAGCAGTGGAAAGAAAATGAGAAAAGGGAAGGAAAAAAACCCAGGAAACCTGAAGTGGTCAAAGGGTCAAGAAGAAGAAGAGAGGAACTAGTTCAGTTTGTTGTTGTCAGAGGGCAGACAGTTACCAACACGTTGAGTGCCACTTGCACATACAGCAGTACTGCTGACATCAGTACACTCAGGAGAGCAAATTCTGTCAGCCCTTGCTCCTTCCAGAGTTTTCAGTTAATTGTCCCAGTTCCACAAGAAATCCATAGAAGTAGCCTATATCAGCATTGCCATTGGGATGACAGACAAAAAAAAAATTCCAGCCCCACCTCCGAAGTCAGTCTTGCTTTGTCCCTTCCCACTCCTGGCAGAGGCTCATCCAGCAAACAGCAGTGTGGGTGATCTCTGCTGGGCACTGCAGATGCCTGCATATTCTGGGATGTCACTGCATATTCTGGGAGTCATGAAGTGGGAACGTGAATTGTAAATGGACCTAATATCTTCACTGTTAAATACTATATGCCAAAAAAAAAAGAGAAATAATGAAACCCCAGAGTTATCCCTGTAAAAGCTCTTATTTTTTAATTGGAAAAACTTAATCGGGAATTCTTATTACTCCCAAATAGTGTTTTAAAATAAAAACCAATCCTTTCCCCATCCTGCCTTGGGCCTTGAGTGCTGAAAGTTGCAGATGGAAGTCACTCTTGCAGACAGTGCTTCCTAATCCTGCCAGGAGTTGGAGGGGGGACAAGGAAATCTTCAGGGTAAAATAACGGGAGCAGAGGTCCTGTAGGACAAGAAGATGATGAATTCCAAGGCAGCAAGGAGAGCAAAACATCAGAGGAAGAGATTCTGGGTTAAGGAAGCAGAACAGCAGTGGAGGGAAAAGCCTTATGGGAGAACAGAGTAGCAAGAGAGGTGAGGCATAGCAGAGGAGAGCACAGAGCGGCAGAGCCACGGGGCCAAATCTGTAGATAGCTTTTGGAATGCTGGAGCCAAAATTGCAGGAAAAGGAGAATAATATCAATGCAGGGAGTTGGAGGGGAGGTTATATCTAATAAATTACAAAATTAAGTTTACAGTGAAGAACATTTTCTAGGACAGCCTTTTCCATATGTCGGAGCTGAAGAAAAGTCACAAATCACTTGGGATACTGCTCATGGTGCTGAGAGTCACAGTCTACTCCATCTAGGTATCCTTTAATATCTTTGTATAATACTGAACAGGTTCTTGTGCTGTATCCACCACAAGCTAGAGCTAAACTGAGCTCCTGGAACAAGAGCAGGAAAAATTCCTATTTTTCATCTACTCAATTTTCTCAAACTTTACTCTTTAGAGCTGCTGTTTTCTAAGGTTGGAAAATTTCAGTAAAATTATCTAAGTTATTCTATGAAAAGGCAGAAAGAAATGTACCTATCTACAAGAAGGGAAAAAAAAATACAACTTTTAGGGGTTCTTTAAACAGATGTGGAACCAAACTAACTACCAAGGAAAGATGAATTCTGAACTGAAAACTGACATTGCTGGCTCCCCATGGAGCCCAGCTCATGAGTTTTGACTCTCTTCTGACTCTGACATGACTTTGAGTTCAAGTCAAAGATTACACGTGCCGTCATCTTTTGACCTTGTATTTTTTGTCCAGTGTTAAACAATGAATTCCAAAGATATTAATTCTCTCTCTGTACCATATGTACAATTTTATAAATGGTGTTCTATCTAGATACAGAGCTAGACAGGAAGCTAAGGCAGACACCAGCACAGAGATTATAGATAATCGCTGTTCATTTACTGATCCCTACCCCCCACAGAACTGTGTAAGTTAATGAGCTCTGAAATATGAGTTTTCAAAAAAACTTTCATTTCAATAATATTCTATACCCTCGGGCTCCTCTTAAACTTTTTTTGCAACAATAACACCATTGAAACTAACATTCATATGTGAATTACAGTGATACTGCACCCCATGAAAATGTACAGAAAATGAAATAGAAAAGAAAAGAAAGTACAGTCTGCCAGCTACCTTAGCCACATTCAAATTAATCAGCGACAGCTCCCAAGGACAGCTGAATGGCCCCAAATAAAACCAGAAACTGCCCAGCCTTCCACCATATACTTTAAAGGAGCAACGGGAAAGCAAAAAGATTACAAGATTTATTTCTCAGAATTTCTGCCCTGCTCAAAGTGCAGCAAGCACCAGCCTTCTTGAGGGACTTTCCATCAGATTATTGATACCATCACTCTCCTAAAGAGATACACACGCACTCCACATTGCTCATCACCAGAATTGGCACCAGCAATTCCAAGGTTAACCTTGCCCCAAGCCTGCATGTGACCCACCCAGTAGAGAATCATTCAAGCTGTGCTGTTTCCAGCTTCACTCTCACTTGCAGGGAAGCAGCTCCAGAGCTGCTACAAACACTGCAGAGATCTCCCCCAGGAAATCCCACGCCTAAGATCTGCAGAAAGATCTGACTCACAGATTTATGCCCAATACAGATGGGTGAAACTTCCCCTCCCAGCTCAAGCCAGGGCCTGGTTTTAAAATCCTCTAGCAACCTGAACAAGTCAGCTAACACTCAATGAAATTCCAGCAGCTCAGTGGAAATCAGTCAGAAGAGAGTGGCCAAGAACCTCTGTAATTCTGGTTAGGCAGCTACTGACACCAGCACCATTCAAAATGTGGCTGTAGAGCTCTTTAGAAAAGCTGCCTTTCATGCTTTGTACATCATTTGTGTACGCATTGATTTGGATCAGGAAAGCTGCAATCCAAATATACGAGTTTCACAAGCAGAGAAGGCCAAACCCACAACACAGGGCCCTTACATACTTCAGCCCCACAAAGTTTGATTTCTGATCCCAGTCCAAATACAATCTGAATTCACCTCTACACATCCAGATCTGTGCTGAATTTTTTGCTGAAGCTTCATGCCATAATGCTGTAGGAAGAACCCAAGATTTCCAAAAGCAATAAGGGTAAGCCAAGATCACAGCAGGAGCTGAGATCTGGCCTCTAATTTGTTCCTTGAATTTTAAACCTTCAGGTTACAGGTCTGTTTTACCTCTGAGCCAGTAAGGAGCTCTGTCTGGTGACAGGAATCTGAGCTGTCTAGTGCTCATCACAGGACTCGGATATTTCTTTCCTAATTGCATTATTTGGCCTTGGATCTCTCTGATTCATAGAATAAAGTAAATGAGACTGAAGTGAATTTTTTGAAGGCTCTGTTATTTCTGTCTCAGCTAATTGTACAATCCAGTTTTGTGCAATAACAATCACATACGTTTTCTGTATGAGGTTCAGCCTTATACACAAAACCTTTTCAACACAGTTCTTTTAATATCCTCGTGCCTACACAATTCCAGTGCAATCCAACAGAGTGGGCTGGCCAACTCACAACTGGTGGCTGTTGATTTTTTTGTTTGTTTATTTGCAGATCATCAAGAGCATGTGAAGAGTGGGTATGTGTGAAAAGAACTGCAGACTGAGCAGCTTAAAATTGGATTGCTTGAGCAAAAAGCACTCTTTTCCTGTTCAAAATTGTTCAGGACTGAATCCTGACCTCAAGGTAAAGCAGAGAAAACTGAATTTGAAAAGGATGGGATCTTCAACTATTTGAAAAAAAGGAGCGGCTTCTATTTATAGAACAGGCTGTTCTCTCCCAAGGCAAAGGGCACGAGAAACATCATTCTGCACTGCAGCTGTTGGGGTAACCTTTGTGTCTGCACTATCTGCAATCAGTCTGATCACCACTGTCTGCACATCTTGCCCACCCTATTTCAGAAGCTGTGGTAAGGACTGTACAGAGAAATGTCTCTGAAGTTGACAGCCCCATGCAGCTGATCCTGTCTGGTTCTGCTGGCTTCTGCAAATCCAGGGATTTGAAAGCCTCTCTTCTAATGCTTACCTAGAATAATGGGTGGTCAGAGAAGCACTGTGGCTTGGAGAGAAAAATATAAAGATGTTAGATGCTCTTTCTTCCCTCAAGGCCCGTATTAGCTTTGCAGTGAAGAATAATTATGGTGTCTCACAACAACTACAAGCCAATAATCTCAAAACTAAAACAAGAGGGCATTTTTGGATGAGAATTCCTGAGTAGCCTCACTGGGCTTCACCCCCGTTGGCAGGTGAAAAGGCATGGAGAGACCTCCGAGCACAGGGTGAAAGCTCTGAGCATCTCCTTTCCGAGGCAACAGAGCAAGCCAGAAGCTGCTGGGGAGGAAGAGCTGCAGAGCTGAGCCAGAACAGTGAATTTCAGTCAAGCCCTGACCCTCAGGTGTCTCAGGACCCCCACTCTGGTGACAAGGGCTGAACCCAGCCCCACAGAGCCACAGCTGCTCCATCTCCTGGGGCCGGGCCAAGACAGGCTCTGCAGGGAAGGGAGAGGATCTCCAGCCTGGGCAGTGGGAGAGGCTGGAGAGAGACCACAATGACCTGAGTGCCAGACCTCTGCCTCAGCCAGAGCACGTTAAGCCAATTCCAAAGTGCAAAAGTGCCCTAACAGTGCTCTTTAATCAGGTGGAGATCACCTATCAGAAAATGGGAGATGACTGTGGATAAATGGTCCATATGCTGAATACCAAGGCATTTAATGAAAAATTTTCCTAATAGAAAAATTTTCCATGCTCAATGTTTTTCATTGACTACTTTTTTACAATTTTACCCATTTAATAGCAACTGCCATTAAGTTATTTTCTGTGTAATATCAACTGAAAATCATTTATTTCCTGCTTCGATAGCAATTAATGCCAATTATTTTACACAGCACCATGAACAGCTACAGATTTTTCAATTTTCCACTCAGCTTCTCTACTTTTTTTTTTTAGTTTAGTTTATTTTTCAACTATTTGAAATAAATGGCTGAAGTGGTGATTTAATCTTTTTTGGCAAAAAAAAATTGAAAAGGCCTAAATATTACAGCAACAGAAATCTTATTCAAAAAAAAAAAAAAAAGATGCACTGTTTTCTTGTTGACTTTGATTTTAACTTAGGGAATGTCAATATTCACAACAGAAAATCCAAGGCAGAGCTGTGTTATACTGCAATGGACATGATGCCTTTTTTATATTACAAATAAAAGTTTCTTACATTGTTCTGTTCCTGTGACAAGGTGCCAAATTTGAGACCCCAGGACTTCTTTCCCTCTTGATGGTAGTAAATGTTGCATCTTGAAGATTTCTTGATTGCCAGGCCAAAGTCAGAGCTCTGATGTGCAGTGGAGACTGGATCCAAGGGGTGATCCCAGAAAGAGTTAATTCTTTCCTTAGACTTAGCTCTGGTCTAACACACTCTAGGTCATAGAAGGACCAGCACCATCTGACAAGTTCCTGAAAGTTTACTTTTTTTTCCATGAAATGTATTGCATTGTTACTGGTAATGGAAATGAACTTTGGGGTTTTGAACATTAACAAATGTTAGGTTCTAATTTAATGAAGACATTTTCATTATTTTAATCAACTTTTTTAGAGATGAAACCTATTTTCCTTGTTTGCTGCAGATGCATTTTGTGAATTCTGTTTCACAGCAGTTAATGCTTCCTTGCACTTTACAATCATTAGGTCTGCCCTAACCTACTGTTTCCTCCTCTAAATCTGCCTCTAAATCTCCTCTAAATTACACAAGGACCAGAGGAAAATACTCCAGACAATGTTTTATGCAGCGAGCCTTCAAACTTAACACTTTCTCCTTAATCCTCATATTTCTTGCAGAATTTCACCCTCAGTAACTAAAATAATGGAAAATCCCTCTTCAGAAAGTTTTTTTAATCAAATGAAATGATAGATCCGTTTTACTCTCATAGCTAGCGACACACTCTGTCAATGGTGCTGAATTTAGCATTTTTGTGATAAAGTTCTTTGAGTTCCTTTTCAAATAAACATGTACCACTTTAAATGAATAAATCATGCAAATACATGTTAATGTATACATAAATTAACACAACATAATAAGGAAAATGAAGAAACAAGATTACAAATTTTCTGCACCTCCAAAATACGAGAGTGATATTTGCTTTAGAAAGAACAAACTCATTTAGAGAAAAAGCTTATACAGATACAAACAAACCCAAATCGCCAATGAAAGCTAATTTTCATGTTCAGCAAAGAAGGAAGATGTGCTTCCCACTACAATAGAAAAAACCCAATTAGATTAGGCAAACTTAGAAACACAGAAACAAAATTTCACTTAGTAAATAAAATTCCTGCATTGAATTCTGTTGTCCACTCCATGTTCACAGCCCTCACAAAATGAATCAGAGATTCTGGCTCACAGCATCATTTATTGTGTAATAAGGATAGGGGAAGTCAGCAGGAGAATCTGCCTCAGAGATTCAACTTCTCAGATAGATTTTTCATTAAAAGTATTTATTTTCTTTTCCCTGAATTATTATTTCAGTTTCTCTTTTTCAGCTTTGAATGTATTTAAATTAAGACCACAGAAACAGCATCTGGAGACTACTGCTCACAAAACACCACCTCAACATTCATGCTCCATATGTACACCCTCTGCAAGGGGAAGAATTTTGCCAAGCACTCTCCCTCTGCCTAACCCCGTCCCCAGGACACATTTCAATGGATGCAGAATTATGCATTGCTGAAGGTTTTTTTAAATTTCTGCACAGTCCAGGTTTCTGTTCTCATTCTTACCAACAAGCTGCTGTTATTACTAGAGGTGTCATAAATCTGTGGCTTGTGAGGTTACAAAGAATTTCTCCTGTTTCCTAACAGCCACAGGCAGTAGTTTTCTAAGCTAAACCCAAACTCCAGAACAATGCTGCCAAGTTTAGAAGAAAAGCACCTCCTGATAGATGAAGAAGGCTACACTGCTTCTTACTGCCACATATTCGGGGGTTCATTGTTAATATCAAGTATATTTTGTCAAATGATACTCGGCTAGAGAAGATCAGGCTTCTGCTGAATTCTGCTTTCACAGAATTCACAGGAATCAAACAGTGTAATAAAGAAACCTCACAGCTCAGAAATGTTCAACAGAAACATTTGCTTAAATCGGATGTCTTTCACCCTGAGCAACCTTCCTGAGAAGAGCAGAAAATTCAGCCGAAGTCTCCCTGATAGTCGTCTGAAGATGGAAGTTTTTATCACAGGCAAGCAGAGTATAAAGTAAGGACACCGATCTGATGCCTCTCATCTGTCTAATGCATTTGCCAGACCCTTATCTCTGCACCTGGATGCCACAACTGACTCCATTTACTAGTCAGTTTTGATACACGGACTCATAAGATGATTCTCCACATTACCACTTTAAATATCTGATTGCTTATCTGGAATGACAGCCCTGTTAGAACCAATTCATTCTTCACAGTGTCCTGGACCTTGGCCCTCTACTTAAGCTGGAGCAAAGCAGAGCAGATTTTTGTTTGCAGCAGCCTTATGCCCGCTGGTCCTCTGCCCTTCCCAGCATGTCAGCTTCTACAGAAATGCATATTTTTATTTTAGGATTCAATTTGCCATCAGAATAGAGCACATGGAAAAATTCTTACTACAGGAAATGCTAGTTGTTCAGATTCTGGTCACTTTTCTACACAGTGGTTAAAAAATAAGCACAGCTGAGAACATCCCCCCTGCTCTGTCCTCCAAATCACCCAGCTTCCAACCATTTCTTCTGATGAGTCCAAGGCTCATATTGACATGTCAGAAATGTTCAGATATATTTGTCCTTCCGTATAAAGAATACGCGATTTCCTGACAGACTTCAGTAAAGAACTGTCAACAAAATATCAGTACAATAAAGCTGCAAAGTTAACAACCCATTCTGTGGTTTCTGGAGATGTCAGTAGTTATTATAAATGACTTTCCAGTTAATTACCTGTTTTGAAAATTAAGGAGATTGGGGGTTCACAGCTGCTCCAATAAGTAGCTTCAGTGCCCGCTTCATCCCATTGAGTATGATAAATAATATATTCTCTACCACCCAGACTGCCAGACAGTGGCTGTGTCAAACTCCTCAGAGAGCACACTTTGTCTGCCATGTGTTATAGGCAACATTTATGACAAAAGTAGAAATTAGATGGTGGTTAATCTTGCTTCTCTGTGTCCCATGTGGGGCACAAGCACAGTTGTAGTGTGGCTTGCTGGATGACAGTCAGAAAAAATGATCTCAGCAAATTGTGTGTACATCAGGATACAGCACAAAGAATGGGCTTAGGAAATTATTTTTGGTGAATTGGGCAATGAGGTAGTCTCTTAAAAGAGAAACGAGGTGACAGAAGAGCAAATTTTATTTCCCCTTAAAAAAAAAGCAAGCCTTATATTACAGTTAGATTACAGTGGAGAAGAATGAAATCATACTGCTCTGGGGTTTTTAATTTGCTTCTTATTGCTGCTCAGGCTATTTAGCTTGCAGATCATAATAAACTCTGTTATAATGACAGCATGAAAAGATGGATCCAGCTTATAAAAATACTACTAAAGTAATAGCAGTAAGTTCTGCATTTTAGTTCCTGTGAAATGCAAAAGGAACAATTCCTATTTCAGTTACATGCTCATAAACAAGGTAAATGTGATAGTCACACCGACAAATTAAGGCAAGTGAGATTAGCCCTGGACTTACATGTAGGCTGTCCTCACACAGTAACAGCACAAGACAGGAATCAAAGTTTTGCCTGAAGAGAAACTCTGAGGGACTCCTCAGTTAACATCACCTGCTTCTAAAGGAGATTTGATGCAGCTCACAAAGTAACCCAAAGTCAATCCCCAGCATTGACTTCACTCTGACCACCTTTAAAATAAATAATTACAGTTTGAAGATCATAAGAGGTAGCATAAGTTAAAAGAATCACAATTTTCTAAAGTTACTTGCTGGCTAGAGTTAGAGATTCCTTATATCAATGCACAAGGACAGGTAAAACTGGCATCACTTCATTCCTCAGCATCTCCTGTCTAACACACATCACCCCAAAAAAGCAGCACCGTTCATGACTAGCAATGCCATTTTTCATTTGGACTCCTGCTTCCAACAAAACCATGCATTTGTATCAAGGACTTGAGACTGTGGCTACACTTCATATTGGAACTGTCCAAATATCAATGTTTCTGCCCATGGTTGATATATTTTACTGAAGCAAATAAACACGATGATGGATCTGAACACCACGAGGAGCAGCCTGCACATAACGTGTTCTGTCAAAGACTGAATTAAATGTACAATAATGCCTGGTCTGAGAGGTGTTAACTCATCTTGGGAGTTTCTGAGAACTCCTGGGAATTCTTTTAGGAGAAGCAGAATTTTCACTTCACTTTGATGAATCTTTTATTTCCTCACAGATTTTTAATGAAATGCGGGAACTTTAACTCCTAAAAGTTGATAACAGCTGGCATCCTTTTGCTTTCACGCTCCACATCTTTTCATTCTTAAGAGCCTTGCCAATCTTGTTTTGACCCCTCAACTCTGTATTTCTTTCTGTCTGTTGATGCAGTGACTGGTTTACCACCACGGAAGAATAGTCATATAGAAGATCACTTACTGTATAATAAACTTTAAACTTAACATTTCTTTCCAGTTCTGTATAGAATACAGTAATTCCCCAAACATTCAACTTCATATAGGTTAGGCTGGGATAAACAAATCCAGCCTCCTGCATTCTCCTCTGAAGAATTTCAAAGGCTCTACAGCACTCGAATCAGGAATCACATTGATTTTCAGTAAATCCTTTCTCCTAATTCCTCTAAAGCGTTTCAGAAAACCTCCTGCAAAAAGCCTCAGAAAACACATGTAGTGCAGTCTCAGGGACATGAAATGGAAGGTGATGTTAGAAAATGTTTATATTTGCCATACCGATAGCATGCTGACATGAATACCCAACATAAATTTCTCTGTAAAAAGATAGAGGGTTACAGGGCTATAGCTTTACTAAAATGGCTTGCTCATTATCATGAAATCTATTGATCCATTTTCATTAGATAGAGTTATCTTTGCCTTCACTGGAAATATCTAGAAATTATAATCTTTTTTTCTTTAATTTCATAATACAGGGCCTTCAGCTAGGATGACAATTTTGGTCTGTAAAACCGTAAATATTTGTCTATTCAAAGGCAGCATTTATCTTACAAAGGCACACATAGCAGTTTTGCCTCTGACAAGTTCCTTGTTTATTTATTACTCTAATAACAAATAGACTGTCATCCCTGCTGGGCCTCAAAGATGAACTAAATCTGCTGACACAACTGATTGGGAGCGGCTGCAAATTATTTTATTAAAAACTGCGCAATAGCAGATTCATGGTGGGAAGAGTGTTTAAATCATAATTCTGTTATTGGTCTATATGTTCCATAGTAACAACATCCAAAGAAGCCAGAAACACTTTTGTAACCCTCATGTTTATACTGCAGAGTTTGATTTTCATTTTGTCCAAACAGGAGAGAGGCAGTGAAGGGGAGACAGATTTCTTTTGTGTTGAGTGCTCTGTGTGCACACACACCAAGAGCAAAGCGCAGCATCTTAATTAGATGGGTCCAGAGGCTCCAGCAGACAAGGGAGAGTGACAGTCACTGGACATGCTTGATAGCTCTCTCTAAAGCAGAGCTGAGACTTTCTGGGGAAAGCAAGACAGATCCATACATCTCCAATTTCGTAGAGCTGAGCCAACCAGAACGTGATAGGAAAGGACGAGAAGACGGTGAAGAAAAGATCCTCTGCACAGGAGGGGACAACAGTCCTAAGGCACACTGTGCCTTACCAGGTCCCCTGCAGTGCTGGCCTTAAGGCCCTGCAGCCTCTTGGATAGAATGGACACTGGGGAGAAATGCCCAGTGCCCGGCAGCGGCCCCTGGCTCCAGAACCAAGGGCCCCAGGCAGGGCAACCCAGCAGAGAGCCACCCTGTGCCCCCCTGCTAGCAAGGCCCTGGCAATTAGGTAACAGCAACACTAAAGAGGAAAATTGCCTCTTTTAATCTCTTTTAAAGAATTACCACATAATAGTTCTACTTAGCAGTATCATTCCCAGACCCCTCAAATGCAGGACGCAGATGTTTGCATATATGAACAGTCAGGCCTTAAGAAAGAGCTTGTGACACTCATTGTCTTGACTGCCTCCCAGGCTTAATTGCCTTCTGGGTTCTTACAAAGGTCTCACCCAGAGTGAGCTTTTGGAGCAGTGGAGATTTAAGAGAGGCACAAGAGAAAGGGAACAGATTAGAAACACATAAAATTAACTCAGCCTTTTTGTAAACCACCTCCTTGTCCCACAGCTGTCACTGGAGCTCACAAAGCTGTGCACTTGAATGAAGCCTCTCTTCCCACATTAGTGCCATAGGAGCATCTCCTGGTCCATACAACGAGGTGCATCCCCAGCTGGCTGCACGCCTACCTGGCTTTATTCACACCCTCCACACCCCCTGCCACACATTACTGCCTTCTCTAGGTAGTCAGCTTGGCTACTACTGCAGCCACAAGAGCACCAGGCTAGCAGAGATGTGCCAATCACCCAACTTCAGACAGGCTGGGCTGTGAGGCAAAGAGAAACCCCTGAGACTGGCACACCTTCAGCGAGAAGAGAGTGTGAGGACAGTGGGAATCTTGCACACCCTGATGGACAATTCAGAGCCTGGACTGGAGGAACCACATGCCATTAAAAGGCTGCTGTGCTGCTCAGCTCTGGTTGGGGGCAAGGACGAGAGAGACTTGGAGCACTGCACTGAGCCAAGGGTGGCTGCCTGACCCATCCAGGGCATTTCTCTGCATAATGAGAGTGAAGCAAGGAGGGGATTGTGCATCCAAAGGGTCTTTTCTGATGACGTAGATTTCCTGGGATAACCCATTCACAATCAAGGAGGTGCTTAACAGCACAAATAGGCATTAACATCACTGAAAATGTTTTTCTAGTTCAGATGTTTAGGTACTTGCAGAGAACTCATCTGGCAATCTGCATCCTAGACTTCCTTAAATGTATCAAGGTACCTGAACTTCATGGTGGACTCTGCTCAGAGAGGAATTAGGTGGGACTGACATCCTGGGCACCTTCCCCCTCCCCATATTTATTGGCTCCTGAGCTGCACAGGTTCTTACCCTGCACCCTGTACTGTAATCACTGTTGTAGTCATTTGGTCATGTGGTTTGAGGCATTTCCAAGGAAACCTCTCAGCAATTATTTCTGGAGATGGAAAGCAGTCTTTTAGTATGTCTTACTATCTATTCCACATACTTTATATTATAACAATTTATGCTGCTGTGTGATTACATGTTGGCATAGACTCTGATTAAGGCTTTAAACAGGAACTAACAGCAGTTATGTTGAATATGTTTTTCATCTGATGATGCACAATACCATTGATTGGATGTAGATTATATTCAGCATTAACTCCAGCTATACAAAAATATCACAAAGAAAAGTCTATCTCATGGCACAGAGTATTCTTTAATTGCTTAGATGCTTAGTACATGTTGTGCCTTCTGCTTTAAAAAAAAAAAAAAGTCCTGTGCACAAGAAAAGTCATGCCTGTAACAGAAACATTAATCCAATAAATTATCGAGCATTGTTTATTTTCCTCATAATCTCTGCTGGTTTTGGTTTTTTTTTTTTATTTTCACCCACGCGCTGTCATAAACCTAAAGTGATAGGGGGGAAAAGAGCTGGATATGTCTTTCTCCAATGATAAAAGTTTAAAGTTCATCATGTCAGGATTCAGGAAATGTACTAACTGTTTCTTGCTGACTGCAGATGCACTGCAGAGCTCTGATAATGTTTTTTTTTTCTTCATAATACCCCTTGAAACTCATATCTTCACTGCACCTTATACTTTTGCCATCCTACAGACTCAGAGTGTCTTCAACAGATCTGTACCCCTTGGAGATGAGAAATGTCACTAAGTGTCCAATTTATTTGCCCATGATCATGGGGCCTGCAGCAGAACAGAACTGAATGAGGACAGGTCTCTAAGTTACTTTTTTTAATCCCTGGAAACCTAACTACTGTTGGCTTTCTAGGGCTGAGGAAGGAGGTTGGGAACAGATATTTCAGACTCCCTGACAGGATTTGATAGGATGTACATGACAAAAAAAATGAAGAAGCTAACCGTGATATCACTACAAATTCAAGAAAGACTAAGCTGTGCAGAGATTTCCAACTGAGTTCTCTACATAACCAAAAAGGAAGAAAATGCTGGAAAAAGTAAGTATTAAAAGGCAGGGTCAGATTCAGTCCTTCCTCAGCACTGTCAAAGACAATGAGGATTTGCAGGTGTGGAATGAAGAAAGTGTAACCATGGTATGCCTTCGGGGAATTTTTGTAACAAATTCGGTTCCATCATTCCCTTATTGGACAATTTAGTCTTCTTTCCTTTGGGTAAAAATGAAGGAGGCATAAGGTTAGAAGGAAAGTCAGGAAAGAAGTGATCTGATAGGGACAGGACCAAGGAAGGAGACCTAGGGAGTGCCTGGTCAGTTTTTTGAGAAATACAAAGAGGAATTTCTGCTTCCATTGCAATTACTTACAGTCAGTGGTGAAGCCTCCATTTTCCCTCAGGCCAGGTCTAGGGCAGAAACTTGTACCTGTGCTGTACCATTTGTAATTCCAGCAAAGTCCATGGATTCTTTAATTTATTTTTTACATTTTTTATAAACTTAAACTTCTGATATAGTCTTATGTAACATCAATCTTACATTGGTATTAGAGTTTTGCTAATTGTATTTTGGGCCAGGTGTCCACCAGGAATGCTTGGCCCCACAGCTCTATCAGCAAATATTTGTACTTTAATTTAGGCCTTACAAGGTTGAGAAGCGCATCTTTGGTAGATGGAAAATAGTGATTATCAATTGCCCTAGAGAATACTCTGATTCATGTTATTATCTGCAGGTAGAATCAATTGCAGAAAGTCATACAAAGTAAAATTGAAATAATTTTAAAGACACCATCCCAACTAAAAAAATCTAGGAAAAAAAGTAAAGAAAAAAGATTTAAGTCTTATGAGAAAGTTTCTTTTCATCTAAAGCTCCTGTAATATACTGGTGTTATTATTTTTGCACTTATAATTAAAGTAATTCCCTTCTGAAAATTACATATAGCCAAAAGAGAGCAAAATCAAACAAATAAATGAGTGGAGAGAAGGAATTAGAAGATTCAGTGATGGTACTGGAAAAAAAATTCTATTCATATACAGGAGGGTACAAGCAAGGGTTTAAGCAAAATCCATTTGGGTCATGATTTCTGCAGAGAACATTATGAAATGAATATGCAGCAACAGAACAAGAGAAGGAGGGAGTCCAACCCTTCCCCAAGCTGTGCCTAATGTGTTAGAAAAATTAATGGCTGGTGAACAGCTAGAAGAAAGGAAGACAGCACCTTTCCACACAGAGAAAGTTTAATGCTGAAGCATTAGCGATAAAGAATTCAATATTCACTGGTGGCATTGTGTCCACTCATAGCAACACGGTCAATGGACCAGAAGGGAATATTTCATTGAGTTTTAACACAGGCAAAGAAATGCCTTTAAAAATTTTATATGAATCTCATCCAAGGTAATAAAAAAAGCAGAAATGCGGTAGAAGAACAGAAGACCTTGATGTACCCATCAAGAACAGCTCAAGTGGGTTATTATGAATAGGGTTCTGCAAGGATTTTGACCACCATAAAGAGAGTAAGCATGGATAGGCAATTGCAGAAATGTACAGACACTACCAGGACAATATTAGTAAGACAAGGACAAAAGAGACTGATATAATACACACCACAGAAAAAATAGAAGTACCATCAAAACAACATGAGCATGTGCACTTACTCTGTTGTTACAAGCCCTTGTTTAGAGGCTGAAAGCTGCCAGTTCCCTGACAGCAGAATGCATTTCTAATCATAGAGCAGGCTACGCTGGCGGGTTTTCAAATGCAAGGGAAAGGATTCATCTACAGAAGAAAGAAGGTCAAAAGTCAGTGAATTCTTTGCATACTTTAGCTCTTCAGCTGTTGGTATGTTTTATTTTTCCTATTTGAACTGCAATGAGCATGAAACTACACAGAAGACTTGTAAGAATGATCTTCAATACTGCACTGACCCATAATTCCTTATAAAATTATTTCCTTGTTTTTGATATTCACAGCAGAACAGATCACCAAAGACCACATGATCTCTCTACTTCTTATAGTCACATCAATTGAAGGAAGCCATTTTTTTTCTCCTAATAAAAGCCTATCTAATAACTCTGGCTACAATATATCACCTTATTATTTATATATCATGGCTAATACAATAGTGCCTTGGGCCCCTGCTCATGATGGCCCTAATCGTCCACTGTGACAAGCAGACTTCTGTTTGGACTTGGATTTATTGCTGTCCTTTCCTGGCTACCTGAAGATTCAATTGCCCTTCTCTTTAAGGGGCTCCATAGATGCTCTAAACTGTAGAAGAAAGTTGGATCCTTTGCTCCTTAACACCTTCTCCTAATTTTTCAGACTTTTTGAATTTAATCACGTCAATTTTCTACTTGGTCTTTCCTGATCCTCAGGACAAGTTTCTTCAACTGACCACATGACAAAAACTGTAATAAATACACTGGATGATTTATAAGCAAAATTTTAGTGTCTATCACGTGTCCTGAAGTTCCTCCACATATATCATGAAGAAGCATCAATCCACAGATTATGAATGGAGACAGACATGGCTAAATACATAATCTATGGTGCACGTAGTCAGGGAAATAATCTCTGTGACAGGATACAAGAATTCAGACATAATGAATACCATTTCACAAATGTACAGGTTACACTGAATTAGAGAGACATACCAGGCTTAGAACAATTTTTGAAAGCTGCAAGAGAAAACAGTCTGATGTGTGAATTAATTATCTGACCCCTGCTTCAAATATGTCATATCCCTGTCATTTCATTTTATTAAAAGACTGTATAATCATGAACATAATCATAAATGCAATGTTTAAGGAAAATTTGATTTGAACCTTTGTACTTGGGTCACATGTAACGTAATTCCGTTTTACTGTCTTCTTAAAGTGATTCATATACAGAACTACACAAAAGTGTAAAACATAGAGGAAATGAGACCCTGTTCCTAAAGAAACAGTAACATTTCCATCATAATATTTAAAAGAGAATGGGCAAGATCACTAATCCCATCACAATACCATATTACCTAATTGGACACAGAAATGATGACGTTTTGTAGGACTAGATTGCAGCATGTGCAACAAAATCAGACCAATGATGGAAATACTGGAGACATAAGCCTTTTTGAAAAATTAATTAATTCTTTTTACTGAAACACATTTGAAAACATGTCCTTGGCCTACTACAATAGCCATATAAGAAAAGCCTTGGAAGTTGAAGTCTGACTTTGTTGTTGACTTTTGCTGTACTTTGCTGATAGAATGTCATTGCCCTGCGTGTACTCAGATGATCATTCATGCTCATTTGTGATCAGTTAAAGTATCTTCACCATTTCAGTGCAATAAATATCAGCCTATGTTGTACAAGTCAGCAGGGATTGCTAGGAATATATTAGTCTGAATGAACGAGACTAATATTAATAACAGGATTTAGTACTAATCATTCTCTCTCCTTATTTGCAGGACTATTTCTTCCAATTTTTTATTCTATTTAGAGACGTTGCTGCTATAAATTCTCTTTGTGCCTGTCTTTCAAAGGTTTGCATTAAAATCTGAAAACAGCTATTCTCTTTACTCAGCACTTGATATCTACAGCCACCCTTCACAAAGCTTTTGCTAAAGAACTCCTGCACCTATTATAAGTCTGTAGGAGCACATTGTTTATGAACTTGAAATAATAGAGACACACCAGGTTGGTTTACCTTTAGACAGCATTTGGCACCTACCTGGATATACTGCAGTGCCATGGATCATTTGCTACAATTAATAGAGCTAGCCAATATAAAGAAAGGACACTTGCCAAAATAATATGTCTTTTAAGGTTTTGTTCCAAATTGGATTGAAATGAAGATTTGAGACTTTTCAAAAATATTCCATTTTGAAAGGACTGAAACGTGCTATTTCTCAGATTGACTGGGAAAAGTTGACCATAGGAACCAGCAACACAAAAGGGCAAAGAATGGCCCTTGGTCCTGTTCAGTTTCATTCTACTCAGTGTGTTCATAGCCCTCTACTTTGGGCAAGGTTTCCTGGGCTTACTTGGCCCCAAAGCGAAATTCAAGGTGAATTGATCATTATGAGAAAAGCCAAAAAAGCTTCTCTGCAACTGCAGACTGGGAGCATCTCAGAGGACTCCAGGCCCCCAGCTGCAGGTCACACCTCACGGGGCTGCCTCCCTAAGCAGAGGTTTCCAGTTCCCTGTTTCAGACGATGCTGCAGGAGGGCCTCTGGAAGCTCTGGAAGGCTGTGCTAGAGCTGGAAGCCCTGCAAACACCCCCCAAACACCACCTTGCAGCAGCTCCCTCTGAGTGGAGACAGCTGAGATCAGCCCCAGATTACTCAGCTCAACCCCACAAGCAGGATCCACAGTATCTCCAGAGTGTGTGCCTCTAGGACAAGTTACAATTAAAGCACAAGTCTGTAGCCTTGGAAAACTTGTTGTGCACGAAGGTGTCCTTTACACCTTGAGACACAAGATCTGAGCAGCAGCTGCCACGACATTCACTGCTTCAGAGCAGCAAGCCTGGAGCTGCAGATGGTGAAAGCACCTCGGGATGTGGGCAGCCCACTCTTCCTGTATCAAACACAAAGTACTTCCTCAGCCATGGGCACTGGGACACCCCACCCAAGAGCTGCACTGAGAGAGGCAGGGAATTTTCATCTCTCTCTTGCTGCAGCTCATGAAAGGCACCTCGTTGTTCAGGCAACAAACATGAATCCCCAGCCCTCTGTGAGTAAACGTTTTGAAAATAGGCAGCTAAATGCCTACTTTAAGACTTTAATGTTTCAAACATCATGATGAAAAATTGAAGCAACGTTACTTCCTGCAGAGGTGAGACAGAAATAAATCAGGGGAGTAATTTACTTCAAAGGTCTCTATGTTTACCTCTCCCTGTCTCCTAACTGGGACACCAATCTTACTGACTGAAACCAAGACTGCAGTCAAGGGAAAAATGTCCACAAAATACCCAAAATAGTCCAAATGAATGTAAAGTCTGATGGGTTTAGAATTGGTTCTGACAGTTTTGTATTACATGACAGTGTTAGGTGTTAATTTTCATTTCTGTTTGCATTTCTTGTCACAGTTAGGATCAAATTCTCCCTAAGCCACAGCTGCCTTAGCAGCTTGACTCTGGTCTGTTGGAATCCAATGGGAACTGGCGCTGGACAGAGACCGTCTGTCTTCCAGGAAGAGGCACAGCACTTGCCACAGGCCCAGAGGGCACACTTCACACCAGAACCTCTGGATAATCTGCGCCAGGGAGGAGAGAAATCACAATATAGCACGTGGATCTTTGAGATACATTTGGATAATGGGCTGCACTTGTTCTGTCACTTCCCATTCCTGAGTCCTGTAGTCATTCACACAATCTGCTATATTTTGCCTTACCCAAAAACAAACAGGTTATTTTAAGTTGTTATATTTATTTCAGATTAAGAAAGCAATAAATCAAGAGAGTGGCAAAGGTTTTATAAGTGAAGGCAAAGTGAATTGCCATGTAAGAGGGAAAGCCAGCCAACTCTGAAATGCAATAAAAAGGACTTACAGAGGAGATTGCCTGTTGCTTGTTAAGCACAGCAAAAGGTAACAGTTTGCTTTTATCAAAATACGTGATTTTTGAACAATGAAATCTGACAGAACCATCCTAAAACACCCAGAAGTGTTCTGCCCAGATTCCCTGCTTATGTCCACTATACACAATTATTGTCTGGCTCTGCGAGACAGAATGTTTAAAGATTAAAAAGTCCTGTGCACAGAAAAATGAGAGTTAAGAATGACATCATCAAACACAACACAAAATGAGGCAGAATTACTAAAGGATTCCCTGGAGCAACCACAAGTCCTGCTGAGAACGTTCCTGCTGGGGCTCCCTAATTAATGTACCCATTTTCCACCTGTCACACAGCAGAATTAAACTCACTGCATCTCTGCTTTAATTCTCCACTCAATCAATAATTCGGATAACAGATTCAAAGTTCTGTAGATTCTATGTATTGATCTTCTCCCACCCTCAATTTGCCAGTTGTCTCCACTAACTTTGAGCAGTACGTCACTGAAAGTCCATTTCATTTAAAATGTAATCACTTTGCCGATGCTGAACTGCTTGCCAGTTTTATTAGTCTTCAGAAAACTTTCCCAAAATATGGAGCTGTGTGCAAACACATTAAGTATTGCTTAAAATCAGAAATCAGTGTTCAGTCCATGACTTCTCTTGCAATAAAAATTACTCTGTGCAGATACATAGACAAAAATTCCATATTTTAACCACTAACTCTTGCAAAGTTCACCAGAATTAGGCTACAGCTTCAAATACACTTTTTTTTTCTTTTTTTTTTTTCTCTATGGAGACTTTAAACAATTTTTGCTGATTGGAGGGGAAAAAAAAGTTTTACTTATAATATTTGAATAGAAAAGGTTTGTAACCAAAAGACAAATAATAGAAAAAAAAACCCTACCATTATTCCGCAGAAGCAGCCTCTATCTTTTGCAACCCTGTAAAGATAGATCTCCAAACCTCATGAGGTTTCACAGTAATTAATGCAAACCATTTAGATCTGATTCTGGAAGCTGAATGGACTAAACAATGGAAGGTAAATTACTTTTTGCTGTTTTACATCTTTTCAATTCCTCAGCAAGGGTCAGAGCTGACACGGGGAAGATTAAATAGCATACAGCACAAAACGACCCTTATCACTGCCTTTCTGGAAAATTTGTTTTCTATGTATGTAAAAGGTATATAATGCTCTTGACTAAGAAGATACATGGGCATCATTACTATGTTTATACCAAGTGAATAGAAATAGATCAGAAGATGCTCAGTTATTGGCGGAGAGATAGCAGAAGAAAGTTATTAAAATACAGAGAAAGTACTGTTAGCAGCATCCAATGCAAGACAGGTCCCTGCATTGTTTTTCTGAAGATAAAATTCACTGAGAAAAAGTTAGCAGAAAAAAGTACATTTCTGATAGCAGTAAAGTCAGACATGGGCAAGGATACCAAACCCACTGTGTTCAGCTCCTAAAGCTCAGAGTCTGGCTCCAGCAGTGCCACAGGGATGCATTTTCCAGAAGAATCTGTGCCCAGCACAGTCCCTTTCCTGCATGTGTGTCATGGCAAAAAGGCTGATACACAGAGCCTGGAAAATTTGTTATTTGGTCAGCTCCTTTCCTTTCTCTAGTAAAGGCAAAGAGATTTTTGATCTCTGTAGAAGCTTTGAAATATTACTAGATAATAATTTTCCCTTGATCTACCAAGTTAGTACACCACTACTAGCAACCTGTCACCTTGGAGGAAACAAGGGAGTAACTTTGATCACTTCTGTGAAAAAGAGAGTGGAAGAGAATTAGAAAGGCTTACGAGCCTGGCAAAGCTCTTCCAGCTGCCCTGGCTGTCAGTTGTACCCAAGAGCTCATGTTGTGTTTATTTTTTTTAAGTGAGATAGCCATACAATCATACACCACATCAACCAGATTTGGTTTCTGGTAAGTTAAGAGCTTCCAAATTCAGGTCTCCTATTATCCCAGGCTGTTCAAACTTGTGTTAGAAATGATCTCAGAGCTCAGACCTCTAAGACATGAGATCTCAGATTAAAGGTTACCCTTGGAAATTAATGGTAGACTTGCAGAAGAAGAAAGGATTAGATTTTTATTTTATTTTCCCTTCTTAACAGGAGTTGGAATATTATTAATTAGCTTCATTTCCTGGAAAAGTTCTCAAATTAAATAATCAAACATATTATAAGTGCCTGCAAGATAATAAGGAAATGGGTTACACCCAACAAAGATTTTGTCAGGAAGTCATCTTGCCAAGAAACCATCCTTTACGTTAACTGGATAATAGGCTCTGTGGATAGGGGAGGAACAGTTCATATTGTACCTTGAATCTAATAACATTTGCCATGTGATCTTACACAATAGCCTAACAAAGGCACGAATTAAACTGCTGCAGATTAGGTACACAACTCTTTGGATTTTCATGTTCAAAGAGAAATTACCGCTGTCATTTTTCCATACTTAGGCAGGACCACTGCATGGTGTCTGCAAAGGATTTGTCCTAAATGTTGCTAGGCTTGATACTTTCTGTAATGGCACGGGCACAGGACACGTAGCTGTCACCTTCAGATGACAAGAAGCTTGGAAAGACTGACAGTTTATCACGAAAACAGAAACAGATTTCATAGTGATTGTGGCAACCTGTAAAAAATGTTCAGAAAAATGGGTGAGCAATTTGAGATATGGTGCCTGTGAATAACCAGTTGTAGATGCATACAGTTTAAAATCACTAAGTAGTTAAGAACTTAAACCGTAATTGGGAAAAAAATTAACAATTTTTAGAAAATTAAAACAAAAACCAGAATTTCAAATTATTTGAGCTGAAGATGAATTAGTAGTAACATGCTGTTTCACAAAAGGCAGTCATGGCCCAGGAACAGAGAGACAGAGAGAGTCAGGCCTGTAAAGATCACCCCACCTGATTCTGTTCTCTTCGCTGTACTGTCACCATCTGCTTCAGAAAGATCCAGACAGGAATCCATAGCAGAGCCCACTGTGTCACAATGTCAGAGAGCAAACTCAAAATTGTGACCAGTTAGGAAAGATAGAAAGAATTCTGATGGTTTCTACAGAAGAGACATCTTAGAAGAGGTGCAAGCATTTTTTTTTAAATCCTGTGTAAATAAATAAATAAATTAATTAATAAATCATGCACGCAAGAAAAGACTGATTTATGCCCTGTACCCTTGAGAAAAGAACAAGATATACACAGCTGATGCAGCAAGCAGGAGGCAAGACAGACCAAGAAAAAGCACACACTAGAGAAAAGGACAATGCAGCACTGGAATGTGGTCCTCAGAGCAGGCTCTGAACTTCCCCTCAACAGAGACCCCTGAGAAGAGGCTTGACAGAAAGCTGCCAGCAGGGACAGGATGGGCTGAGGGGTGGACTGAGCCCATCTCAGACACCCCATTGCTCTGAGCTGCACAGTTGCATCTCAGCCTGTTGTTCTGCAGAAAAACACATTTCTGCAACACACACACACACACACACACACACACACACACGTGCAAGAGTTATCTCTGCCCAGCAGTGGAAAGATGACTGTGCAGATTTTAATGAAGTACATTAGTGGTGTTTCCCAGCCTTGCATGGACACTTGCTAACTTCTGCCTTCCTGAATTGGAAAATGTGTTTTTCCATTGGAATTTCAGAATAAGAGAACAATTCCAGCCACATTATCAATGAGATCATGACAAAAAATGGAGAGGATCAATGCTTGTAGATACATGGTTATGCACAAACTGTGGGACTTGGGAGCCCTTCTGAGTTCTTCAGTATGTTTCATTCATCTCCTGACTCAATGAAATCAGATGGCAAATGCTGTTCCTCACCTTCAGCATGCATGCATGTTCCTCACCTGCATGTTGCAGTCTCCATGGGGAAGGAATACCGGTTTACAAGACAAGGAGATATTTCCTTGCCATCCTTGCACAAGGCTAAACCTGTAGATAGCCAATATATAACAAAGAGTGCCTGGCTTTTCAAACTCAGATCACTCACCAGGATCAGATTATAATGTTTTTTCAGAAGACTCTGGGGCTGTTTTTTGATGAACTGCGTTGTTGCCATAACCTTGATGCGTTGGCTCTTCACACCCAAGGTCTCAGTGTTTAGCTACAATAAATCTAAATCAGTTGTTTTGCTCTATTCATTTTCTGTGGGTCCAGTGCTAAATGAGTTGGTCTTGAAGAGAACCTATTTCACTAAGCTAAAACAAAAAAAACTCTATCCTGACAGTATTTATTAGATATGAGATCAGTAGCAAGAGGGGAGGAAGCCCAGCAGAAGCTATGTCTGTTCTTCAGATGGACTGAAGAAAAGGGCATTTCACTCACAAAAATTGTCACTCATTTACTGTTTGAACAGAAAAACCTCATAATATATTAACTATATTTGTAAAGCCTGCCAAGTCACAGTTGCATTGATTTATACCAACAAATGCACTAAGTCATTTATTTAAACTCTGTGAGAACACTTCCTTTTAGAAAAAATGCACACAAAATTCCTTGGTTTTTGTCAGACAACAATCTTAACTTGTGGACCCAAAAGGTAAAATTATAGAATGGTTTGGGTTGGAAGAGACCTTAAAGATCATCTCATTGCAACCCCTCTGCCATGGACAGGGCCACCTTCCACTAGACCAGGCTACTCAGGGCCCCGTCCAGCCTTGCCTCGAGCACTTCCATAGGTGGGGCAGCCACAGCTTCTCAAGGAATCCCTGTTTCAGTGTCTCGCCACACCCCCAGGAAAGAATTTCTCCCCAACATCTCATCTAAACCTGCCCTCTGTCAATTCAAAGGCACTAAACCAGTGCTACAGTAGGATTCATGCAACCTTCTCCGTGATAGCCATTTAACAAGGCTTGTTGGAGAGGTGAATAGAGGAATCCATGGGAGGTCTCAGATCAGTCCTTGACAATACCACCACATTACCTCAGATGTGGCACAGAGCACACTGCAGTAGCACAGGATTCCCTCAGATCCTCCATGTATAAACTCAATATCTATTTGTGCAAGAGCAGCTCACTCCTAACAGTGTCTCTATTAAGACTACAAAGCTTGTTTTGTCCTGATTAGGACATTTTTGTCATGTAACCATTTATTATTGAATATAAAGATGAAAAAAATGTCACGGTACAAGGGTTTCAGACTGCAGTCTATCCTGCAATGATGCAAGGCTCCTGATAAGACATTTTAGTTGCAGACTATATCAAAACAAACCTTGAAAACAATACCTTCAAGCAGTGGTAGCAATGAGTTCTTTCTATTTCAATAAAAGCTTTCCATCTTGAGATCCTAAAGAGCTTTTTAAATATTAATCAAGCCTCTAAGCAGCCCTGGAGATGCTAAAATACTGCAGCCAATGATCAATTAAACCATACACAGTTTATCCACTTTATAGATAAGTCATGGCACAAATGCAGAAATTCCCAACGTTGCTCTGCACAGGGCCAGACGAGGCTCTCCTGAGTGGATGGGAGCCACTTTGGCATCTGAAATATCCTCTTTACAGTGTCCCATGATGACTGTACTATCCAGGCTTGCCCATTTATCCTGGGGATCCAAATCCCTATTAGAGGAGAAGTGACTGCTACTTCTATTTTATCATAGATGAGTGACTGAGGTACAGGGAGATAAATGATTTGCCCAAGGTCACACAAGAGACCTGTAGCAGAGAAACAGGGTATTGCTCAGTATTCCTGTTTCTTCTCAACAGCCCAAATAGTCCTTTCTTTATTTCCTTTCTTTTCTTTACATCCCTTTTTCAGCCTAGTCCAGAGGGTACCGAATCAGTCTGAATGACACGTTACCTGGCAGTGTGGGGATTTATTTTTTGTTTTAGTTTTGACATGTGTAATGAGTAAAACATTCTGTACTTGTAGCATTATTTATCCTCTAGCCTTAACTGCAGTGTTCAAAAACTCCCAGTGACTGCACCTTTCAGAGCACACGCAAGGGTAGCCTGTTATTTGTCAGAGCTCACAAAGGCATTGCTGAGAGTGCAAGCTTTGTTCCTCAGACAGAACGCTCTTCCCCCTTTTGTGCTGCAAATTTCTGGGCAATGTCAATACCCGTTTAAGAGGTCTCCCACTCTCTAGGCTCTTTCTGTCATGTGCTGACATCTTCTAGGAATCAGCACATTTTATGCCTCTATTCAATTCACTTGACCTGCCTCTAAATATGTCCCCGGCATCAGAAAAGCCATTCCCCACACACACACGTATGATGAAGCCCAGATCAATAGCACAGGATAAAAACAAACAAGCTAACTAAGGCAAGTCTAAAGTCTTAAGAGCTATCCACAGATGCTGCTATCCAGACTGTTCAATATGATGTTCTGAATTGTACACAGCAGGGTTTCATTTGCTACAAATAGCTTTGCACCAGCAGCATCTTCAATAATTTTATCATGCAGTGTTCCCTAGATAGACAAATATTTCATTTAATAAACAGCAAATTAAAATAGCAATGTAGTGAAAGACAAAGCATGAATAGATTTGCTTCCGAGTTTTAAAGGGAAAAATTGATTTGTTTGTTGGTTTTTTATTTAATTTTATTTTTTAGTATTTCTGTAGTTGCTCATAAGGTCACCTTCATGACAATTCCAACAGGGGTTTATCTTGTAGTGCTCACTCTGACATACAGCCTGATGATTTATTATTGCTTAGTTCTTGATACTGTTCACTGCACAATCCAATCTAAGAGAGACACATATTTCTCAATTCAGGGACTTCTTTTATTTTATGAAAAATCAGCTTGGTGCTTTGTGGTAAAAAACTAGACTTGGCATTTGATCTTAATTTTTTAAGCATTTCTCTCTATTCTTTGTTTCTCTGCTGTATCTTTGATGCTTTCCAGGCCCATTTTTGTTTTCTATTCCTTTGCTTTTCTCCTCTCACCCTATTTTTCTGTAGCTACACCCTAAAGAAAAATCTGGCACAGTGGCAGTTTCTTACAGACGCTCTTATCTAGATTTCTGTTTCATACTTGTAGGTGACACAGTGATAGATTTCATAGGTTTTGTCTTCTCATTTGGGAGAAAGAATATAATTATGCAAAGGAGGATTAGATGGACAGTAAGAATATATCACTATTAACCCATCAGAACACATGCAGAGTCACTGTGGTTATGTGCTTGGGGGGGGAAGCCATTCATATGCTAGACAAGATTTTTTCCTCTCCTTGTATTAATATCAATTCAAGTGTAAGCCAACACTTCTCTTCACGTCGTTCCAGTGTCCATGTTGTTGTGATATGGGGCTATTTAAGCTCTGCTTGGCTGGAAAGCTGTCTCCAGTGCTCCCATAGACTGTCAAAGCAATTTGGAATCATTAACCCACATGGACCAGCCTGCCCAGGACTCAGAGACATTCCTTCAAGGCTGCCAGTCATTAGCTGGTACGTTAAGTAGCTAATGGTGCTCTCAAAATATCTGCTGCATCATGCAGGTGCAACAGAATAAACATTTTTTCCCCACTGGTGCTTTGTCCTAAGTCATTAAGGACCCCAATCCTGCAAAGATTTATGTCTGTGAATAAGTTTACTCACATGAGCAGTCCCGTTTCAACCCTCTCAAACACATGCTTGTAGGGTCAAAGTCTCAATGATCAAAATATCAGGTGTTTGGCTAAAAGATTACAGAAGTGCAAAACAGTATCAGAAAACAGCAAAAAAAAAAAAAAAAAAAAACCACTTTCTGCTCTGTATTTCTTTGCTCTGAGAAATATTTGCAGAAGTATCCAGCTCAAGAACAATGATGAATAGTCACACCTCCTATCCTATGACCACTTTACTTCCCCACTAATTGATCCGTATATAAAAATATATATAAGTATCAAAGCAATACGAATATTCCCCAACGAATTGGCTGCTGGTAAAGGGAGATGAACTGAGGATATGTGAATTATTAAAGCCACAAACCGCTCATGGAGCCTCCTGGCTCTCCTGGGCGGGCTGGAGGGGATCAGCTGGCTGTGCCCAGTGGGGCTGAGCTGGAGCAGGGTTCAGTGAGCACCCCCATCTCCTGTCTGCAGCTACCAGACACCTTTGCTGACTCGCTGGCGCCAAGAAGTCAGGCACCACCCTCCACCCTCAGAGAAGCACAGGAGGTTGCAAATGGTAAATTTAATACCGCAGCAGGAGGTGCCATTTACAGTCCCAAAGGATAAGTCTCCCCCTCTTCTCTTTCATGCTCATATAAACAAATGGAGGCTGATGCAATTTTGAGTCCTGTTGGCTTGTTTTGTTTTTAAATATGTAATTTCCTCCTTATTTTAGCATCTAGGCAGGGTAACATTAAAGGATTTTTGTACACATGACTGATGGTTAAACTGCAATGGGGATTTGTATTTTATGAATCCATTACAGCATTGACACATAGAAGAATAAAAAAATAAAATAAAAAATAAAAAAATCCCACAAACTACCAATAAAAAATTTGGGACTTATTACTAATATGCTCTTTGAAAGAAAAGGAGATAAAAATGCACAACCAAGCTTTACAGAGTATTCTTTATCTTAGTTTTAAAGACAAACAAAATTTACTGCAGAAAAGACTATGAAATATTTGTATGATGCTCACCTCCTTTGGTCCATCTATTGCGGCATAGTCATTCTTAGAACAATGTCTTTAAAAGGTTAAAATCATGTAATATTTTCGGTTTTTTTAAAACTACATATTGTCAGGAACTGTTTGAAAGAATTAAATAATATCTAGTGAAAACCACTGCCTTATCAATTCAATTTACTCCTTTTATATGTTGCTAGAACAAAGCAAGAAAACATCTTTTGTATGATCAAAAATTTTTAAAAATTAATTACAGTCTATATTGGAAAGATGTTTCAAGTCAATATTTTTACAGAGGGTGTTTGAGATTAATGCACTAATTAAATAATTGGAAAAATGCAAGGCGGGAGAAAGACACAGCTCCTAAAAACAGATACAGAGAAGAAAAATTATTACATCTGAGGAGAAGACAGACACATTTTCAGAGGATCCAAGGACCATATCCACTTTCCTACGTAATGTGGGCCAGAGGATTCTTAGTGGCTTCTGAGGACACTTATTGGCTTCTGAGTCATACCTGGTCATGAGAGGTTGGATGATCTCATCACTTCAAGAAGGATACCAATCCTTCTAATTAGAGAATCTATTTTATTGCAGGGCAAACTCTTTTCAGCTATCCAGTATATACTCTCACTGCTAAAATAAATGGGGCAGCAGAGGCAAAAGAGCCTTGGCAGCTGTGAGTGGCAGGGTAGATAGCAGAAATGGGAAAGGAGAGAGATCACAGAATACCTCAGATTGGAAGGGACTCATAAAGATCATTGAGCTCAATTCCCAACAGGCCAAAAATGCATCTAGAACCAGCAGACCAGAGGAGTGGGCCAGCACGTTAGCAGGAAACATCGAACATTTCCCTTGTCAGCATAAATATCTGAGACATTTCAGCCATAAATTACACAGACCACGCCAGGCTGCAGGCTCCTGGCTCCTGTTCCGCGTTGTGCTGCAGCACAGCCATCAGCACCGGGTGGGATTTATCATCTCAGATGCCACAGACACGCCACCAGAGCTCCTGCAGGAGGCAGAAAATGGGATCGGGCGCGGGGCCGCCACGGCACCGCACGGAAAACAGAGGCAGGACTGCACACTCCAAGTGCAGGCAGGCAAACAGTAAATAATTAACAACTACATCGATTCAAATGAGGATGAAGGGAGAATCTGAGGACACAAGAAGTGTTTTGCTCTCCTATCTCGCACACAAACTCCCCAGTGGAGGCAAGGGCAGCGGGGAAGGCACGCAGGCTGCCCAGGCAGCCCTGTGCAGCCCAGCAAACACAGCAGCCCAAAAGCCTTAGCACCCTCATAGCCTCCATCTATACTGGAGCCCTCTCCTTATCCAAGAAATGCAAATTTAACTCTGATTTCTTTCTTTTTTTTTTTTTGTCCACAGTTAAAATGCAAGATTCATCTCTGCTTCCTTATTAGTATAAGGAAAGAAGGCCTGCATTTGACTGTCTGACACATCACAAAAACATGGAACATTCATTAAAGATTTATGGCAACATCAAACATTCTGCTTTACTTTCAATTTTGTCACATAATCCAAATAAAACAGTGATTTAGCTGTGTATGTTAAAGTTATTTGTCAATGCTGAGTCCTTCCTGTATCACTGCTGACACACAAATACGTAAGCCAGTGAAGTCAGCCTCCATGGGGTCTGTCTCTTTTGGGAGCATTTTAAGGATGCCACTTCTGCAGGGCTATGTTCAGACTGGGCTCTATATTATTTAAGCTTTCCAGGAAAAAAAAAAAAAAAAGAAAAAGAAAAAACCCTCTTAAGTAATACATTAGTGTTATTCTTATCTAGAGAAGGCTTGTGGGACTAAGTGAAAAGATAAAGGAAATAACAGAGACATGTAGCAGTGCTAATGTTAATATTTGATTAGAAATATTCCAAACAAGATGTCAGGACAAATTCAGCTCTTGTTATGAGCACACACCCAGCTCATTGAGGCTGAAGTAGTGTGTTCAGAGGTACAGTTTAGAATTCACGTTATTTGGAATTGTTCATGAAATGAAGATCAAGTCTAGAAAAAACAAACAAAACAACACCTTAACCCTTCTAATGCAATGCTTAGAATTAGTTAGCCAGGATAAGAACTACTAGAATCAAATTCATACCTGTTCCTTTATTATTATATGTTGCTTAATTTGAGACATCAAACCACTTGACTTCATCTTCACAGTGTCTTAAATTAAATAATGCGAGTGTCTAAGGTCCTCATTCTTATCACATTTTCAATTCTCTTTGACCACAGCTGCCATAGGCATAATCTCCTGAATTTAAGTGGCATGACAGCACTACCCTCTGCTACACCATGTCAACTCACTCCCCTTTTCATATAGTTTCATGTATTCAATTGTTAATTGTAAATATTTTTATACAGGACTTGTCTACTGCAGCAAAGAAGAAAACAATCTAAAAAAAACAACCTGCCTCAGGTTGTAAGTCACCATGATGGTGCCAATATTGTCATTGTCGACAATGACGTGCAAGGAGAAGATGGAGAAAGAAAGGCACACAATTAAGTCTAAGCTGATGGCATGATACCCGGAAGCAATTGTCAGAGAGAGAAACAAGGAGATGGAATTGGATGCAGAGCAGTCAGGAGCAGAGACAGAGAGCTGTGTCTCAGTTGGGTGAGGATAGCAGGTGAAATTATACAACTGGACAACATCATGTGGAGAGAAAGCAGGCAAAATTTTTAAATGGTAAAATAAATAAAATAGAAAAATGGGGGAAAGGGTGAACTAGGGAAAAGAGTTGCTAAGTAGGTATAGGGAAAGCATAGAGTAAGTGCCAAGGGAAGCTGGAATGTTGAGAAGACTTAAGAACTAAGCAGAAAGATAAGAAGGCTGGATATGGCAATCTGGCCAATAAACCATTGCTTGAGACTTGATAGAAGCCCACCAGAATTCAACCCTGAGCCAGGATGTAACTGCAGGAGAAAAATTTACAACAACAGTTCCTGGCTGTGCTGTGGCCTCCTCAAAACACACCTCGGTGGGACTCGGGTCACTGGGTACATCAGGGGATTCACCTGTTCTCTCTGTCTGAACTCCCCCATTACCACATGACTGAAATAACAATTGCTTCCTGCACGGTACTTCTGTACAGATTAGGAGGAGTGACAGTGCTGGAGACAGAGAAAGGTCTGAGATGTGTGAAAGCATTTCAAGAGAAGGGGTAAGGACACATTTCTTGATGATGGGCACAGAAATGGGAAAGAGGAGGAAGGAAAGGCACCCCCAAGGCAGCGGGCAGAAGGGCTAGAGAGAATGGTCAGGAGCATCCAACATGGACAAGGAGCACAGGGGACTTAGGCCATGCTATTGTGCATCTATTAGAATTACCTAGGTAGCTCCCTTTTACCATTCCCCCCTTTTTATATTCATCTCTTGTGTTCTTCAAGATATCTTTCATAGAAATTACGATTACTGTCATTTTAGGCATCTGCCTCAAGATGTCTGCATGCACCTTAGCTCCTCTATCAAACGTGTTTCACAGCAGTCTTAAGAAAAGAGATCAGAAGTGGGAATCAAAAGCCACCATAACTAATAAAGCTTACTTAATTAGACAGTATACAATTATTTTGTGATCCATGAGGTTGCCTGCAATAATTCGGTCAGTGAAACAAAATACGTGTTAGATTTTTTTCTTTCCATGAGAAACCATGTCTTCCATAATGTTTAAACAGCATTATGACCCAACCAGCAATAAATACAAGGCTTTCAAACACAGCTGCACAAGAATCCATAAACTACAGAACTGTTTGTGATATATTTACTTCAGCTTGCTTCAAAGCAGACTAGCCTTTCTTTAAAAAAGGGGAAAAAAACACAATAAAGAACTGACCTTGGTTTTGCTGGAAAAAAATCATTGACAACATTTCATGAGGAAAAGATAGAGTGGTAAAACACAAAATCTTTTTATATTAAGACATGTCAAGTTACATCAGGAATAGTTTTGAACTATGCAACTGTATTTTGTCTCAGGCATTTGCTAAACTTAACAAGCTGAAATAGACAACAGTAGAGTTGTTAAGATTTATTTCTTATTTTCTTCAAAATGCCTGTGTTTGTTTCTGAGGGAGAGGATGTTTTTCCCATCCTCAGAAACAGTGAAAGAGACAGTATTTTCCAGTGGAAGCCGGGAGATGGAAATTAATGAAAGATACTTGTAAATCATTCATCAACCTTGGCAGTGCCAGGCATTTTGCATTTCAATACCTCCATGGTTCTAAGAACAGCATAAGGTAAGTTTATAGAAACCAGACTATTTCCTCATCAAATGTATCATGGATTTACCGGGAGAAGGATTTTTACCCCTTCCACCTCCTGATTAGGGAAGAACAGACCATTGTAGCAGCTCTCCTCTGAAAAGTTCCTGGCATGCTGACAGACTTTTTTCCCAGCACTATTGCATCCTAATGAGCAATACTCCACCTTCTGTAAGAGCTGTTTCTCTCGCTTACCACAAGGTTTTGTGCACATGTATGTGACTCTTCTGAGAATAAATTTTGAACACTGTGTTTTCCACGTACAAGTATTTCTTTTTTGAGGCACTGCATCTCCTCATTGAAGACATTCAGCTTCTTCCTAAGGCAGCAGGATACTGGTTGTCACATTATGTTTCAATCTTAGATGACAGCATATTTTTCAAGTGTCCCTGCATTTACCTCAAAGTTTCCTCCCTCTCGACAAAAAGTTGCTCCTAAACAAACAAGAAATTATGAACTTGGGGGTGATACCTCCTTTTTACAGCCTTTAGCAGGTCTTTGCTTTCTCCGACTATCTTTCCTTTTCCTTCTTTCATAAAAACTCACACCACTTGCCCGTATCAACATTTAGAAAGCATCATGTGTTGGGTTTTTTTGTTGGTTTTTTAATTTGTTTGTTTGTTGGGGTTTTTTTTAAAGCACATCTCTCTTGGTAGAATTACAGCAAAAATATGAAGAAGCAGAAATACTCCTCGTTCAGCTACAAGAACTGCGGTAGAAGGCTGAGGGCTCACTTATCTGAGTGACAGCAAATTCCATAAACGTGATTGTGCCCTAATGGTACCACTGTCCTTTAGCAAAGCCCTGGGGCCACGCAAAGTACTCAGTGCCATGGACAGCAGCTCATGTTTTGCACACAGCCTAAGGCCTAAATAGGCCTTTCATACACAGGCCAGATGTTCACTCTTTCTTAGGCCAGCTTAAGGCTAGAACAAACCTTTTCAACCAGGGTTTATCAGAGTTTCTAAATTACATGCTGGGAAGAAATTTAATTGGTTTAATTAAGAAAGTTTATTTCATGGTAATTCAGTTTTGTTATGCTGCAAGACTTAATGTGTCCTCTGATAGGAGTGATTTGTTATAAATATTCATAGCAATCCTCTTCTCATCCAAGCCAGAAAACATATATATTCAAGTAGAAAGTTGCAAATTTAAAAAAAAAAAAAAAAGAGTACTTTCTATAGTCTGGAACATGGCTGACCAAATCTCCTCACAGTAGCATCCATGCCTATTTAAATCAGGGTAATTGTCATTTCTCTGTATAAATGACACAGTGCTCACAGATTCTTCCTTCTGTTTTCAAGAGAAATGTCAAAGGCAGCAAGGTCACATGCTGGCTGCTTTTTCCCATAAAATTTTAGTCATTATTTTTCTTGACCAATTGCCGAGTGTAGCTGAGGTTTGGGGGTTTGTTTTGGATTTGGTAGGGTTTTTTTCTCAAAAACCATCATAAGAAACAAAATATTTTATATTGTATTATCCAATACAAATATTATAAAGCTGATTTTTTGTGTTTTGAAGTGAGCCCTGCCTGACTGAGATGCCTGACAATGCCCATTACTGGCAGGGATAGAAAGGCAGTGTAAACTAGAGGCCCTGCTACCTGTGAAGGTCATGACTTAATCCTTCACACTGAACAGACACCATGACTTAGCTAAAAACCCGAGTTCACAGACATCAGTCACTACCATAATGGGCCTGCAGGTCAGGCAAGACAACAGGAGGAAAACTAATGTTGATTCAGTTGGGTTCTTCTGAGGCTCAGGCATCCTTCACACTGTTCTCTCTTTGCCCCTCACCACCAATCATTACCAGGGTGAGGAGGCTGCGAGGAACATTCAGGTGCAGGATGCAGAGCTCTGCAGCTGCAGAGAAGATCCATACAGATCAATAATGGGTTCACTCTCTCAGCAGCAAATTTAGTGCAGGGAAATGGTGTCCCCTGCCCACCTACCCCTGCCCTGACACCACAACTGCTGCTGGTCACGTCCCTGAGTCCCCAAACCCACCAGTCTAGAGTGAAGCAATAGTTTGTCCCCGTAAATCAAAATTAAGGGAAGTCTGCAAGGAGAAATCCCTCAGCCCTTGTTATGGCCTTTGTAGGATTTTCTGTTACACTAATCCCTCAATGCCACATGCAGGAGTCTGGCTCTGTGTTTTAGCTGCTGTTTAAACGCAGGTAGCAACAGCATTTCCCAAATGAACAGCTAATCTAAAAGAACAAAAGAAAAAATTAGGAGAAAAAGGCATGCCAGAGTGTTATATATTGAAGAGACAGGGAAATTATTTTTGAGTAGAGCAACCCAAGATGCTCAGTTCTTAATATGTTGAACACCATTTACTAGTGTTTCTTCATTAAAAAAAAAAAACCAAACAAACAACTAAGTAGTAATCAAGGCTTTCCAAAAACTTTATTTGCCAGTCACAGCATGACTCTGAAAGTCATTTACTTTGTGGGTCTCAGTTTGGCCCTGAGATAGAAGGTGTTTTTACATTTATTACGCAGATTTGCATTATTTCCTTAAGGCCTTTAAAAACTGCAGCTCTCAGATATGAAAAAAACCACACAGGTACATTTTCAAATACTTTTACATTTCTGGCAAGTTAAGCAATGAAAAATTACTAGGAATTTTACTAGGATCCACAGTGGAACCTGAAGTCAGGAGTTACACTGGACAGACAAAAAGAGAATACTTTTTGTGCTCCAAGTCTGTCTTGCCTTATATGATTTGCAGTAGACCAAGCACAGCTCTTGATTCTGTATTTAAGGTGGGGGCTGGTGTAGCATCAGACAACACAAAAAGACCCTTGAACACATTTTAACATATTTTAATCTGATTTCTCATGTTTAATTTAAAAAAAAAAAAAATAAAGATAAAAGAATGACCTGTAAGAATTTGAGCACAGTATCTACAAAAAGGGTTATTTTTAACATCCGTCAGTTAAAACCTCTTTATAGGAAAGGTTCTGAGCTGCCCTCACTCATATGTATGGCCAAGAGAGACTCAGAACGAAGAGCAAGAATAATTGTTTTTTAAAGGATTTGTGAGTTTCTTTTTTCTCTGATAATACCGTATTGTGCAGAACAGTTTATCACCCAGTCCCTATAAGTGCTTTCAGATATTCATGCCAAAAAAACCAAACAAACAAACAAGAGAAAATAAACAACTTTTTTTTTAAAAACCAACCTACAAATAACCCCCTACTCTTCGGCAAACAGATCAACTTTTTCTCAGCTGGTTAAATTTGGGAAGTGATGAGCCATCCCTATATTACTAAAACACATAAATCAGATGTCTTGACAACACCTCTCTGCCAAATCATAACATGAAAAACAAATCCATTTACAAAAAATCCGATTGATACAAATGGTATTTTCTTTTCAGCTCCCATGGCTATATGACTATTTGAGGCAACAAGAAGGTAGAATTAATCTTCTTTAATACTGCAAGGAACACATTTCAAAATAAACAGCATTATCAATCTATTTCTTTTTTATCAAAACTAAAAGGATAAAAGAACAGCATCGATGAGTCTTACTGTGAGAGCCTGGCAGAGGCAGGCATGTGTAGCTGACACTACCAGTGGGAAAGAAACAATCTGCCTTTAGCTGCCCTACCTGCTCTTGGAGGTTAGATAAGTGCACTGAAGGTTAGAAAAGTGTCGTTTCCTTCCAAAGCCTAAATGTGCCAGCCTGTCACAGCACTACAGACAATAGATGGCTGCTGCCTACTTGCTCTCTGTCTGATTTTCTGCAGCTCCTGATGACAGCTCCTTCTCTCAAGTTTACCAGATCAACATTGCCATAATGGCTTATGACAATGCAGCAATGCAGGATTACCTGTACAGATGCACATTTATTCCTTCTGTTGACAGAAACTCAATTCCTTTTTCAGAATTCACACGATAGCTCCCTACAAAATGAGCTGTGGAGAACTCTCAACTACAGTGAATTGAGCAGTTTTGAGAACAAACCACTGGGAGAAGACATTATGTGACAAAAGTACCTAGAATTCAAATGTGCTCTGTCCAGAGAAAGAAAAAAAAAAAAAATCGTGACCCAGAGAACATCAGTTTACATATTGCACCAAAAAAACAGTCTCCCTTCTGAGTTGCAGAATCAATTTGTGTATTTGAATGCAATTTTTTAATCCTTTGTTTACATTTATGACACTCTTAAGAAAAGAAAGTATATGGAGCAACCTGGTTGCTAGCAATGCCATATTCTTGAATGAGATGATAAATCCACTGAAAGGGTTGTAATAAAAGGAGTGTGGGGAGGGGAAAAGGAAGAAAATTGGAGCACAAAGGTATGAGACCATTATATGAATTTAAAAGAATGGTATAATGGACAGAGACAGAGATAGCAAGCGAGACAAGAGAAATAAAAGGTTTAAACTTCAGTATCACGTGCAGAGAGGAAAAGCCCATCAGTAGCAAAGTATTCCAGATGATGGATGAGATCATTTCTGCTATGAATTTTTTAATACATCAGAGAGAAATGAGCTACGTGCCAAAACAGCAGAAAGAAAAATGCACAGAAGTCTGACCAAAGATACCAGTACTTCTTACCAAGATGAACAGTTGGCCTGCAAAAATCTTAGCTTTTATTTCAGACAGAATTATCTGTTCTTCAATAATATCCACTTGGACACCTACAGGAAAATTTACTTAATTCACCTCTCTGACCACAGGTAAAGTCACTATATTAAAAACTTGCTGTTAACATTTTCTGTTCCACTCAAATGCACACCTTTCTTATGAATCACTGCAAGTGTGCTTTATTTTAGCTTTGATTCACCTGCAGATTTATCTGGGAACAAAAAGATTATTTAAAAGAAGTCGTTTTAACATTTCACTATACTTTTACTACTGCTTCCAATGGAATTTGGTATAATATATAGTTTTGGCTATGCATTGTGCCACTCTGAGTACAGACACACCACAAATTATCTCTGCTTCTCATTACTAATGTTCATTCACTGCATGAATTCCATGCAGGAACTACACCTTAAAGCAACATCAGTCCTCTGTGAAATTAGAAACCGAGGACTGTTTCATTAGCCACCTTTTTATTTGATGTCGACATTGAACAGGCTTTAGACTGAAGTTCATAACCTGTTCATAAGCAGTATTTTTTCAGTTCACTTGCTACCATGGAAAAGAACCAAACCAATTAAGAATGCTAAAATTGCCATTTCGTTTTCACTAAGGAAAGAGAGAGATTCTGCTAAACTGACAATAAAGAAAAAATATCTCACTACAGGAATTATCCAATTTGACTAGATAGGTCATTTCATTAACTAAAAAGTAACAACATCTCTAATCAGTCTTTCTCACCTATAAATTACCATTTTTATCTCTTCAAATCTTTAATTCACTGTTGCTTTTCTTCCCATTTGCTAACAACTACTGCCTTTGAAACACTACCATCAACCACATCAAAGGCATTTTAAATAGAGGGGGGTTCACTTTGAATTGTACAGCACATATATCATTTCCCCCATTTTTTCCCCCCACTGGTATATTTTAATATAAATTTGCTTAAACTAGCATTGCAATGTGTCATTCATAACATACACTGTCATGGGAAGGAGGTCAAGTAAAAGCCACCCAGTGGACTCCTCTCCAAGCACAAGACCAACAAGAAGAATCCTTCATGGGCAAGGTGAATTCCGTCTCAGAGAAGCTTGCTCCATGAAGTGGTGCAAAGAGGTGGAGGGGGAAACCCACATCCACAAGGAAAGAACAACGCCCACTTTGGATGGATGCATATTTTGGTGAACTAATAAACATCTGTACCTAAATAAATACAAACACACATATGTAGATAAAAGACCAAAAGGCCAGTTAAAGCTGCTTCCAGAAATTCCAAACTTACGGATATCGGCCCGATAACTCAGGCAGACATTCATCCTAGGACTGGAACCCAGTATTAAATACCAGACACAGACCACTGCTGTCACCTCTTCAGATGTGTTTTTATCTTGGTAATTATCTAAAATGACATGAAGATTGGTTAAGGTAAAGCTGAGAGAAGTGTCTTTTCAGCTGAGGGCCCTCTCTTTGAAATTCCATGTGTTCAGCAGAGCCCCTTCTTTGGCCATCTTCAAACTTCAGACTGAGATTTTTCCACTGAAATGTTCCATATCTGACTATTTTGTCTGCCTTCTCTTTTCTACTTCTCTTTTGGGCTATCTGTCCCTCATTCCCCTCACTAAGAAAGGCTGCTCTCACTGAAAAATTGAATTTTTCTCTTTTCTGAGGTTTTACTTTTAGATCTGTGCACTGCCCCAGATACAGACAGTCAGCACTCTAGACAATGGCAGAATATATAAGAAACTTCAAACTTCCACCAAGAAAATATTTCACAGAAGCCTCCAGCAGAACAAAGATGTGGCAAGCTACCCCAGTTATCCTTTAACAACATTTGGAAAATAATACAGAAACAAGTCAGTCACACAGTTACAACATTGATAAGTCCAGTCTCATATCATCACCAGAGACATTCAGCATCACTTTCAAATTACTGTCAGGGGTCTATTTTTGTTTATGCTCACTGTGGAAATCGTAAGTCAACTGGTACTCTGTCCTCTGACTGAACAGCTTCCTTTGATAAAACTTTCCCCAGTGTCCTCAACATCCTCTCCAGTGGTACAGGAAATCAGGCAAGGAAGAAAAAGGCAAATTTCTCTATAAAGGTGACAAAAACCTTATTTTTCACCCAGAAGCTACTTGGGCAGAAGACACAATTTACGTCATCATTGCAACACTTTGTTTCCTGCACGAGTGAATATATTTTTCAAATTTTCAAAGTCCTGTAGAACGAATGTGTCCCTTGATCTATGCAATGCCTTAAAAAAGACTATGTATCAATGATCTACATTCAAATCAAATGGGATTAGAGCATGCAAATTTCCCTGAACTAATGAACTTTTGCACATGATTTTTATTTCGTGCAATGCAATCACTACCTGTACCAGAACTCATAAAATAAATACTCATAAAAAGCAATGTTAAAAAGTCCTCATAAATAGCCTCACTCTGTAGGTCCTAGCATGCTATTAAGTGACCTGAATATTCCAGTTGAAATCCCAGGTCCTACTCTCCTACTTCTTCCAGAAGTGTCAGAATGCTAATGAGTTTAATCACTAATACAATAGATCATACACAGGGCACAGACCATCATGTGGGAATGGGTTTAAAAAAAAAAATTATTTCACCTATCAGGGGTCATTTCCTAAGGCTAGAAAGCTGCTCAAGCACTCTCTGGCAGATCAAAAGTCTATCTACCCTTCAGCAAGGTATCATTTTTCTCTGTTCTCTAATCTCTTAAATATTATATGATATAACTGATACTACACAACAGTTTTTTTAGCTCATAGCTATTACCACTGACCAGGTTTCCCTGTAGATATAAGGAAACCCAGGAAATCTGGGGGGTTTTTCCTGCTTTAGTCTCATTATTGTTTGATTGGAAGGTTGTATGTAAACCATATGAAATCAAATGTTTCTGTACTGTTGTCTCCTACATAGACATACCTTAGCATCCTTTCTGAGCAGCACTTGTGACTATCTTCAAGCTACCACCCCCTGTTAGCAATGCACCTTTTAATCTGTCACATTTTCCATTTGCTTTATTCTGCTAACAGAAGAGTTTTTTCCTCCAGCTTGAAGTACTTTCTATCAACATCCAAACAATAATTAAAATAGAAGCCTAACAATAAGTAATACCAACTGGTATTTCTTTCAGATTTTTTTCCATGTAATTCAAACATGTCAAGACACTGAGCAACCATTATTAACTGCAGTTTGTTACAGACAGAAAAAAATGACTGCTAGAGAACTAAGGTGCTCTGTGACATGCCAAACAGGCTGCCAAAGGCATAATGAGGAATAAAACACTGAATTCCAGTCTCTGAGATCAGTGATTAATCCATAGTGAGATTGGGAATGGTCATTTGCCAACCCAAACTCTTAAAAAAATCTACATGCATCAATTTTTTGAGGAAGCATTAGGAGATCAGGGCTCTTTTCTCTCCCTTGGGGCTAATTTACTGTGATCTTCAACAAATAACCACTATATACAACCACATGGTTTCTCTGTCTGCGTAACATGGATATCTACATCCACATGAAGCTGGTGAAACTGTTGCTTTCTCTTGGATTTTGTATAGAACATCATGCCAGCATTACGTTTCTTTGGACTACAGTGTGAAACTATTTAATTCACATGGGATCTAGCAGGATGTGAGATGCTCAGCTGAATTATCTTTCAAATATCATTCAGTATTACAAACAGCAGCACCAGGCTGCTGGAAATTATTACATTTAAACAATGTCAATGAAAAATAAGGAGCTGGAGTTTGTCTTCTTGCTTGGATGCAGAACATGAATCAGTGCAGTGATACCTGACATTACAGGTCAAATTGAAAACAAATTTGCTGATGGAGTCATAATTTGCAGAAGACTTAGAACAAATTTTAAAACTTCAATTGTGCAAATATTTCAAATCACTCAGAGGAAGAAGGAAATTTTTAAGCCATTGATAAATATCAGCTAACATCCTTGAAATCAGGTAGAAATGTATCTTCTCTGCTTCTGTACTTCAACAGAACTTTCCAAAGGTACCTGCTCCTCTGAATAAACGAATTTTATTTCACAGTGATGGTAGCTATCAGACAAATTGTATCATTCCCACCCTTACTTCCCAACGTAGCAATGAAAGACAGATTAAATCAAAAAGGCTGCTCCCTAGGTAAAACCTCTTCATGCAGGGAATAGGTAAAACAACTTTTTCTTCTGTCACCAAACTTGCACTAAAGAACCTATAAGACACCTAGTAATTCTCTTAAGTGGCTTATTCTTCCCCTGCCTTTAAGTGGAACAGTTTGTTCCAAGTGTGAAAGGACTTGGCTGTTCCCCTTGTCCTGTTCCCAGTTCTGTCATTGCCTGGTGATTTTGTCTTTAATATTCAGCCATTTTTGCCCTCATCCACAGATCCCTGTTAGCAATGTACAGCAAGCCCATAGAGATTACACGAAATTTTCAGACACAATATAAATTCTCAGTCCTATCTTGGTACTTTCCATACAATTTTTTTAAATATGAAATTCAGTATGTTACTTAGAAAACAGATTGTAGTGGCCTTTCCATCAACTAACCAGATAAAAAATAGGGTATAGGTAAGCCTAAATTTGAGGGTTTTAGTCCTGCTCTGGAGGCAATTAAATAACAGATTTTCTGTCTACAATGAGGTCTTTTATAGACTCATTTTGTTGGGTTTTGGTGGGTTTTTTTTTTTTAAATAATGTCTCCTCTGTGATATTAGAAAGCTCAGTGTCACTCTGTAATTTGGTTTCTGCTTGCTTCCTTTATTTTAGAATATTTCATATAGACTATTCAGAGATAACTTCTTTAATTTCCTGCTGTTGTCAAATTCTGTTTGGTACATTCATAAAAAGCAGTGTCACTTTTGGGGAAAATTTAAAAACCACACACACACAAAGTGCACAGACTTCTCACAGTGTGTTTTTTGTCTTGCCAAGATCTTGGTATCTTTGCACAGAACTCTGGACTGCCCCCATGTCATCAGTCCTAACACTAGAAGCAGTTTTCTATAAACAGGTTTGAATGTTATGTCTTTGTTTCATAGACACCTATTCCCTTGATATAACAGTACTACAGCCAAGAAGACATTTTTAAGTCAAGTATTTCAGTTCTGCATTGCTATAATTTTTTGACTCATCATACTGTTTATGAAAATTTCGTTTGCTCTGTGATTTAGCACCCAGACAAATTACTTTTATACTTCTCATTTGTTGAAGAGCACTATGATTTTGCATTTTACAGTAGATTCCCTCAGTCAAGCTCTCTTGTACTTTTTGAATTTTTTAACCACCATAAAAGAATGAAAACTAAGCTCAGGCATCCATCCTACAGAAAAAACCCATCATAGGTTGCTTTTCAGTAGAACTATAGATTGTCCAGCAGTCAAGGCACAAAAGTGTATTATTCAGGGTGTATCTGAAGCTGCAAAAAGCAGCTTCCATATATGTCCAAGTGCAATGAATTTCTTGCTCCAATGTATTTATGGAAGTGAGTAAACAGCACTCGGTTCTAAATGAGCCTTTTTTAATTTGATGTCATCCCCAATTTCATTCCAGCCTGTGCCAAAGAGGGAGCCACCCTAAACAGCCTCATTTTGTCACACTGCAGCTGCCAGTGACTCGATGGTTTAAAAACTTGCTGATGGGGAGGCAGAGGGGGGATAGTACATACAGAACATGAGGGTTTTAGTCTGTATTTTAAAATGCCACATGTAAACGTTGAAATTACAGAAATATTTTTTTAAAATATTGGGAGATATGGCTATACTAGTTACAGTTGCTCTTTCTCCTATAACTCCTTTACTCTCAATACCCTGTAATTGTAAAATAAGGCTTTGGCTTTCTCACATGGGCAGAGCTGAGCTCACTGGAAGCAGCTGGAGATGGACAGGACCTGCTGCCAGCTGCCAATTTGAAACCCTCTCCCTCCAGGGTTCATGTCTTCACCAGCTTGGAGCTGCACTCCACAGGTGGAAAACTCCTGAGGCACCCCAAAATGGCACAGCTCTGCCATGTACAACAACCAGGGAGAACACCAACACCTCTGTTTCGTTGGCTCTCCCTATGGATTCCAAAGAAGGATGCATAGACAGGCAACTGCAGAAGCCTGGGGACTGGTGGTGGGCAGAGAACAAAAGAAATTACAAGCTCTGTCTGATACAGAAATTCCCAGAAACAAAGTGTTCCTTCCTCCACCCACATGCCCACGTTCTGCAGGAATCCATTTCACTGACCTGTGCCGCTGACTAGGGGTTTCATCCTTAGCTTCAGCTCTCAAATTCATTCTGAGCAATGGGAACATTGCCACCGAGCCCGGCGTGTGCTGGCTCACGCCCATCATGCACAGGGAATGACTTTCTGAGAGAGATGGCTGGGCCTGTAAAAGGAAATGTGCATCAAATGCAGATTGCTATGAAGTAATGGGACTAGGAGCAATTGACCAAGGCGAGAAATCCATATTAAATGGAAAAATTATGCAGCATGCAGCCAAGGGAAAGGACTCAGGGACAATTCCTAAAAGCTGTAATCCTAGCTTGGGGATGCAATTAAATTTTAGGAAAAAAAAAAAAAAAAAGTGTGGGAGACAGGAGAGAGAAAAGCAGTCAGAGAGCAGAATCATGTAATGATGCTGCTGCTTTACAAGCTAGCAGCTGGACCCTCAAGTGATCAGTCTGCATTTTTCACAGGCTCAGAGAGGAGCCTCTCGCAGGACAGGACAGCACAAAAGGAGGGACACTGAGGGCACATGCCATGTACCCAGATATACCCAGCACAAGCGCAGCACACACGTCCACTCATACAGCAGAGGAGCTTGAGTTTCTCATCCCAGTTCTTCCAGCATCTAAAGCAATGGGATTCCACCCAAAACAGAGAAAATAGGGCTAGGACCTCTCAGACTCTTTCTATACCTGACTGAGATAAAAATAAAAGAAACAACTCTGTCAAGCTAAGTGGCTTTTCCATTCTAGCAATCTTTGTGCCCCTGAAATTTAGTTTGAAATGGAGCGGCCTGGTATTTCCACATCAAAAATCAATACAATCAACAGGTTAAAGCATTCTCAGTTACAATGAAACAGTATCTGAGTTTCAGTACAGTACATGATACTTTAAGAAACATCTGAAAGCATAAAGACCATATGAAAATAGAAAATCTCTTTGTTTGCCCAAAGCAATGACATGGAACTATAGATGAGCCCCAGAGAGAAACCTGAGGAATGGGATGTCTATTCCCAGCAATGCCAGCGATCTGCTTTGTGACCCTGGGCAAGTGACTTAACTGTCCCCTGCCAGAATGAAGTAAAAATACTTCCTTACCTAAAGTGACTCAAGATCTCTATGAAGAAATTGTATTTCTCTTAATAATCCTCTAAACATCACATGTATCTGCACAATGTAAAAACACAGGGCCATTTCACACCGGGCTGTAGCAGAAGAAAAGATCTTACACAGACTCTGTGTCTGACTTGCACTAACTCGTCCAAATGACCTTCCAGAAAATATTGTGGACCTACAGTAAAAGTCTAATTTTTATTCACATGAAATAAAAAGGAAGCAGCTTAGCATGCATGCAATCAGATGAATCAGAATGCACCTTTCCACAAATAAATTAAGAATTAAATTAAATGCACTAATCTCATGCTAAAATATTGACATCAGCCTGATTTAAATGTCTTTCCTAATGACCATACTCCCATCTAAGCATCCAGCTTCCTTACAGGTCCAGGCTAACACACTGCATCTCTGCAACTGAGCATCAGTTTCTGACCACAGGATGTAGGGGCACATTAGTTCCCTCCCCTTGGTTTGAGATAAGAAGCAAAGAAAATATTTTTTTTAATTGTTTCTGAACTTTTTTTTTACCCTCTTTCTATGGAATATCTAGCACAAGGATATTAGAGTGAGACTTTTCAAAGGGCCTGATAAGGTATAGATCATAAACTCCAGGAATCCCATATCCATTTCTAAGAGGGTGAGTGTGTGTGTAAATAAAATGGCCTAGTTTAAAATGTCTTTAATAACCAGGATTTGCCGGGTTGGAGCACACAGCTGTGAGCTCCCCCTGCTGACTCTCGAGCTCAAACAAACGAATCTTCTCCAGATGCTTTGCAAACACTTTTGATATTGGCTCAAGGTCAAAGGAGTGGACTGCTATAAGGATATTAATTTTAGCCTCACTAGCATCACAGAACAAAACCTGGCAATAAGGACATTATGTATTTTATTTTGGCCCCACTGGAGGACTTTTATGGTGGCCACGAATTCAGATTTCAGTGATACTGCTCAATTTGCAGACTCATAGAATAAAGTCATTTCATGCAATCTTGATGCCTCTAAAAACATGCACCAAGTAACAGATTAAAAATCAAATTGGTAGGAGAATATGTGTTTTCACCTTAGACATGAGCACTTGAAACAATATATGCCCAGCTACAGTCAGACACCAACCACCTCTTTGATCAACTGTAACATCAGTATTACTGTACCACCTAAGCTATAAAAGAAAGAAAGGAAGAAAAAATTATTTACACCCCTCACATTTTAAAGGCTATAGCAGGTTTCCACAAATGTAAAAGCCATGTCATGGACTGGCCCAATAATACAAGATTACACATTTAAAACAGACCCTATTTAATATTTCATTATTACTACCAAAACCGTGTTTTTCTCCTTTTCTTCATGTCACTCTTGCCAATAACTTGGGGGACTGTCCATTCTCATCTGTTGGCTATATTTTATACAGTTCCTGCTTTTTTTGGCAAATGTTTTTATATCACGCAGAAGTTTGGATGTGAACAAGTCAGTTCATTTATTGCTGCATTTCTTGGTCCATTTCAAAAGGAATTGCTGACATCTACTGGTTCAAATTATGAAATACTCAAATTACATTTTTTCCCTTCAAATAAAATCTAATGGCTCTGACTTCTTTCTCAGATGATGGCAGAAAAGGCAATTTTGTTGAAATTAGCAGAAATAAACCCATTCTCTTCCATTTAGCAGTTCATCTCCTCTCTATGCTTTTTGGCAGACATAAATGTCTAGAATTATATCTGCTAGGCACCAACAATTTTTTGAACTTGAAAACCACAGGGAGCCTCTGGCTATCGTATGAGGCTGCTCCACCCAGTACAACACAACACCCTCATATTTTGTGCTGAAAATCCTCAAGCAATTCTGCAAATCTGATGCAACACGGGATGGGCATCCTCATCCTCCCCCTTCTCAGAAGAGACCCAGCTCCCACCCAGCGCTGTATTTCCGAACCTTGAGGCTGCTGCTCAGACACTCCAGTGCCACACTGGGCACTCCAGCTCTCCCTGCAGTGCCTGTGGTGCCAAAGATTTGGAGAAGGTGTGGAGGAGAGGAGAAGGGCTGAAGTGCTCCAGTAAGTGATTTGAGTCAGTATTTCACACAGAGGGGCTCTAAATAGACCCTGTTCCCCTCACCCTTCCTTGGGATCGTGCACTCAACTCTCATCCTCACGATTCAACCAAGCCAACTCAGCTGCTGCAGGTGATCACGTCTAAGGACACACAAAACCCCTCTGACCCCACCTCTGTATTTATTCATCTCCTCCTTGCTCTTTCTGGAGCAGGGAACAGCAGGTTGTGCTCAGCACGGGTGTGCTCTGAGCACACTTCAGGAGTGGCACACATTTACAAGACAGACCAGACCATGTTGTGTTCCAGAAATCAAGTTTAGGAGCTCCGGGGCTTTGGCTTGAGCAGGAGCAGCTTGGGAGTGCTAGGATGGCATTACAGGCAGCTCTGCAGATGCCAGCCTGGGAAACTGGAAACACTCATAAGGCCAGAAAGCAACTTTGACTACTTTGAAAATGTTTCTTAGGTGGAAAACTGTGGTAATTAGAGAGGCAGACAGGTACCTGAGGGCATTTGGAGACACAGGTCAAGAGCAGTCCATTTAGCAGGCAGTAAAACAAGGACAGCTTCCTGTGCCAAATCCTAAGGTTTTATCTCAAAACAAGCTTTCTCTGTTTATACTCCTAAGGGCAGCAAACCCAATTTTTACTTCTTCTGCAGACATCCAGAATTGTACTGTTGTCAACTGCATCACTACTGGCAAATCAGTACCTTTCACTCTCCTTGCCAGTACCTGGCCAAAGCATCAGAAAAGCAGGAGGGCAATTAAAATATCACTCTGCTCCAAGAAACACATAAAAAACTCACAGGCTTCAGTGACAACTTTTAAGTAGGCTAACATCAAAATGTTCTAGCAGACCTGACTAACAACAAGTATCAGACAGCAAAGCTGGACTTCTCTTTCCATGAGTTCTTTTTTCTCATCACAAATTAAAACACAGATCTACTCTGCATAATGCAGTTATTGCTTCACATCTACAAAATCCTTAATTTTGTTTAGTCTTTCAAAAACACTATTCGAGACACAGAAAAATAGTTTTCATTGCTGTAGTTTTCAACACTTTGAACAAACTCTTGAGACAGTGCATTAATACAGGAAAACAGGAAAGCACCTGACAGCAGCAGGAATGTGGCAGGGCGTGGGATGACTGGAAAACACAAACAGAATAACCAAAATCCCACACAGAGTAAGATGTGAAAATAGATGCTGGAGAGGAAGGAGAAAGCTCTGGCATGTCAGGTGCTGATCACAGCTAGCAGAGATGCAGGGCACTGGCTTCCCAAGTCAGCTGCTCAGGACCTTACCAGCAGCAGGAATGAGAAAGGCTGTGGTCAGCAGGCTGAACTCACTTTTTCAGATGAAAGCCTTCAAGAGAGGGCCTGTAGGATAGAAGCAGTCACTATGCAAAGTTACCAGAAATGAGGGAAACTACCACGAGAATCCATTCATTTTTTTTAACATCTCCAGATAAAATTAAGAAATGGTAGGGTCAGCACTGGCCCTCTAGAGAACTAGACTCTATTCAAGACGGGAATGTAAAAGTGTCTGAACGTTTTCTTGCAGAATTGAATTAGGAAGTTGGCCAGGTAAAGAGGACTGAAAATTGATGGAAAATGAGAGTGTAATTTTGGGTCAAGGAGAACTCAAGTTAAAAACAGTAAGAGATAGGCAGATAGACAATGAATGCACTTTAATGACCACACAGAGACCCATTTCAAACAGTGCTTTATAACCTTCCTGCTACTCATCAGGTCTCAAACAGCCCGTAGAGGATGTGCTTGACATGCTGCAGTGAATAAAAAAGTTCAAACACTAATTCATCCACACCAAGGTGTGTCCTGCCCTAAGGGCATGCAGTTTAAATTGGACAGATCTAGAACGTGAGAGGAGATACAGAGAAACAACAGAGAAGAGACAAATGTTGAGTGGTATTATCAAGGCAAGCCATGCACCTTTTAACAGTTTTATTTTTAAATTTCTGTGGTAAAGCAAAATAAAGAATGGGATAACTTGAACAAATAGAAGGACAAAGACATGTCTGAGATGTCTGACCACATTACAACTCCAGGTGCTTTTGATCAGAAAAGCACATTAGCCACAGAGCAGGGAAAGGTATGGGAGTAGTCATTTTACATGGTAAAACTACATTTGATTTTGTGATAGTATTTCAATAGCATTGTGGCTTTTTGTTTACCTGTCTGCCAGTGCAGAGACATAGTCATACTAATTGAGATATTCAGTCATTCTTGACTAGTCTGAGTAGAAAAAGAATGAAGCAGACACAGACTTTTCCAAAGTCAAGATCAATTCAGAATTTTGGAGTAAAAGCAGTATACAGATAAAAGATCAGGTGCAAAAAGTAAAATTCAGACTTGCATTGTTCAAGACTTTGATTCAAGCCCATTCAAAATTCCAGGGTATTTGCTGTATGTTTCTGTGATGGCAATAAGAGAATATGGCTTAAAATCAGCCTTTAATTAGATAGATTGTCCTCTGTTCACAGGCCCATTAAGCACTGATGCTTTTGCCAAAGACAAAAGCAGAACTGCTAGAAATTTTGGAAAGGGATTAAAGAAATAAATTATATCTTGGAAAACTGCATTTGGATTTAGTTAAAATGGAAGCATATCTCCTCAGTCTCAATGTACAAAACCTTGAGAGACCGTGCTGGTGCATGCATGGCCAGGCTCTACAGATAATGTCAGGTAGATGTTGCTATTAATTGGTCATTTCAAACTTTCATTCAGTTGGTTTTGCAGACAAATGTTCTTATGCCATTTGGCTTCATCCACGGCAAGGATAGAAGATTGTCATCCCTTCATCATGCTAACAAGGCAATAATAAAAAAGAACTGGCAGCCTGGAATGAAACTGTAGAAAATGTAAACGGTGGAGCCACAGCACTGATGCCAAATATTTCCAGTAAGGTACTTACACTGTGACAGGAAAGAAATCGTTGAGAGCTTTTGGTTTTGGCTCTTCACCCCTAGAGCTGCAGAGGCAAGACACACAGAGCAATGATCCAGTCTGGGAGCTTCTGCTTCTGGCATCCACAGCTGAAGTGACTTTAGAGACCGGGAGGTTATAAAGCTGCTGAGCTTTTCACTTTGAATCACCTCATATTCAACACATCCTTTAAGGCCAAGCATATGGCTAGGAAATTCTGAGCAACTCAAAGTTTTCTCTCTTAATCCTTTGGCTGACTGGTGACAAGTGTCTCAGGATTAACAGAACAGGACATTGAGGGAGAATTCACTGAATACAAATTACCTAAGAAAGGCTACATTTCTCCTCACTTTCAAACTAAGAGCTCAGCACTAGTGGTTTGGAATTTGCCTGACACTTCCCTGATTCACTAGGATGTTCAACTTCTACAAGTATTTAACAAACTAGGTGTCTGTTGGTGACATCTGTACAGGAGGCAAGTTAACTCTGCCAAGTAGACATTCACTATTCACCCAAGAGGAGATATACTCTCATAGCAGGAAGAAGAGCATGTTCTTGGAATTCTGTATTCATATAGAAAAGAAAGAAAAATCAGGGAAAATACTGAACAGCAAAAAAATATTACAAAGAGAAAGACAATCTCCTATAAGAAAATAACCCTTAATTAATACTATGGGTTCTTTTGGTTTTTGAAGCATGTAGCATGCAGAGGAGGAAGTACCTTTCCAGTATCAAGGACCTTTCTTACTAGTTTTCAACAAGGTCTGCATTCATTTACCTCAGCAAGGAAGTTACTACACTTTGGGAAGAGAGAACCAAACATCCGAGTGCAAATCACTACAGCAGAGCTAGCAAACCTCACTCAGATGGCCTCAGGCTTAGGAATGGACTAATTCAGATCTCACCCCAGTGCAGCTCGCATTCCCTGGAAACCCTCTACTAGGGGACAAGGCTAAATCTATCCTATTTTTAGCTTTGACAGGCTTTCTGAAATACTGGGCTCACCACTTGCTGCACCTCTACTTCTCATCTGTAAAATGGGCACTTGCCCTTGGCACACCCTACTGCTTCACACATTCACAGTGTTAGGAATACCAGTACCCTGTTCTTTCAGAACTCTATTCTGTCTTAAATGTTCCATTTCCCATTTCTTTTCAGGCCATCTGCAAAAGTACTCATGGATATAAAATTTACTTCTAAATAGTGTGAGAATGGTTGTGTTCAGAAATTCATCTGCAGTCCTTTACTCGCTCGCCTTCCTCTACAACTTCCTGGAATAAGTATAGACTATGCCTCAGGAAAACAAAGCTATTTGAAAAGAGAACAGCTGCTATGGTGCTGAGTCAATACAGGCAGACAAAATAAAACAAAATAAAAAAACTACACTGCATCTGTGGCAATGTGTTTTCCCCCCCCTCCATCACAATATCCCGATGCACAACGCCTTGGCAACACTTTAGCAAACAGTCCAAGCGTGTGCTTCAAAGAAATGCATCCAAACCCTGAGATCATTAAAACAATACACTGATTCCTGCAATGGGGCATCCACCCAGCTGCTACTGCAGCATCTGCTTTAGAAGTATTTCCTCTGCCTCAGTCAGGTTCCTCCGAGCCATCATCCTCTAAGGGATGAGCTGTGAAAAGGTGCAGTAGTTACTTATTGCTGTTAGCTGCAACAATAAAGGTAAAATGCTCCAAAAGCTCCACCATCTTTTGCTAGGCATTGGCAGAGAGGTGCTGTTCGTCTTTCCTGGTGACAAGGTTTAGAGTGAATATTCATCTATGCTTTCACAAGGGAGGGTTTTCTCCATTGCAGTTATTTTCACAACATGGTGAAGGGCTTTCTACACTTGGCATTTATTGCTGGTAAACTGTAACCAGGAGGATGCAAACCAGCACTTAAGTCTTGGTCCTCATAGAGACCACTATGTCCTAGGGGAGACACCAGAAATGCTTGGGATTTTATCTGTGATATCCCTCATTTACTCCGTTAGCTGCACTAGAACATACAGTGATATAGAGGATATTAAGTTCCAGTAAATACAGCCTTGGAAGCATCCAGAAATACTGACTGAAACAAACAAAACCAGAAAAAAATGTTGGCATCCTGGCCAGGGAATTCAGGGCTTGGATAATCCCTTCAAACTTTTACTTCAGTAAAGGCTGAAGAGTGTTCTGCTTATTTAAAAGACACCTGCAAGGAGAAAAAAAAAAAAAAAAAAAAAAAAA
>VWZN01013677.1:212103-239788 GCA_013396955.1 Regulus satrapa
TTTTTGTTTTGTTTTGTTTTTTTGCAGTGACGTGCACATGGCCAGGCTGGGTTTCTGTTTTCAGCTAGGAATCTGTCTCTCAGTGAAGCCAAACTTCCATCACAAGAGTCTTGAGTCACTCTAAAACCTCACTTTGGTGTTGCACATCCCCACAGACTAAGAAAAATGATCTTCTACTTTTTTTTTTCCTCCTTTCTTTCCCTGTTGTTTTGCACTCTCAAGAGCACAAATTCTTTCTAGTCCATGCCTAGGCATGGCAGAGGCAAAGCTTTAAGTCATTCTCTCTCCTTAAAACTAAAACAGTGGAGCAAGAGGCATCATTAGCATAAGTGGAAGAGTCAACAACTTAAAGTAGTTTAAAAACCTTATAAGTTCATCCAAAAAATATTTCACAGGGAAATGAAAAAGGCACATAAAACACAGAAAGCCATAACAATGTCTGCCAAAATCTAGATGCAAATATATTTAGGATTGGTTCCACTTTATGTTTGTTTTAGTTCCGCTATAATGCTTAGCTTCCCCTGGAGCTGACTCATAGCGCTTCTGAAAGGAAACAAAGTTTAACATCTCAATTGAGGAGTGCAATCTGCCCAGAGACTGCATCTCCACGGCTTTTACTGACCAAGGAAAATTATCTGATTTATAAAATGCTTGACACCTCTAAGAACTTCTCCCCAGGCCCAAATGCCTTGCCTAGCCCATATTAGCTGTAGCAGATAATTCTGCAGGAAATGTTTAGCAAGCTTATTAGGCCTTTGCATATTAACTCAGAGGGGGAGAACCTTTTGCCGTGGCTATTGAATTCTGTATGTAAAATATTTTTCAGTAAAAAGATGACAGCAGACTGCCTCATTATTATTGGCTTCTGTCATCAGCTTCAGTTTAATTCAAAGTTTATTAAAGTAAATGGGAGTCAGAAATTTAATAAACTTATAAAATACAATTATTTTATAAATTCCCATTAAAGGGTACTTCAGGACATGGTAGAGACTCACAGAATCACAGAATGCTAAGGTCTTGGAATGGACCTTAAAGGTCCTTTATCCTCAACACCCCTGCCATGGGCAGGGACACCTCCCACCAGACCAGGCTCCATCCCACCTGGACTTGAACACTGCCAGGGATGGCATATCCACAACCTCCCTGGGCAGCCTGTGCCAGGGCCTCCCCAGCCTCACAATAAAGAATTTCTTCCTAATAGAGAAGCTAATTTTCCTCTCTTTCAATTTGTACCCATTACTTCTGGTTCTATTTCTACATTTCCTGATAAAGAACCGCTCTCTAGCTTCCCTGCAGACCACTTCAGACACTGGAATATCTTCTCAAGGTGAAAGGTAAGAGGTTCACTGTGAAACCTGCCTCACTCTGAAGAGTTCTAACTGCAAAAAAATTGTACGAAACTTAGAAAGAAAAACATACAAAATGAGAAGGGGGGGAAATATCATCTGGTTTAAGGTCTAAAATAAAGCCTAACCACACAAAGCACTCTCCTACAATTCACTTACAGTGATCTCAGCTGGGCTCAGCTGTGTGTGCCAGGTCCCATCAGAAATGCTCTTGGTCTCTGTCACTTCTTTTCAAGTTCACAGAAACCAGGGCCCTCCCCAGTGCCCAGCTCTGAGCTGTCAGCCCCCAAACTCGGCGTGCATTAAACCAGTCAAGGTTATGTCTTAAACAGCTTTGTTGCCTGGCCAGGTGGGAAGGCCTGATCTATAGAAAGGTTTCCAGAGTAACATGAGGCTCTTTCACAGGCTGGCTCTTCCAAACACCAATTTTTCATCACTTTTATTTTTGTGTTAAAAAAAAAAATAAAATTCAGGGACTATTCAAACTTAGGTGATAATATCTGAAGGTGCAGATGGGTGCATCTATTTGCCTGCCATCACCACACCAAGGTTTCTTCTCCTGCTGAGGATCCCATTAACATGTAAATCTTCCCCATTCTTGCCTGACACCTGAATTTTTCAAAATAATTTAGCCTCCCTTTTCCTCACCTGCAGGGCAACTGTCTTCCTTTTAAATGTTAATTAGGCATTTGGTGGCTTAGCCTAAAGTATTAAATTCAGAACCATTTATCAGTTTCCCTCACCTCCCTTCACCCCCATCCACCTCTCAGTCATCACTGTAGAGAAGATGGAACTGTCTTTGGTCCTCCTCCATCCAGACTTCTCATCAGTAACCAAGGATGTTAAGCTGTGTAAAGTATCTCTTGGGCAGGTGACAGGAAGATTTTGTTGGTGTTCTTTGGAGATGGCCAGCACAATTTCGTTTCTGAGTTTACAGGTCACAGCCACCATGAGAAAACCTGGATTCTGCACTTGTAAAATGGCAGCAGTCAGGGAGCCCTACATTCAAGCCAGCACCAGCACCAGCAAACCAGGCTGTCAGATGTTCTTTGCACACCCTTGGAGAAACCTTGGCTCTACTGCTTAGCAAACACCCATCAATGCTGACAGAATCAGGATTTTATCCTGCATGGCTTCTGCATCAGGGTTTGGACAGTTCCCTTGAATACATTAATGTATATTTGCTATGTTTATATTTTGAACCAAGACATGCCAGGAGCTCTCGCAATATCACAAAACCTGACAAGCCTGAATTTGAGAAGTGACAAGCCTATGGATAACTCCGCTGAAAGGCCTTGAGTAAGGTTTCCTACAGCTTCAGAAGTTTTACTGCACCACAAGGTTTGGACAGCACAACACCAGCTAACCAAAGCCAGTGTCACCCAGCTGCTCCTGCCTGGCAGGGGCTCCACTGCAGAAAACAGTATAAATTGGACAGAAAAACTAATGTTTGTTCTGTCAGCTGCACCTGCCTATCAAATCATGCTGCCCATTAGAGGTTATTTTCCAAAATCTCTTAACCTAATAGACTGAACAGACACAATGATACTTATGCTGCTATGAAATACTGCAGCCTGTCAGTGCTGGAATACTTAACTATGAAATCTACCAGTTAGTTCTCCTCTCCAGAGGATTTGAACTCATGACAGAAGTGAATTGGAAAGGCAGATGTTTTTATGGCAGTTTTGAGAGAGAAGCAGATCCCACATCAGAAAAGAGAGCTTGAAAGCAGCCTTCCCTCTCTTCCAGTTATGTAAGAATAAGTGTCTCCATTAAGGGTTTACAAACCCCATGATCCAAAGGCAACAGGCAGAGCAATAGGTTTAAATAAACAAAACCAAAGGGTTTTGCCATTTAGGAGCAGTGTACACACATATAGAGCAGGTTTGTTTTAGTCTATTACACAAAATAACTGCCTCAGATGCTGTTATGGGCACTCATCTCTGACATGGGACATTTAATTCCCCATCAGAATCAATTAACTCATGGTTGAGAATACAGCTGCAGGGAATACTAATTAATAACTATTAATTAGTCAATTAAAGGTTGGGACAGCCTGTCAGCCTCTGTCTCAGGTGAGTGTTATACAATACAAGGCTCACTGAAACAACCCGTTTGAAACTAAGCACATTTTCCTTTTGAGGAAAGCAATTAATCTGCTGCTTGTAATTCTGCTCAGTTTCTTCATTAAGAGCACCATTCCTTCCCCTCTGCTGCAGACTCTGCCCAGCAGATAACCTTCCTGGCTGTGCTCACCTGCATCACAACACCTTGAGATGCACAGCTCTGGTCATGGTCCATTGTGTCCTCATTAGATCCTGCAGCAAGGACTGCTCCAGCAGCTCCCACAGATCTCTGCAGTCCTGGCAGGACTCTGGAAGCCTGTCCTGCAGGCTGGGAGGAGGATGCTGTGCCAGGAGACATTGGTTTGTGTTAACTAAAGTGGAAAAGGAATCTGCTTCTCCCCCTTGCTCCTTGGCAAGAACCAGCTGACAGCTTAGGAATTCCAGCTGCAGAGCAGGAGGTCAAAAATCTCTGAGTCCCAGGTGAGGCCACCAGCACCTGGAGCTGCTTCTAAAAGTGGAAGCCACCTTCCAGAAAGCTGGGAGGATGGTTTATGGGTTTATGTACAGCCTTGCTCGCTGAGCTGCTGCACACCTGCAGAGCAACTGGAATGGCTTCCTCCACAAGGGTATTAAAATAGCTTGACAGCATCTCAAAATAAAGCAAAGTGGTGATATAAGGATAAGCCCAAAGATAGCCAAGGTTTACAACTTGGGTGGGAGGGGAATTGAACAAAAATAACTCACAACCTAAGAATGTATTCTTCACAATCTTTTCCTATATGAGATTTCTCTAAAGCAGCCTTGGAAATAGTCTCTATGAAATCAAACTGGAGAACAAAGGAATTAAAACATAATTCGTGCAGAATTCTGCTCCTGCAGAAAATATGCATTAAGAAAGGATGTTAAAGAATAGAAACTAATGACTTATACTAATCCTTTAAGGGGATATAATCTTAATAAATTCACTGGAGGAAGCCACGTCTTGTGCAGGCAAAGAGGCTGAAACGCCTGACCCTGGATCAACCCATGTAAATATCCTCAAACCACTGAACATCTACACAATTGTAGCTGAGAGAGAAAAGATACCAAAACCACCACAACAACAGCAGCACTTCTGAGATGTTTCTCCTTTTTGAAGGTATCTGTGCTCCTTCTGGCAAGGAAAACCAGTAAAGGCAAGACAACCTCTTACTCTTTGTGTGTAAAGGAGACAAACCAACTCCTAGATATTTTTTTTTGCTGTGCATTATTTGTCTACCCAATGTCAACTGTACAAAAAGAGAGGATGGGTGAGTTGCATGTTACACCATTCTGTGGGGTCTTTCCATACACTTCCTCCATGATCCTGATCAACTCTGATGTCTAAAAGTGCATCTTTTAAATGCTCATTCTCCATTTAGTCTAACAAAAAATCACACCTCCCTAAAGTTAATAACTGAGGGTTTCAGATGTACATAAGTGTGAAACCCACCAGATTGGGAGCTCTGCAATTATCTGTCACAGAGGAATGTGTCACGGTTATTTAGATACAAAATGGCTAGGACTTCTCAAAATTTCTGGAAGTAATAAAACAAAAGCCTTTCTTTAAAGCACAGAGGCAGAAGACCAAAGGGAAGAGGAAATTAAAGTAAATCTTGCACCACTGAGCTGGCACAGACCACTAGATCAATGCCAGCACACAGCTCGGCTGCAGGGAGCTCTGCATGCTGATCACCAGCAGTCTGCATGCAAATGCATCGCTAGAGGAACAAAGAACAAAGACAGAAAGCAAATACAAAAGCACATGGACCATCATGCCATTTGGGCTTATTCATAAAAGGAATTTCATTCCTTGCCTCCCCCTCTGAAACCCGACTTCCAACTTGATGGCTCCTTCAGCACTTGCAGGATAGCAAAATTCAATAATCCAAATTATACGTTCCCATGCGTGCAGCAGGGATGCTGCATCCACCTTCACTGGCAAACAACAAAAATGAATTTTATTGGTTCAAAGACTTTTCTCTAAACATGCATTCAAAGGAAACCATTTCTAAGAGTAAGTTTTCTCTTGTCAGCATCACAGTACACACAGGTGGGCTGGGGTGGAGGGGAAATGCTACACATCTTTGTGAAATTTCTGAAGGATTTCTGCCTTCATTATCATTAATAGCTGGGCTTTCTGGTATTCCCTAACGTCTGCAAGCCTTCCTCAATCACTCCATCAAAGGCCACAGAGCCTGATTGCTCAACAAGTTGTCAGCTTTTAATAGTCTCTCCACAATAGCAGTATTTTTAGATTAGGGAGATTAGGGAGCATATTTTTAAAGGTTTTCCAGCACCAAAAAGAACAGGAAAGAAATGCAGTAGCATTTTCAAGGTATTTCAGGGAATTCAGCTCCCATTATGAAACACAGAACAATGCCTGAATGTAAAGATGCATACATGCTACTCACAGTCAGGAATGAACTGGACTCAAGTGAAAAACCGCAGGAGTACAGTTCATTCCCTCCAACGACCTTCAGGCCAGCTCATCCCTCTCCACGAAGCTGAGAGAACTGGAGATTGCCAGTTAAAGGCCAGCCCAGCTTTGCACAGTGTCTGTGCTCTGCTCCAGCTCAGGAACCAGCTGGGAAAACAGTTCTGGGTCTCTAAGGCACAGCCTCCCACCTTTCGGGGGTTTTTCCTCCTGTGTCTGCTCACAGAAATCTCTGCAGCAAAACCTTCCCTTGCTCCTCGGGCACAGCCCATGGAGCCAGCACAGCCCCAGCCCCTCTGGCAGAGGTGGATCCCTGAGCCCCCTTGGACATAGGCAATAGCACGAGGTCCTGCTCTGGCAAACACGGGGGATCCCTTTCCATAGGGCAAGGAAAGCCACTGAGAGCAAAACGTTTACTGGGGAGTCTTAAACCAAGTCCGTGATCAAAGCCAACCCAAATAATCAGACACATTTTGTTCTTTCTAATCATCCAACTGCTGTCCGCCTTATCCCGGACATGTGAAAGGAAAAGATTGAATGTTGAGTTTATTAATTTACTTCTTTAATAACTGCCTATGTGATGCCTCATTTGTTATATGTTTCTCCCTCACACTGTTCCAAGAGCAAATACAAGTTTTAATATTGTTTATGTTACTATCATCTGAAAATTAATAGCTTTTCATATATCTTTTGACTTCCTAGTGGCTACAAAGAAAAAAAATCTTAAATATATTCAAGGCTAAGTGTCATTTAAACTGCCTCTGATATACATGTATTATAGTAAATTACCATAAACATGCTATGCAGTGATGGAGACAAATGCCCAAAGAGAAAACCCATGTAAACAAGATAACTAAAACTGTCTTATACATATTTAAGGGATCCATAAATGAGAGCCAGTCATAAACTTGACACAGGTAATAAAAGATATATGTTAAACTTCATTGCTATAAAATTCAGGTTAAAAAGGTGATATAAATATTTTAGTCTTTTATCTAAGACTCCATCATTAAAGATTTAGTCCCACTTCGGTTGCTTTGGGGAGTTTGGAAGGGTTTTTTTTCCTTTTTCACCTTTTTTTTTTTTTTTTTACTTTTGCCTCTTTTGTTAGTTGATTTGAGTACTGCTTGATTTTATCATGGCTTTGGGGTATTTAGTATTTTCCCTGAATTCTCAGGCTTGTGTCTCAAACACATTTTGAATGGGAATCTCACCACATGCAATTTCTAGTTCTCAGGGTTACAAAGAAGAGTTAAAAATGTGGAAGACAGATATAAAGGATGCCTTAAAGGTCCAGAAAAATGTCAAAAAATTCCTTCTCAAAAATGGAAAAGAACAAATAAAACCCCAATATAAATCATTTTTATTTGTTATAGTCAACCTCAAGAACGGTTAAATGGCTTCTAATTTTTTATAAGTTAGACTCACCAGCCAGCACTGGATGCAAACACAAAGCCTTGTCATGGGCTTGAGTGCTCAAAATCCTGATTCAGGAACAGAGCTGCCAGAGTTTTACACCAATTTTTGTCCCAAGCACAGCTCCTTGACAAATATTTATCCTTAAACAAAAAACATAGATCACCCTGAGGTGCGTGACTTCCACGTGTAACATGGAAATAGCTGCCAATGCTCATTACAGGCACATTGGTATTGAATGCCATGAAAGTGTTGCTCTTGAGCTTAGTTTACTGTAGCCACCTTTAAATTTAAAAAAAAAAAAATAGGCAAGTGAGGATTACTTATTGAATCTAACCCTAACCCAAATCAAGTTCTCCGGGTTTTCCACATCATAAAGCTGTAGGAGCAGCAGTTTTGGGACCTTTCCAGGATGGTCTTGGCATGCCTTTGCCAGCCACTGCTCCTGCAGCTGAAGGCTCTGACTCTCTCGTGCAAGACCACGCTGGGATCTCGGGTCCTGCTCTTTTGCTCTGTCTCTCAGTGATTTCCTCATGAAGGCAGCTCGGTTTTCAAGGATTTCCCCCTATCAGCCCCAGCAGCCACTCCTGGTGATTGTCTAACTCTGAAAGCCAGGCAAGGACCTTCCTGGCCTACATATTAGTAGCAGCAGACTGTGAAATCAGAGGTAAGCTAATAAGCCACCAGGACAGTCTGGACTGTCCCTACAATCCTAGCAGAAGTAATAACACTGATTTAGTCAGCAGAGTAACACAAGGTTGCTCTGAACATTTCCAGGTAGGAGAAATCCATGGGCTGAAAATCCTTCCATTCATGAGCAATTGCTTTTGAGCCTGGAATTGCAGGAAAAGATGCTATCATTCAAAAGTTGTCTGAGATATTTTGCTAATAGAAATTGTAGTGGGTTTTTTTAGATCCTATGCCTCAGGGAAAGAGAAGTTTGGTTTTTTTTACTTTGAGCTTTTCTTACTTAATTTAAGTAAGCAAAGGTGAGTCAGAAGGTCCTTGATCCAAATATTCCCATATATTCTATTCTTCAAAAATCAAAATCTGCCCTTGTGCCTGTGATCCATCTGTCTCCTCAGTACTGTTGTGTACCTTTCTACATTCCCTCTCTGAGCCTGCTTGCTATTCTCTGTGCCTGCTTGCCACCTGGTTTTATTTTCTCTTCATCAACTTTTTTGGGAAGAAGCCATTTCATTTTCCGTCAAGTCTCTTCTCTCTTTCATTGATTCTCATCTGTATTTTTTCCTTCTGCCCTCACCCAGCTCTACACACATTTTCTTCTCCATTAAGTTAACTCACAATTCATCAAGATTGTGCACTCCAAAGCCAAGCAGATATGGAGCACTTGAAAAGAAAAGGTAGGGATTGCTCCAGCTCACTAATAAAGGGTATCAATCTTGCTCCCATTTTAATGAAACAAGCTGTAAGCTTCTCTTAGTCACACTAATGAAAGTGTTTTGCCAAGTTTATCCCTAGCATGAATTCCACAACAAAAAGTAGGGAAGAAGGGGGTACAGCATTGAGAATAATGGATGTATATTTTAGCTAATGAATATAATGTATTAGAAAAACTAATAATGTTTTGGAGCAAGGAATAGGATAACAACATCCACCTCTGTAGTGAATTGGAGGGCCAGGACCCTCACTCTGAAGAGCACATATAATGGCCATTATATATGTTCACAAGGCCAGTGTAGGCCACATCAGACCACAGCTATGAAAGTCCTGGGGAGGGGTGAGGGATTTTGCTCCACGTTTGAAAGGGGTTTATAGTATCAAAGCCAGGAGACACAAGGAACTCTAGCATTCTTTTTCAGAATTCCTCGTGCATTCCCCCAGAGTAAGCACTACTAACATTTACCACAGAGCACTGCCCCAGCTGGATAGGTCTCTCATCTCACAGGGCTGCTCAGCAGGGGCAGCTTCCACCAAGAGCCATCCACCACCCCTGGACACATGGGGGAAAGGGCCTCTGTAAACTGCTCCAGGAGATCAGGGCTTCATCTCCAAGGATGGAAAAGGAGCTCTCTTGCACATAGTCAAGGACTGCATTTTTGAAATCGCTTCACTTTCCTGCTAACATCGCTTCAGGGACTTAAAAGCCATTCCCCATTCCCAAATCAAATTCTACTTCCCCAGTTTCATCCTTATCTCTCCCTCCCACCAGCCCTTAGTGAGCTTGGATAGAGTCTAATGCCGACTGTGCAGCCATGAGTTGCTCTGAAGCCTCTGTGTATTCTTTACCTCACATTTCTCCAGACAGGAACTGCAGAAGAGGTTTTTCCCCTTTTCCAGCTGAAAGGGTTCCTCAGCATGGGTGCACCAAAGCCAGTGTGCATCCTTTGCTGATCCATCATCAAATTCTGCTCCAGGCCACATCGGGCCCCTAGGAAAGGGCTGAAGAGCAAAGGGAGCAGGAAGGACTGAAATAGCTCCCCACACACCTCACTGCTCTTCTGAACCACCCCAGCTCTCCATTCCCAAGTTACAGATGCATTATTGGGAGACAGATGCAACCGCCTCACTCTGGGGTCTCCACTCATCTCATGTTAATCCTCCATACCATTACAATACTACACACCAATATGAATACTGCTTTCAATGCTTTATTCTCTCTTGTTCCCATGAGAGACCTCATTTACCTTCAGCCTGAAATAATATGACATATTATCACCAGCTATCACAAACTACAATTTCTCTGTCTCTCCTGGGAAGTGTGCTTTATACCTGCTTTCTCACCAGGACATATCCTTAAGAATGACTGAAAATGCAGAAAATCTGGTTTACCTGAGCCTTTGTACTACAATGTGACAAAAAAAGATCAGGGGAAAAAAAGCCAGGTCATCATCAGAATACAAGATCTTAACATCAACAAGCTCACAAGCTCAAAAAGATCAACTCATTGTGACAGGGCACTTCTTACTTTGATAAGTACAAAACATGAACTATGATATAAGTTGTTGTGGTTAGATTGGGCTTTTTAAATTACAAATAAACTCCTCGGTTGTTTTCTCTCTTGTGAAAGGAGAGACTGTACAATGGCAGAGCATAATTGAATTGTAAAGACAGAGGCACAGATGGATAACAACTCTCTGTCATTTGTTCCCAAAACTTCCTAAATGAAACTCACATCAAAATGTGAAAATCCGTAAAGCATCATTAATTTCAAGGGATCAGAGTAAGATTTTAAGCAGGAACTATGAAATAGTTTCTGTGTGTACTCTTCTGATGTCTTTCCTATTTCATCTAATTAACAATAAAACAGATGTCCCGTGACAAAATCAGCTTTTTCATCCAATAACACCCTGACAATCTAAAAATGCCAAACCCTTCACATATGTAAGTTAAATGTCACTGGAGACAGTTGATGCAATTTAGAGATAAAAGCAAAGGGAATATTAACTTTGGCTAACTGTCTACAGGGGTGCAAAAAACCCCTATTGTCTGCCTTTTAAGGTTAGAGATCTCTAGTGCAATGATTTCTGGACTAACCCTGTTCTTTGAATGTAATTTTCCAATACTTCAAAAAGTTAAATTGGTAAGTTACAAATCTTAAGATGAATATATTTTTATATATTTACAAATATTAAAATAAATATATTTTATATATTTATATATATATAAGTTGAAGTACTCAAAGTTCTTATAAATGCTCATATTCTGAAGTAGAAGTGGTCTGTATTTCCTGTCACCCAATTGTAGGAGCCAGGAATAAAGGAAAAGGAAATTTCAACTCAGAAAAATAAACCAGTAATATAATAGCAAAAAGGATCTGACTTCCTTTACATGGCTACATAAACATGGGAAAACTCACAGCATTGGTATGTATTTACAATAAGTAGCTCAAATATTCCAGCTCATTATCAATATCACAAACATTCACTCATTAGCAGTCTGTACCTGCTGCTAATTTACCACCTGCCCTCCTCTAGATGATGCACAGGTCACTCACATGCAGGCTGGCATCAAAGGCAGGCTGTTCTCTGGACAGAGAATTCTCCATTTGCTTGTGTTTTTCTTAGCAATACACATGAAGGAAGATAGTCAAGGCTGCTTCAGCTGGAGAAGTCTAACACAGAAATATTCACAACCTTCAGTCTAAGAATGTCTCCTCCTCATGTGTGCCCTCAAAGAAAATTAAGTTATTTTTGGTATTCAGAAGGTACCCTTTAGAACAATGCAATTATTCTGAAGATACTAGGTCTCTTTATGAAATGTGATACATAGCACTCAGAGCAACTCTGGAGAAGTTAATCATCGTTGCAATCGTGTGTCTTTTCCAATTCACACAGTTGTGTGATTGACAGAAACTCCCAAAGCAGAATCCAATTAAGTATAATTTTGATTCTCATAAGACAAGTCTGCCTTTGTTGTAACACCAAAATCAGTTCTGAAACACAGATAAAACAGATATTAAATAATGTAATCTGAAGCTTCTCGGAGAGAATAAATGCCACCAATAATAATGCTGCCACTGTTCCCTTCTGCAGAATTCAGAGCTGGTTTTCTCCAACATATAAACATCTCAAGTTATAAGATACTAGGGAGCAGATTTTTGAGGTCTTTAGGAGGCTCAAAGTGCAAAGACTCTCAGGGATTTTCAGAAACACCAGGACACCTACTCCTACTGAACCAAGAGAAGTTAGAAACTAATCCTCAGAGTATCAGAACTATGAACAGATATTGTTGTTGCATCACCTTTAGCAGATTATATCGTCTGTGATTCATCTTCTGTATAAAGAAGTGCTTTGGTAATGCTGGGTACAGGCCTGATGGTGCAGCGATGCACTGGTTTGTGGGAATAATCACCATGACTTGTTATCCAAAAACCGTGAGAATTTCTGCATTGCCATTATCTCAATCTACTAAACACTGTCCAAAATTCAATCACTTCACCCACTATAACCTTGCTTGCTCCACCAAAACCCACTTCATCTGTATTCAGTTCTCCAGCACAACCCATAATCTGCAAGTGCTTTTCTCCTCCTTCTCTTGCACACTGAGAAATAGGGTAAGAGTTTGCTGCTTGCAAAGTGACCTCTGCCAGGCTGGGGCCAGAAATTACCTCCATCTTCTCTTTCAGTGCCCACACCATGCCAGACATGGATGGTTTCCCATTACCTGCCTGTTCCATCTAGCTGCTGCCTCTTGTTTAGTGCTTGGTGCCACTGGCAGCCACTGAAATCACAGTGACAGCATTTTACCGGTGCAGACAGATTTCCTCCTCCCCAGCTCTTCCATTCTCTTTTCACAGGGTCAACAGAAAGGATCAAATCCTGAGGTGTCCTTACAGACTCCTTGCAGGGACGGACTGGCCACCACCGCAGGAGGGGGGAAAAAAAAAATCACTTCTGATAAAAGGCTGCTTTTCAAACATTGGGTTTGGGTTCTCAACCACAAAGGCTGAAGGCCAGGGGAATGGGAGCAGCCCTGGTGGGACAGCCCGTGGGAAGGAACAGGAGTGAGCCTGGGGGGACAGCACAGGGGAACAGGAATGACCCTGGTGGGACAGCACAGGGGACAGCAATGACCCCAAGGATCAGCAGTGACCCCGAGGGACAGCAATGACCTCACTGGGACAGCAGTGACCCAGGGCTGACAGCACGGGGGTCAGCAGTGACCCTGGGGATAGCAGTGACCCCAGGGGACAGCCCAAGGACAGCAGTGACCCTGGAGGTCAGCAGTGACCCGGGGGACAGCCCTGGGAGAGCCCAGGGACAGCAGTGAGCCGGGGCACAGCCCAGAGACAGCAGTGAGCCCAGGGACAGCTCAGGGACAGCAGTGACCCAGGGCTCAGCAGTGACCCCAGGGACAGCTCAGGGACAGCAGTGACCCTGGGGGTCAGCAGTGACCCGGGGCACAGCCCAGGGACAGCAGTGACCCCAGGGACAGCCCAGAGACAGCAGTGAGCCGGGACTCAGCCGTGAGCCGGGGCTCAGCCGTGTCCCGGGCCCAGCCCGGCACGGCCGCGCTCTCACCGCCGGTTCCGGGCCCGGTTCCGCCGCGGTCTCTGCTGCCCTCCGGCGGCCGCGCGGGGCTCTGCGCTGCCCCGGGCGGTCCCGAAGCGAACGCGGGCCCCGGAGCCGCGGCCTGGAACGTTCTGGAACTGCTGCCACCCTTCACACCGAGCGGTGTCACACCGACCGGCGGCCCGGGGCACAGCGGCGTGGCAGCGCGCCTGGCCCACAGGGCTGCAAAAGGCAAATCCTGAACCCGCCCGTGCAGCAGCTGCAGAATTCACACCCTCAGGGTGGTTCAGAGAGCCCCAAAGGACAAGCTCATTCTCCGCCCTTTGCCCTGCGTTACTGGATCGGATAAGAGGGGAGAAAGGCAGAGAAGTTTCCATGAAGAAACTCATCATCACTACACTTATTTTGAGCCTGTGCACACAGACTCAGCTAGATCGTGCCGTACCTTAGGCCTGTGTCAGTTTCACTGGGCCACACAATGTTTTATTCCTTACGCTGAACAACCATGAAATGGAAGATACTACATGAGACGTGACCAAAGCCTTGTACAGGAGAAAAAAAGAAAAAGGCACCGCAACCAAAACCACCCAACCTAGAGTGATCCACATGATAAATTCCCTTTCCTATTCCCTTACCATCGATATTCCTCATGGCCATGATAAGCTAAAAACATCTCACACAATTCAGTGAAATTATAACCAGGGTGCTAAGTAAACATATTGGCACAGATGCAGCATGAGCAGCTCAGCAGACTCACAAATGGGCAAAAAGCCTCTACTAGTTATGACAGACAAGTTTGGCACTGGAAAGGGTTTCTATTTTTAGCCCAGCTGCCAAAGGAAATGAGACTCGTGCAATCATAGTTCATGCTGTCAGTTATCTACACCACAATCCTACTATCACTACTCTGCCTAAACAGCCACCTGTAGCTTAAGTCTCATAAATTATGGAAATGTATTGGAACTTGGTCCATTCACCAAGTTCTAACAGCAGAGAAATTCCCTGGCAGTGCTCTGACTGCAAAGCTCCTAACCCACACAGAGGACTGCAGGATTTACTGCTGACCCCTCCTTTTGTCTGTGTTAGAGTAACCGAGTGCAGTCAGTAATTTCCAGCAAGGATCTGCAGCCCACTGCATGCCTCACTCCACAAACCAGATCAGTACTAAATAAATAAATTAAATGTGGGGAGAAAAACAAAAATCAGCAAGAATCAAATGTACCAGTTTGTGAAGGGGTCAGCGAGAGCCAAGATATGACAAGGAGGGTCTGAAAAAGGGGCTGGCAAAGGTCTGGGTGTGCTTAGTAGTGCCAGCAGCAGGCAGGAATCCCACCTGGGCAGTGTTGTGCACTTTGCACAGACCCACAGGAAGGATCCCTTCCCCAAAGTACTGAGGATTTAGCAGCACAGAAAGTAGGAGACAGGAGAGGGTCACTCGCTGCTGAGCATAAAGCTGAGACTGCATCTGAGGTCATCAGATGGTTGCGAATCAGTTTAACATTTGTGGCATATTTGTTTTTACCTAAATTAAATAAAGGCTTTGGAAAACGGCAGAAATAGACCTTTTTATTTATTTAAATTGCTTTTTGTACTGTGTTAATAAAAGTATTGCATGGCATTCTCAGCTGCTGTTCCCTAAGTAGCTAGAATTTCCTCCCTCTGTGAATTTCTGGTGCTGACATTTTACTTTTTTTCTAAGCTTCGGGCTCAAGGCAAATTTTTTCCACCCTGATTTCTTTACAAATATTTGGGACTTGCTCCTGCATTCCTCAAAGCCAGTGAAAATCCTGAATGTGCAAGGAATGCAGAAGCAAGAAGCAAACCACAGAGTAATTTATGTTTTCTATTTCGCTCTCTTTGAAAGTCCCTGAGGAGACATATCACTGTTTATTACTACAATAAAACTTTCCTAATTCACTCAAGTGAGTTAATGACTGAGAAACCTCCTGGATATTACCAAACTGGCAAAACATAAACGATTACTGTATTATTTTCCAAAAAAGCAAACCTAATATAAGCCTTTTCCTTGTTAAGTACGCCTGTATTTTATTACCTGTTGCAGTGCTTTTTTACTGCTGAATACCAAAGCTTCTGTGGTTTGCTTGAAACCTCAACGGCATGCAAGGCTGCAAGAGATCTGTGACTCTCAAACCTGAAAAACACAGGTTTCCAGAACTCACACACCCCCCCACCATCTCGCGCTGTGTCTGAGCTGTGGAACTTACCACAGATGAGATTAATGAAATCCCACTAAACAGTCTTCCTTTTTGCTTGCATTTCAAACAGCTCTGTCAACAGCAGGGCCTCGACTTCAAGCATTATTTATCCCTGCCATGTCACTTTTATTTACCTGTTACGTAGGGCCATAGTACCAAAATAAGAACTGACTTAGAGGCTGTTTGTTGTATTTTCACAGCCTGAGACCCACCCAGCACAACAGACCTTTATTACCACATGTGCCCCTGGTGCTACTCTAACACAAATAAAGAGTCCATCAAATTTAGTGCAGTCACTCCTCATTTTTAGTGGAGTGGAGGAGAATCACATGTGGAATGCCAGGATTCTGCTGGCACCACAAAAACCATGGTGAGAAACGGGAATACCTGAAACACCAGCCCAGCTTTGACCACACAGTGGCAGCAGAACCAAGACACTGCTCAGACAAGCCCCTTATCAAACCTGCCGCAGCAGCAAACTTCACTGGCTCTTGGCAGGGCAAAGAGGGAAATAGTGCTGTAAAAATGCAATAGACAAGAGATAGAACTGGAAGTGACTAGATAAGATATAGAACTGGAAGTTGTAGAGAGTTTCCCAAAGATTAAGGCCTTGATTTGCCTGTTCCGGCTTGAGGCAAGCGACTTGGCAATTCCTCATTTTGCTGGGAAGACCCACTGCGTGTTTTCACGCAGTGAGCCTGACTGAAAGCTGCACCCAAGCACAAACTCTGCCACTGCTTGACCTCTGAGAGCTCCAGGGAAAGGGTGAAGAAACCGAGGTTAAATACAGTAGGCAGCAAATCCTGTCAGCATTGTGCTGGAAGCCTTCAAGCAACATTCTGGAACAAATGGTTCCAAACCCATTGATTGCAAAAGGCAGTTCAATGGGAGTTTTGCTCAGTCAACAGAAGTAAAATTATTTATTGATCAATTAATAAAAAAGTAACAACAGGCATGAAAGGAGGGCTTGATCTGCTTCCCATTGCCATGAGTAATTCAGAAACAACTCAGTGTCGGAATATTTTTGTTTATGCCACTCACAGCCAGTGGGATGAAAAACCAGCTTGGAATGGCAAAGGAGGAAAGTCATTCTGGGCAGTCAGCAGAAGAAAGCAGGCCCAAGTCCTTTTCCCTGCCATCAGATAGCCAGTCTTCCACCCTGGAGCGATACCCCATGGGAGTGGAAGATCCTCTGTGCAAAGGTCTCAGCCTGAGGCAGCAGCACTCCCCAGCCATGGTACCAGAGCAAAAGCTGATGTAGCTCCTCCCCAGGCTGCACCACACAGCATCCACTTGTCCAAGCAGCCAGTGCAAGGCTCTTACAGAATTCAAACGGAGCAAACAGGAGGCAGTACAGGCAAACAAACACCAGATGGAATGGAGGAGCAGGGTGAGGAAGAAGAAGAAAAAAACTCTGTGGTCTGCAGACTCCACAAATCCTCTTTGAGGAAATGGGCTGAATGGCAAGGGTGGGAGGGGGAGCAAGATAAGAAATGGAGAATTTTCCCTCTTGTTCCAGACCCCTGCAGGGACTCTGCCCCAAGGCCAGCACTGCCCTCTCTGCACACCCTGCTGAGCTTCTCACTCCCACTGGGATGAGCTTTGGGGCCAGCAGGAGCCTGGCCTAGGAAAGTGCCACAGGGCAGGCAACAACTGCCCGAGCCAGCAGGGAACAGCACATCAGCACCTGTGGCAGCAGGGAAGGAAAGCTGTGGTGTCTGGAGCTTCACTGCACAAGGGCACAACACCCTGTAAATTAATTACCTGTCCTTCTGTAAGCCAGATGCATTGCTGCAGCCAGGTGTGAGGAGGGAAAGGGTGAGGCACTGTCTGGGGGCAAAGTGAACCCTCCACAGCATTAAACAAACTCATCAGGGGCTGAATGCTGCAAACTTAGAGGGGGAGATGCATGTATGCACCACACACATTTTTCGGTTGGCTGTGACCATTTAACTGAACAGAGAGTCATCTGCCTTAATCATTACTATTAAATTTATTATTCATTAACTGCATGAATTATTTAAATTTAAGAGTTTGGATCCTGGAAGCCATTGAGAGACACTGGCTGCCTTCAGTTTCTGATAGTTGGCAAGAGCCTGTCTACTGGTACTGCCAGTCTGGACTCTTAAACAAGTCAGAACTGGTCCTGGGCTGCTTCAAACATAATATTTTAATAGCTATGTCATTCCCTTCATTTCATCAAACCTTTAGAGTTGATGACTTTTTTTTTTTCTTCCTCAGCTAGGTGACTAAAAGTTTGCTTTAAAGCACAATCTAAGGTTCTTGAGGAATTCCAGAACTTTGGGATTCAGATCTGACAAAAATCCTTTCAGTACTAAAGATATTCAGTAAGTCACCAACTTCAGTCAGCACTCAGAGTTCAGGTTTGCTAGGTGCAGTGATTGTTGTCCCTTCTCTCTTTCAAACTCCAGCTACCTACTGTACAGGAGGAAATTTGGGCTGAGAAGGACACAGTACACCTGTGCCCCGAGCCCCCCGAGCCCACAGGAGCTCTGGGCAGCACAGGAAATTTAACCCCAGCCTGCCTCGGTCTCAATGAGGTGCCCAAACCACATTTCCTTCTGCATTTGCTGGCAAAGGGGACACCCCTCAACCTCTGCACTTCCACTGCTGACATTTGAAGAAGAACTCGGCAGACACCTTGAAAGTTTGAGATGTGATGGTTAAAATGACGAGGATTAGGAGACACCACTGCTATTACAAACCTCCCACATTCTCCTAATCATCTCTTTAAGTCCCTCTCAGGAGAGGAGCTGCTTCCTGAGCCCTTTCAACACCCTGCAACACTGCTTGGTAACTGGATCTCAGGAAACAACAGGCTGAAAAAACAGTGCCCAGTGGGATTTTTTTTTTAGAGGGATTTTAATGGCAATGAGGTAGAAACCACTTTGAAAAGTATATCACATGCAGCCACAGGAATCTGCTACCTAACTTTAGGAGAAGAGCTGCAGGTTTAGGAGCCACAGCAAAGGACAGAGCTGATGAAGAGATTCTGTTAAAGACAGATGTGCCAATTAAAGTACAAAATAGGTGGAGGAGAAAATCGTATTGCTGTAGGAGGACAAAAATCTTTTTTGGTAAGATTATGAGAGATTCATTCCTTCTGTCCAGAACATGGCATACCATTTCTGGCTAGAATATTCTCATGATGATGATATTTAAATAAAACACTAAACACTGGATTACAACTGTAATAATATATATATATATAAAAATTTTAAAGGGAGCTTGTAAGAAAGATGGGGACAGGCTTCTTAATAGGACCTATAGTAACAGTTTTAAACTAAAAGAAGGTAGGCTCAGACTAGATATAGGGATTTTTTTTATTTTTCTTTTTAAATGGTGAGGGTGATGAACCACCAAAACGGGTTGCCCAAAGAAGTTTTAGGTGCCCATCTACATGGATGGAGAACAACATCATCTAGTTGGAAATGCTTGTGGTTAGGGAAAGGGTTGGAGTAGATTACTTTTTTTTTTTTATTACAGCCTTTCCATGTTTAAGCAGCATCTTTACTCTGCTAATACCTGCCTGCTTTTCAACATCAACATGAAACAAAGAGAGTTGTGACTCATTATTACTGAAACTTTAGTGAATGCTCCAAGCTGCTCAATGCACACAGAAAAAAAAAATGCAGTTTTGTATTGCATAGGCTGCAAAATTTTTAAATATGGGAACCATGTCAGTATGAAAGTCACTATGACCATTCACGTCCATGAAATAACATAGGAGTTCCCAGGGTCAGGTCTAGCTCAGGTGACTCAAGTTTAAAAGTGGATCTCAGACACAGAGCTACCTGATTTCATATTGAATCTTTGCAGTGTGGATTTCACAGAGCTCATGCACACGATGGTTTTGGTTTTAACTCTAATCTGCGTCCGTATCCTTATCTTTCTAGTCTGCACAAAACTAACTTCATCACAAAACACCCATTTCTCATTGGTCTCCTGAGAATAAGTGTGCCATAATCAGCAGCCTGGCTAAATTATCCTCAACCTTAAATCAGCACATAGTCAGCATGCGTGATGTGATGCAGAGGGAACTGCTGTGCTGGAAAATTTAATTGGTAGAGAAACTACAAATGGTAAATGAATTCATGAGGGTAGCAGATATACAGAAATACGTGCATACACTGACATATTTATGTGTGTATACATGCACACACACAGATTACTGTCACTGAGCTCAGCCACCACTTCACACACAGATTTATGAATTGAACCATTTGGTTAAGAGTTAATTTCTTTAGACATAAAGCAAAATCCTGTAATGATTCAACAACTGCCAAGTGGCTTAGTCAAAAAGTGGGGGTCTTTTTGCCATCCTTTTAAGTAATCTCTACTACACCAGCAATTCATTGCATCTCAATATAGGGATGATATATTCCCTAAATTGAGGGAATGTTAGGGATATATTCCTACTTTTTTTTTTAATTCTTTCCTTAGTTATATTGGATACAACCCAGGGAAAGAGAATTATTCTTCTTCTTCCCCAGAGTTTAGAAATATAGCACAAGCTCCTACAAAATAGCCTCAAGGTTATGAACACCAGTGGTCTCTTAAGAGTAACTTGTCAAAGCACTTCCAGCATTTTAACTGGGCCATCAAGCCTTTTGCAAGGTCAAGTGTTACATGGAGGGCATGGAGAAATTTGTAATGTTTGAAAAGCTAGGACTAGGCCTACATTTAGGATCCTGTTCCAAATTTAAAATTTAAAAAAAAAATGTTCACTGCTTATTACATTTATTGTATGGGATGTGACAGAAGTTATTGGAAATTGTGCTTTCAGCTCTACAGCTGGCACTCACGTACTGGCCTTTTTTCTTTTCCCTGTTTCATCACGAGAGGTTGGTTGGTTGTTTTGGTTTTCTCTTCAGCCAGATTTCTCTCTCAGCTTTACCTGCTCATAAAATGTGGGGCCATCGCAGATGCTTTCCTGAGAACCACCAGACACAGGGTTGGATAAGCCCACAACTGCTCCACGTCCTCTTGTCACAGACCAAACTGCACCTTCAGTTTTTGTGTGGTATTTCAAAGGGAAAATCCACCTTTACCATCAGTGGCATGCAACAGTCCCATCATTACTCTCTTCCACGTCTTTTGCAATAGTTCTGCAGTGCTGCCAGCGCCAGGGTGATGTTTTAACAGTGACTCTCAGGTTTCTACTTTCTTACACCACTCTCTCATTTCCTCCAGGCTACAAAGCCAAGGTGGATGGGTTTGCTAGAATGCCAACAGGATTTTCCCCCTTTCCAACAACATGAATGTCTTTATTGTTCAGTAAATGCTCTTTTGCAAATATTGGCCAATAGTATTTCTGTAGCATTAATGTTAGAAGCCTATAGGGTTCTGCAGATTTTATTTTTAAAAGTTGCACTTTTGTACACCACTTCACCATCCTGTTAAGTCTATTGATTTAATAAACCAAGCTATCTAAAATTATTCTTTTTTTTTTTTTTTTTAATCACAGCAAGGAATGCTAATAGGAATAGCTGTTCTCACTGCAAGTTGTCTGGGCAGAGAAAAGCTCATAATTCATCATCTGCCTAAGAAATTCTCAAAGGAGAAGATTTTTACTTCTTCATCTTGTTTGCTCTCTTGGTTGATTGGCATGTATCTCTGTATATAACTATATCTATGGCACAATGTTATAATAGCAAGGAAAACAAAATTACTACCTCTGCCTGACATTTCATCAGCACTACTTGGGAAATATCATCCCTGAAAAACACAGAACAGGGGGTTACAATTAACACTAAGAAGTGTTAATTAGACAGAGCTGAAATGACTTATTATAAAGCAGAGGGTATTTTACTTTTCCATGTCTCACAACAGTACAGCTTCCTGAGGGAAGTCAGGGGCTCTGCTGGGGAAGCAGAAAGTGAGGAAATGTCTAACCCCTTGTTTGCTGCACTTTGTCACTGCACAAGTACCTATTAACAAACATCTTCTTCGGCACATGTTCGTGTATATTCAGGACACAGGGTCTCTTTTGCCATTGTTAGAGCTCTGCTCTAAACTCTGAGGAATTTGACACATTTTAATGAATGAAGACAGAGTCCAGGAGAGCTTTCCTACTACAGAGATTGCACACTTAATTAGGACCCTTATTAAAAATAAATATTCAAGTAGTACAAAAGTCTGCAATTCAAGTCTCGAGTGTCTCATACTGAAACTGGAGACTGTCAATATTAATAGTCACTTTAAAAAAAAATAATTTTAAAAATTGTTTTGAGTAGCTCAAGGTCAAACAGTGTTGGTAAATCAGCAGCAGAATTTAGTACACAACCCAAATCTTCAGAGACCCATGTGCAGTTTTCACTACAAAACCTTACAGCTTCCTTCATTTGCAAGGTCCCAGTGGTGCTTTGAAATAGCAATATCTCATTCTTATTCCATAAGAATAATCCAGTGAAAGTTAAACAAACCAACCCGCAAAGATAAAGGATAATTGTACCTTTCAAAAGACTGGAGATAAGAAGTTAGTATGCTTGATTTCCAGTGTAGCACACTCAGCTGAAGCATCAGTTATACCTGCTTCAAAATCCCTTCATTTTCAGATTAATCTCAGAGCTGACCCTGAGCTCACACCCGCTGAGCACCAGCGGCGTGTTGCTACCTCAGGAAGCACTTTGGTCATGTGTGCCCTGCTTCCAGACAACATTCTCTGCTTGGGACTGTGAAGAAACAAAGGCAACTTTTGCCCAAGTGAGTCCAGGATCTGAGTACACAGTCTGAGAGCCCCACTTAAACCACAAATTAAACTGAGAGGAAAAGAGACTCTCGGTTCATTGACATATGTAGCAAAATAAAACAAAAATATGACCAACCAGAGTGATATACACCAATATTTTCATTGTTATTGTTGTTCATCAGGCCTTCAAAATCTATAAGAAATTCAGCTATAATTTGTTTTTGCAAAACTGATGAGCAATGCTCAAAACTCAGATAACAAAACTGTAAGAGTAGTCATTTGTACAAAAATTTAAAAGGAAAAAAGCAGTGAAGAAGCAGTTGAAAGGCAGAAAAAATTACAGTAATTTGTATGAAATTTTTATTCTTTCCTGTTATAATGAAGTTAATTCTTGAACTGGGGGAGCACATCATTCAACTGAGGCTGACAAAAAGATTCATGATACCATAAACATCTGCAAAACAATAGAGAGAGTCAACAAAGATGGTTCTGCGCAAAACATTTCCTGAAAACCACCAACATGATCCCTTTTGCTGCTGCATTTTGGATGCCAGATGGCTGGAGGGAGTTCCAGCAGGCAATTTCTTAATGAGTGTCTCTGCCCAATATCATCAATGTCCATCAGGTGCAGAATCTACCCGGCTGAGGCTTCCAGAAAAACCAGATATTTTACCAATGGCTTCACCAGGTCAGTCTTAGCTTTTCACAGTTTACAGAACATCATTTGCTGTTGTTCAGTTCAGCCCATCTTATCAGGACTAACTTCCCTTAAACATTTCAGTGATGAGAAATAAAATAAAAATAAAGCTCTGAGGCTCCTTGAACAGCCTTAGCTCCACTTTTGGCTCTGTTTTTAGGAGCACACCTATCCTTTATCGCCTCCATGACCACAGACTTCCCGCTCAGCACAGCCATTTCCCTCTCAAGAGCCAAGTGCCCCATTTTGCCAGCCCTGATTCCAGTTAGGAACAAAAAAAGCAAACCTTCCAGCCAAGCAGATTGGTATCCTCATCCCACACAGGTCTGAAGCCCTTTCCAGATCCAAGATATACACGTCCCTGCTTGCCAAGACAACACAAGTTCTTCTTTCAGTGACCAAGGTACTGAGAAGTAGCTGAGCCCTCTCCCTGGGGGGAGATTAGGAATCCAAAGTGAAACGTGCACAGGGCAAGTCAACATTTCAGCCTGGTATCAGAATCCAGAGACCTTTCCATGTAGCCCTTAGGAAGTAACTCGGCAATGGTGACACACGTGACAGTGCCTTTACCAGCTTCTCCAAGTGCCTGGCGCGAGTGTGAGCTACATCCTGAGAATTTTGAAGCCTTTACACTCCCAGTAAATTAGAGCAGGGTTAACTCGTTCATCTGGTGTACTTTGGGAAATAGATGATGTGTGTAAACCGCATGAATGGGCTAATTTTTCCCCAAATCCAGAAAGTTTTATGCTACCACCAATTCTGATGATCCCAGATATTTTCCAATGGATCTGAAAATATAAATTCAGGGAGTGTTTTGATACCCTTTTCACCCACTGAACAGGAAGAACACTGTAATATAAGTATTGTAGAAAAGAGGACCTGAAAACCCCTTTCTGATCCCTTCTGGTCATGGAGAAGGGTAGAGATTTGTGTGAGCCGTGTTTTCCTTGCCAAATCTACTGGAGCAATTTTCCTACTCTTGGCCCCATTGCATCAAGATTACTTTCTCTGTGTCAAAGTAAAGCTTCAATAATGTGGATAAAAAGAATGATTAGAGAAATCAAACATAATTCATCCCTCTAAGCAGGGAAAAAAAGCCAGGCATCTCGTAGCACACATTCTAGCACACTGGACTGAGCATTGCAATTTTAGTCCTGTGTGCCTGATCATTTGACATTTACTCCTATTGAACAGCCCTTAATTAGATTCTCCTGCCAGAATAAGATATATGACTCTCCCCTTACAAAGCAAAGGCTCCCCATGTTATAATCTCCACTACTTGCCCCATTCATTTAGCTGTAAATATCTATGGCTAACCTTGCAAGCAGGAGATTTAGAAAACTCAGGAAATCCATAGGTTCTACCCAAGGTAAACCATGGGCTTCCCCAAGCCATGAGAGGAGATCAATAGCCCATATCCCACTTACAAGAAAGCGAGGTAATGTTCTGATACCTTTGTTCCCTGTAAAGCTGTTTCACTGGAGAATCCCTCCTGCACGAATCCCAGCTCATCCTCGCTGTCTTCTCGTGCTGCTGTTGCTCCTCTTGGTTAGAGGTTCGTGGTCTCTGTCTGGACCCAGCTCCCCTTAGCAGGGCTCACACCCCTCTCCCTCCAGGTCCTGCTGGCCTCTGAGCCCCTTTCAGGATTTGCTGAATGGTTTTTAGGGACCCTGCCTTGCTGGCCCTGCTGCCGTCTCATTGAATTTCTGTGAGCCTCTCCTACATTCTGGTCCAGGGCTAGTACCCCATTTCACTTCCAAACATCTGATTTTAGCAACAACCTCAGCTTTTTAAGGCCAGCCAGTCTTGTTAAATCTCTCTGTAAACATAAACCCCAAGCAGATCTTTTAAAAAGCCTTTGTAATTCGTGTTTTCCATCTGCCTGTCAGATCACACTAAAAGATCTACTCACTGTTTCTGGTTTCCTTTCCACTTCCCTCTTCCCCCAGGAGCCTGTTCTGCTGTCACAAACCTACTAAAATATGCACAGATCCTGTCCATCTATTATATTTCTCCAGTTAAACAGGTAGATACTTTCTGAGAATATGTATGGCAGATCTGTAACTATTGATGGGTAATAACACTTTGGGTAACCTGCCTTCAAGGGATTTCAATATCTTTTTCCTGAAATTTACCTATGGTTATATCCATTCATTTTTTTATCTATTCATGTATTGAGGGGGGGAAAAAAAATTTTAGAAACCACCTTAGCATAACTTTTATAAACTTCACAGAACATTAATAAAATCCAAAACAATAAAAGAGGGAATTTTAAAAAAAAACCTCCCTGAATCCATAGTAGCTGCAAAAATACTCACATCGAGAGCATGCCAAAGGATCCACCCTTACCCCTCACAGGTCTGCGTTACAGAGCTTCTGTGTGAAGTCAGGAGCTGTATCCCACATAGCAGCATCTCTTACAGAAAATTAATCCACAAACCAGTACGTGACAAGATTTTGCTCTTCCAGACCATCAAAACAGGACTGTCAGGAAGCAATGGTTTTTTTTCCCCTGTAGCTTAGAGTTTGCAATGATTTAAGATAAAACCTAAGATAAGACTTTCGCTCCCACATACAGGTAAATCCAATACTGCACAAAACAGCATTCCAAACAGAATTATCCCCCAGGCAGGTGTCTCATCATGCCCTTGTCCACCTCTGCCAAATTCATACCTGGAGTGAAGAGGAACATGTGCTCCTGCCAGCTTTTGGATTGAACAGGCCCCAGAGCAGACTTTACTCTGCTTGGAAATGTTCACCAGACAGCCAGCTAGAGCTATCAGCAATAGCCTGGTCTTCCAGCATTTCCATCTCTCTGGAGGTACTTGCTGCCACATGAACAATCAGGGGGTCCCTGTAAGAACACCCATCACTGTTCCACACCAGCAGCCCCTGCTCAGGCCTTGGCCTGCATTTGAGTGTTGCTGTAATTGAGCCTCCTGACCTCTGCCAGCACCTGAAAGCACTAATCTGAAATTAGGGGCTTTTCACCTTTCCCTTGAAAATGTAAATCCCACCGTGTAGGACACCCTTACCCACCTGTGCAGAATGTCAGCAAGCTTCAGAAGCTCCCTCAGGAAAGGCACACATACACAGATATTATCTATATTATTATATTAAATAATGCCCAGCAAGTGATGCGTTTTCATCTTGCTCCTGTAACACAGACACCAAGATCTTATTTTACTGAGTCCTAAATATTTCCACAGCTCTTAACACTGCATCCCAGTTCTCCATTAACTCTTGTGAGCCTAAGACCCCTCCAGTCCCTTGCCTTGTTCTTCTCTTCTGGAATTCACCCCTTCCCTCCTCTCCACCCCTCTTTTACCTTTAGGCATTATCCAGCACCAGAATTTCTTGTCAATATACCTTCTCCAGCGATATCAGCTCTCATGGCTGTTAGCCGGGGTGAGCCAGCTCATCCCTGCACCCTTTCACCTCTTCCTACCCCCGGGCCGGTCCCTCGCATTGACAGCGCCTCCCCCGCAGCAGCACCGCGCCCTCCTTCCTTTGCCGCCGCGCTCAGAAATCCCCACCGAACCCAGCAACCGGCCAAGTTTAAACCAAGTTTAACTGGTGAGTTCAAGGCCCAGGTAGGCTGCCCGGCTCCCAGGGCTCCGCTGGCCGAGCCCCGGCCGCCCCCGGGGAGAGGCGGCAGCAGCTCTCGCTGGACATCATCCACCCCCCAGCAGTGCCCGCGGCTCCCTGGGTCAGGAGCATCCCTTCCGTTAGTTACTAGATTCCCTCATGACATAGAAATGAGGAGTACTGGCTCAAAAGGAGTAATTTTCAGGTTAAAGTGTATGTGGTTTTATTTTGGGGTTTGGTTTGTTTTGTTTTGTTTTCTACTAAGCTCGTTTTGGAGATGGGATACAAACCAGCTTTGTGCAGTTTCAGGGTTTGTTTTGTTTTTGTTTTTGTTTTTTTTTCAGTGCCCTTTATTTTCCGAACTTACAGCTAACAGTAGGTTTGTGGGGCATTTTTTTGTTTTCTCCCTAATAAAATTTTTAAATAATTTTAAAAAAAAAAAAAGTAGCAATAACATGGGGGAAATATTCTTTTGCAATGGTGTATTAGTACTTCCGTCGAAATCCGAGAGATGGAAATCGGAATGAATTTCCACGTGCCTCAGTTGGTGATAAAGGCCGCAGAAAGCGGTGAAACACCTCGTTCCTCTCCCGGTGTGACCCTGCGTCCCCCGCTCGCTCCCATCTGTTGAGTTCCAGGCGTGCCGCTGCTGCCCCGGGCGAGCTGCAGCCCCCGGGGCTCCCTGGAAGCCTCCGCCGGCTCTTCCTGCGGAGCTGCTCCTCCTCGTTTCTTCCACCTGCTTCATCACATTTAAATATATTAAATACTTTCCTATTGTTGTTCTGGCATAGAAGTAATCGCCGCAGTTGCCATGGGGATGTTATGACAGCACCGGGGGAGGGGGGGATGCCGTGAGAAGAGGCAGAGGTGTCCCCTCGCCGGGGGACGTGGCAGGTTCGTGTGCCTGACACCGACGGGCGCTCCCGCCGACGAGATCAGCCCGGGAGCCGCGGGGTGCCTGGGCTCGCCCCCGCCCCGGGGAGCGCGGAGGAGGGATGGCCGGGAGCGGGGCGAGGGGTGGGACGGTGAGAGAGCCGCGTTCCCTCCAGCGGTGCCACCGGCGGCAGCCGTGTTTGCTCAGCGCCGGCACAAAGGCACCGCCCGGTGAGGGCACCCGGGGCCGCCCCATCCCATCCCATCCCATCCCATCCCATCCCATCCCATCCCATCCCATTAATTTTTCTCCCCATGCCATCCATTAATTCCGGATGGCT
>VWZN01013681.1:0-39403 GCA_013396955.1 Regulus satrapa
CTGGTGAGGCACATCTGCAGTGTTTGTGTCCTATTTTGGGTATCTCAGTACAAGAGAGACACGGAACTCCCGGAATGGATCCAGAGGAAGGCAACAAAGATGACTGGGAGGCTGCACCATCTCTCTTAGGAAAGTCTGAGGGAGCTGGGGCTCTCCCATCCTTAAAAGCAGATGAGTGAGAGGAGACCTCATCAGTGTTTTAATAGGTACCTGAAGTGAGGGTCTCGGACGGAGCCAGAGCCTTCTCAGTGGTGACAACCAACAGATCATAAAGCAATAGGCAGAAACTGATGCACAGGAATTTTCAGTTGAACATCACTGGACCATTTACTTGTGAGTGACTGCATTGAAACAGGTTGCCCAAAGAGGTTTTAGGGTCTCCCTCACTAGAGATACTCAGGAACAGTCTGGATACAATCCTGTGGCATGTGCTCTAGGGCAGAGCTGCTTGAGCAGGGACATCGGACTAAATTATTCACTGTGGTACCTTCCAACCTTTACCCATTCTTCGACTGTGATTCTATGCAAATATCTTCATTCACACTCTGGAAGTGAATAATGCATTTTTTTCTGTGAATTTGCATTTCTTAAGAACTCCTGGAATTTAGGAATAGCAGCATTGTGAATAAAACAGATCTATTTTTATTAAAAGAATTATAAATTAGATGTCTCATTCAAAATTTTTAAAGTATTTTTTATAGAATGTGTCATTGTCTGTCCTAGCTTCAGAATGAATCAGCATCAGGATGTGGTTTTCCAGTGTATATATGTATTACTGCTGTTTGTGTCTCCATTCAGGAATTTAGAGTAAGGTGAAGGCCAGCTTGCATCCTTTTACCTCTGGCAAGAACATGGGACAATGCATAGAATGCAAAAAGAGTAACAGTCTTGTCTCAGAATGTTCTTTCATCACATGTTATTGTCCTTGAACATCTCTTCTGTGTAATCACCGGAAGACTTCTTAGGATATTGAGGGGTAACTGAGCAGTCCTGCTTCCCTCATTCAAATGAGCTGCTCTGCTCTCAATGCAAGTCTCTCGCTTACACTCCATGGGGATAACTTGAGTGTCTTCCAATATGGTCCTTGTGTCTGTCCTGGGAGAAGTCCAAGTGATTTCTGTGAGCAATCGTGTAGCACTTTTATTTTTTGTTTCAGCCCTGTGTTGATAGGATTGTGAAAGTTATTGCATGTTTAAGCTAAAAATCACATTAAGGAGTACCTATGGGTTATGCTACTTATAGAACAGCATGGTTTGTCTTCTCTGGGACTTCTGGACTTTTGTTCTGTTTGTAGGCTTGATGTCAGTCTGGAATCGCTTGTGATGCTGTGAATGCAATAATGCAGGAGGCACAAAACCTTTTTGTAACAGAGCTCTCTGACTCACAGAATGTTAGCATTGGAATGGACCTTAACGATTATCTACTCCCATCCTGCCACTGCCATGGGCAGGGACATTTCCCACTGGACCACGTTGTTCAGAGCTCCATCTGACTTGGCTTTGAACACTGCCAGGGTTGGGGCATTCATGGCTTCTCTGGACAACCTGTTCCAGTGCCTTAAAATCCCCACAGTAAAGAATTTTTCCCTGATATCTAAGCTAAATTTCCCCTTTTGATTTGTACCAGTTAGTCTGTGTCCTGCCACACAGCTCCTGATGGAGAGTCCTCCTCTGGCTTCCCTGTAGGCCCCCTTCAGATACTGGAAGGTTGATGTTAAGTCTCCACACTGAAGAGCCCCAACTTAGCTCATTACAAGGGGTCTTGTCTTACAAGGGGGTGTTGAAGATTCACAATAGGCTGCACACCTCTTCTTTTCCCGCTGCTTCTAAATCAGGTGGTGTTTTCTTGCTCTCAGTAATATCATTTGGCTTTGAAATTCACCTGCTGCAAGGGTAAAGCTGAGAGTCTGTGGAAACTCTAGTGCGTCTCTTGTTTTTGCTTAATGCATCTAGACAAAATGGGAAATAACACCCTGTCTAAGGAGTTGTGTATTGCTGCTTTTGAGCATCAAGCTTCTGCTTTTGCTTGTGGACTTAGCTGAACCCAGAGGTGACATCTAGAAGATATTTCTCAAAGCTTTTCATCTGAGTACTGCAGTGCTGCTGTGTTTGCCAATGAAGGCTCCTGGGGAGGTAATGAAGGACTGTTAGAAGCATTAAGTGCTCTGTGGGAAAACAGCAATATCTCGTGTGCCGAGGAACATGTAGAAGATCAAGTCTTTGCTTCCCCTGCATTTTAAAGCAGGGGCAGTGAGGAGGGAATCCCTGAGAAGTTCAGCATCATGAAGGAAAAAATTCCCCAAAATTTCCAGTCATTTGCCAGTCACTTTTGATGGTGTTTGTTTTGGGTTTTTTATTTAAAAAGATAGCAAGATCACTTTAAGGACACAGTTTCTAAACTATAAATATTCTTGGTAAATAAGAATTTTTGTCTTAAATTCAGTTTTGTCTAATTACTGCCTTCTGGTATGGATAGAGGGAGAGTTAAGTGACAGCTGTAGGAATTTTGCTAGAAGTGACATTTCAAGTGAATTCTGCCGATGAGGATGGCTAACAGCTCATCCTCATGCATTGCTTGAGAGATAATGGGGCTGTCACAACATTCATAGCTACTGCCGTTTATTTTAATTGTTTAATGTGCATGATCACTGAAGCTCATAATTAGAAAATAAGTTCCTTTTAGGAATATACCTTATAAAGCAGAACCCAAAATCAGTATCATTATGAATACCACCATGTGTATGACTACAACAAATATGAGCATCTAGCCATTGTTTGCTTTTTTCCTTTGCAGTCATCATATTATTCCCCTTGTGGGCCTTAAATGTTGGCCTGGTCTTGACTTCTGTAGGTAATTGTCTAATACAATTCTTTTGGAAGGGAAGCTAAACCTCCAAGTTAATTTTGCTCTCTGAAGTGTTCAGCTTCTTAGGCAGTTGTATATTTAAAGGCTTGGGTTCTTGCTGTAATGGTTGAACCATTGGGGAATATTGTACTCACAGAAGGGAACACGTTCGCTTGCTCACTTATTCTGATTAGCCTCCTGTGGAAAGATGAATTTCAAGATGCAGTGTTCTTGTGGCTTTTGTCTGTCCTCTTTTGTTTAACATGTCGCAGTACTGATTTGTGGTTCGGTTAATGTCTGTGTAGCCCAGACCCCTTGGTAGTCTGATCTGTGCATGTGACTATGTTAGCCCACTGGTTTTGTGTGTGTATTTTGACTGCTGGAAATTCTTCTGATACGTGTATTCAGTTCTACTGTCTGTCTTGCAATTACTGTGTTGGCTCTTTTGATGAGATCCAAAGGTGTCCCACGGGGGGAAGTGTTGGCAGAGGGCAGCTTTGGACGCCTGCAGCAAGGCTGTTTGTAGCCTAATTCCCCTCATTTCCATTTGATGGCACGGTACCAGGCTCGTTCTAAGACTTTGATGGTCAATTAATTTGTTCTTTTCTGTTCTTGAGTTGGAAGCTAATTGAGTAATTGTGAAGGGTGCCAGATTAAACTCTGTTTTTGGTTGGAGTGCCAGTGAAAATGCCTTTCCCTCACCCGTTTCCTTGGGAAGCTACACTTGAAAATATGAACTTCTGTGATCATGCTTTTCGTGAGGTTGTCAGGCATACACAAACAGTTGCCACGTGCTGGTAATGTTTGACTCTGTCAGCCAATTTTAATCGAATTTGTCAGAAGGTGGGGGTCCCATCTTTCCACCTAAGTATCCTTTAGCTTTGTGAAAGAGCTGACCTTAATGCAGTGGTGGCAGTATAGAAAATCTAATAGGTGCCGGTGTCCTTCTATGTTTTGGACATGAGAGACTCAAGTTTGACTCTTCTTGTGGACATGTTTTGTGAGTGTATGATATTACTATTTTCCCCCTCCTCTTCTTCCTTTTTTCAAAATCCGGTCTAGGCTGTAAGGAAGAGGTCTGAGGTTACAGTTACTTGAAACTCTAAAATAACATTTTTGTCAGCATTTTAATGGTGTTTTCTTGCTGCAGTGGTAAAGATGAATAACTTTTGATTGTGGTCTGGCATAAAAGGGGGGGGAAAACATTTTATTATTCAAAACTCACAGGAGGATCAGTCTGTGTGCCTTAATCGAGGAAGCTTGTAGCCTGTTTTGGTGAGTGGCGATGACTCTCTTGCACTGCCTTGAATAAAGTTCTCTCTCTTGCCTTGTGATAAACAATGTTCTCTGATTTTCATGGAAGCCAGCCACCACTTTGTTTTTCTGTTCAGACCACTGCCTTGTATGGCCGTGGGACAACAGGCAACATGTGTCCAGTGCTGAGGCCAGTCAAACAGTTCAGGAATTGTAGGATTCATGTTTGCTTCTATAGACTGGTCTGCTTCCCTTGCAAGGATCTCATGGGAGTGCAGTCTTTGTTATCCTTTGCTCTGGTGAAGTGTGGGATTATGGTTTGGATTTGGTGTTTTGGGATGAGAAGAGGCTAATAAAACTTCAGGATACGTTTCTATGGAATTGGGATACAGTCCTGGAAAGGGAAATGTGCCTCCAGCCTTGCTAGGAGGCAGTGGGGTGTTGTAGTCTGCCCTCCCCCATGTTTCCCCTTGGTATCCCAGAATGGGAATGGTCATGGAAGGAAGGAAGGAAGATGGTCAGGCTTTCATAATCTGATAGGTTTTCAAGAAAAATTGTGTACTCCATTAAATATGCATTAGTTTTTCTTCTTTGAAGTATGTGACATCCCATTTCTTGACCTCCCTCTCGGCACCACACTTACGTACATTAATCTTTTTGCTGGGAAGTCCTGGAGTTGGTTGAATTTGTTTTCCCACCATTTAATTTTCTTTGTCTGATGTTTTATTGCTATTATTTTAGGAAATGCTTGAAAAATATCTTGTTCATCCAAAGTACCTGTTCTTAGGTAGGTACCTTAGGATTAAATGAACAAGATACATGTTGCCTTCCTGCTTTCTGAAGAGCACAGATATATCTTGGGACTTTGTCACTCCACCATCAATACATGAATTCTGTATCAGTTGTCCAAGGATACTCACTGGAATCTTTTTGCACCAGTATATTTCCTCAATTTCTGGGCTCCTTTTTCTTTTGCTTGTGAGAAAATAAGGTCCTTTGTACAATTTTGTAAAGGAAAATGTAGTAGGGGAGCCTGTGAACTTTGAGAAGAGATGGTAGCTTTGGGGATAGCTGTGTGTTGCTGCTGGCTTATGGACTTGCAGTTCGTGTTCAGATTTTCCGTGGGGTAGATGTGTATTTCCTCACTCCTGCTAATTGCAGACTCTTTCAGCCCTTTTCTGGGGAAGACTGTTCCAGGGAAGACACTGATTTTAACAGAACAGGAACACATGAGCAGCCTCACGAGGGGGTGTTCCTGGGGTTGCAGGAAAGGAAGGAAGGGTCTCTGCTTTGGGCAGTGGTGGCTTGTACCGGTGCCTGGAACGTGCCACAGCCATGTCTTGAGTAGAACGTGCCTCTTAGGAAGAGGAGGTAGCACCTGTCTAGTGCTAGCTAGGGTATCTTTCCCATGGGATTTTCTTCAGAGACTTCCCAAATGAAGGTTGCTTCTCATGGCTTTGGGATTGTCTGCAGGTGTCAAGGAAACGAAGGTAGTGCTTTTTGTTTTCATAATTAGAGGAGGTCAAGAAGCAGAAGCTACTGTGGAGGTATTGCAGTATGGGAGGTGCCTGGAGAGTTTGCAGTGTCTCTTCCCTTCCTCTCTTCTCCTGTGTTTCGGAGGTGATGTTTTCTAGGCGTCCTGCTGGGTAACTGGTATGGGATGGGGCAAGAGTAGAACAGAGCAAGTTCTGTGGAAGTATTGAGAGCAAGCAAGCAGCGATCCAAGAACAGCCCTTCTGTCCTAGCCATGTATTTCTCCTGAATTCTTGAGTGTTGCGATGCTGATGCCATTGGTTCCTAATTCATGTGATGAATTCTACTGAGCAACACCAGAGATAAGTGAAGCAGTAGGAGTTTTGTTGACCAGTGGTTATTGTAGTGACTAACATGGCCTTGCAAGCTCGTTAACTGGCTGGCAGGCCTGGCTGTGTAGCTGCATTCACTGATTCTGTGGCCATGCAAAGTTGCACGGCCCGGTGCAGGGAGTAGGACTGCAGTGCTTGTAACTGAGGAGAGCCTGCTTCCTCTTGTCTTATCTGATAGAAGAAGGCTATCTTATCTGATAGAAGAAGGCTTTGGGCAGTCATGACTCTGCTGAGGTCAGAGAGTGACAGCTGACCGGCTGTTTCCTATAGAGCTGTCCTCCTGTTGGTTTTCTGGCTGGCCCCAAGGCAGACAGGATGTTGGGTGTGGTGAGTGTGCACTCTGCCTTGTTCTTTGGAGGCAGCTGGCCTGGTGTCAGTTTGTTAATAACTGTGGTAGAAGTTTAGAAGATGATGAATCTGGTGATTGATGTATGAAAAGTTGTCCCTAGGAAGATAGATGTGAATTCCCAAGTGGAGCCTATGTGCGCCATACCTGACTTATCACTAATACAGCAGGCAGAATAATGAAACTGTAAGGGTATTTCAGTGGAGTAGTTAGAATATGAAGCAGGAGCTGATGAAATCTAATAAATAAAGCATCTTGATCCATTAAAGCCTTTGCCTTCACTGAAAATATTAATATTCTTAAGTTCTTCGTTGGATTAGGGTAATATCCTCTAAATAAGCTGGCTGATAGAACAAAGGAGGAGAATTTTAGGAAAGTACAAGCAATCAGCAGTAATAGGACTTTTTTTTTTTTTTTTTTTTTCAGTTTTCTTCAGAGGTTAAAATAACAGGAACCAGATGTGAATAGCAGATATGTTTAGGACTTGAATTCACTTTGTCATTTGCCATGTCATGTCTCCGAGAGAACGGGAGGCAGAAAGAGCTGTGTGCTCTGCCAAATGGGCAGGAATTTTAAATTCTCTTCTGTTTCTCACTTTTGAGAAGCCAAATCAAAAATACCTGTTGCTTGCGCAAGTATCACTGGCTCATCGACTTGAAGATAATTTCCCAAAGGAAGAGTAATGTTCATAGTTGTTCTCATTAGTGTGCAGTGCTTGTTATCTTCAAGTAATTGAAGTTCTACAAACATTCTATAAAACATAACTTCAGAAACCCCCTTATTTTCAACAGCAACCTTAAACAAAAAGTGGATTAGGGTTAATTATAGTATGACTTATTGGTGATACTATAATTGATTTGCTATTTTCTGCTTCTTATTTAGAAGCTGGAAGCTCGGCCAAATACGTTTGGAAGATGAACAGAAGGGTTTTATTTGCCAAGAGACAGAACCTCTTTCGGGGCAAAAAGTGAACCATCACTTTCTGGTCTATCTCTTGAAGAACACTTCCTTCTCATTTCTATAGGTCTCAAACTACTTTTCTGCCTCCTGTTTTGCTGGAGGCCGAGTTTGCAAATTATGACACTTTAATCAATTATAGCACACTGGAAAGGAGGGATGCTGATGGAATTGTGCCTGTCAGTAGGATGTTGTGAAAGTGTCTCTTTTAGGACTGTTTATCTAAATTTTTAAGGGATATCCCAAGAGAATGATGATAAATGTACCTTACACAAAGATCTTTTCCCATTAAAAATTTGATGATGCCTGTCGTTATTTGTATACTTATATACAGCAAACTAGAGGTCAGAAAGGCACTGACAGCATAACTTAGGTGTGTTGTTTTGTTTTTAAATCAGCTCCCTTTCTTGGGAACCTCCGAGTTCTGATTTGATCAATCCTGCCTGAATTGCAGTCATTATGTGAGAGCTGAATTCCTTTCCTAAGGAGAAGAAGGGGTGTCTTTCTGTATCTTGTTAGCTGGAAGGCCGGTGCTGTGGAGAAACTCCTTGCATGGGGTAAGTTTGTGTTCTGTCTCTGCACAGAGCCCTTCCAATCCTCTGTGTGTGTGTGTTTGTGTGAGATGACTCTCAGGGGACCTTAACGTTGTGGTTACCATGGGAGCCAATTTAAAGTGGATTGTCATGCCATCAGAACTAAAGGATATGTGTAAATCTGTGCTAGCATTTTGCAGATGTTTGGGATTTTAAATATTTCTTGCAAGGAAAGTATTTCTATTATTTACGTAGGGATATTACTTCTTTGCATGTCAAGCATTTCTGAAATCAGCCTGGCTCTGTGATAGACAGGACAGACAGACAATCCAAAGTGAGTACAGTAGAAGAATTTTAACTCGAGATAGATGTTTCCCCTGGGAATTTTCTCTTTGGTTGTAGTGTTTCTGAGTTATTTCTATCCCATCCCTATAGTGCACTCATCAAAATCTAAACAGAATCTTTTCTCCTTGCATATCTTCATCCTTTCCACTGTCCTGTTTGTGTTGGCTGACACTTTCTCAAGAAAGTGCCACAACTCTCAAGAAAATCCTCAGCTGAGACTTGGAGGTGCACATTCTAGAGAAGACTGCTGTGATAAGCACGACATGTTATGTACCTTGGACTTCTTTTTTCATCCATGGAAATCAAATGGTTATTCATGCTGGACCCCTACAGTTTAAAACATCTGCTTGTCACCAGAACTTGCTCAGTGACTTTGCATTTAACAGCTTGGGGGCTGAGCTCTGGACCTCCAGGATCTCTAGGTTCCTGTGCTGACAGTGCTTCTAGCGCTCACAACATCTCAGGCCACCAGCATAGCAGAGATGGCAGATGTGCTTCTTTGGAAACTTTTTTGTGTGAAGTTATATCAAATCTCTACATTTTAATTGCTAATTTATTTTAGAAAGAACAGTTTGTCTCTGACCTACATGTGGGACTCAAATATGACTTTCTGGCTCTTAGACTTTCTATTGTTGAAAATCTGAACAGGACTACAGGGATGCTGTTGTCTCTTTTCTTTTAACTTTTTTTCTGCTGGTAGTGTGCACTCAATTCTTCATTGAGAAGAAAGCTGCATCAACAGGTGGAGAGTTAGGAATTGTTTTATGAGTTGCAGTTTGTAGGTCCACTGGGGAATTAGAGGAGAGCTCTTTTTTGAGCAGAACAGATTAGGGGTTTTTTAATGCCCTCTCTGCAGGATTCTTTTTTAAATTGTTCTTGAGGGGTTTTTTTTCTTTTTTTAATACAGAAAAAATCTGGTGTGTGAAAAGAATTTTTAGTATTAAGAGCTGTAGGTTTTGATGACTTCTCAAAAAAGAATAACAAAACCCTCAGTCACCTCTGGAGACTGTTCTTGTCCTGTGCAAAAGTTCTGCATTGAAAAATCTAATTCTTTGTTCCAGTGTTATTGGAATTGTTTAATTTAGTTATGCTCATTTCTTTGGAGGAAGTGTTTTCTGTGCATCAAGTGCACAAGCTATTAAGAAAACTTTACTGTATCATTCCCTAGACATATGGCATTTTCATAATAACATTACTATCCAGGCAATTTCATTCAGAGTTTATCAAATACTCTAGGTGGGCCTGTTTCAGAAACTGGATGTAATGATAGAGATGCGTACACGTCCTTGGTGAGGAAGCCAAATTACAGTAAGAAGTAGAGTATTGCTAAGGAACTGGAAAAGAGTTGTTCTGGTTCAAGAAGAGTATAAGGCTTTTGTTGCAGGTGACATGAAAATGACAGAGGCTACAAAACAGAGAAGAAACAAAAGGCTGATATCCTATATTTGATAATAAACAGTTCCTCTCATGCAGGAATTCCAGAATACTTCAAAGGCATCCGTGAATGATCTGGTTGTACAGTCGTAGTGTAATTCAGCACTTGTATGTGTTGTAAAAACTTCCAAGGACATTTATAGTAGGACAGCTGTTGATGAACATTTTGTGGCCAGGGAAGTGGTTGTGTCACCATCCCTGGAGGCATTTAAAAAATATGTAGATGTGGCAGTGCTGGGTTAAATGGTTGGGTTTTATGATCTTAGGTATTTTCCAACCTAAACTGTTCTGTTATTTGGCATAGTTCACTAGAATATTGTTTCAGAAGGATAAAGCCATCCTTTTCAGAAGAGACTGTTTTAATGGAAGGGAGATGGGCGTCTTGGTTCCAGTCTGTGAAATGAACTTTTGTTGAACATGATGTGCCTGAGCACCCTTCATTCAGGGCACACGATTTCAGCTTCCAGCAGCTGCCGTTTGTACCTGTTTAAAAGCTGTTCCCTCGAAACAATGCATATTGCTGTGCATGTGATTCTCCCTCAGGGAAGAGAGAAGAACGTGAGCATCGGATATTAGCTGCAGCACGTAGCTGGGAGGCACTGGGACACGACAGCAATGCAGGCCGTGTCAGGAGTGCTGCAGCACAGCAGAGGAAGTGTCTGTGCCAGCAGATAGTGTTTGATGTTCACCACAGTATTTCTCTAGAGCACCGCTATGGATAAGCACCTAAGCCAAAAGCATTTTTGCTCCACAGCCCCCAGCTATTCTGTAGATACAGCTAGAGCACCTTGTGGCTCCAGCAAATGCCAAAAAGCCGGGAGGTAGCTCTTTTTAAGATTGAGGCAAGCTATCTCTGCCAGGGAATCTCACCTGAGCATCGCTGGCAAACTTCTGCCTTCCTTGTGCTCTTTGCTGCCCAAAGCAAGCTCGACTTCCTGAGCTAATACAATACAATTTCTTGATTGATTTTTGCGGACAGGATTTTTACAAAACTTGCTTTGAGATTTCGGAATCTACTTGTCACTGGCTTTCCTTGGGGCATAAGCATTGATTCATTGTGGCAGTCTGGAGAGAATCTGAGTGCTGTTACAGCATCCTTCTGAAGATGCTGGCACTGCTGTATAAGCAATTCATGAGGCCTTACAGGCAAGAGAGAGAGATTGTTTGTTATTTTTAATCAGCTGTGTATCTGTGGGGGTAAAAAAGACTGCCTCCATAGTGCTGACAGAGTAGACTACAGCAAGGGTTTGGGGTTTGCAGTGGCACATGCTGCCAAATGAAGAATGATTGTTGATATTGCAAGGGGTGCTGGTGTCGGAATACCTGCCTTATAGACGAGATTTTTGGTCGCTATTTCTTATGTAAAATTCAAATGCCTACTCTAAAGTCAGCTGTAGTTACATAGTCTTTTGGAGAACAGGAAAGATGTTAAAAGACTATGGGTTTTCCAGCTCCTTTTTTTTTCCCTTTTTTATTTTCTTCCTTTTTTCTTCCTTTCATTCCCCCGTAACAAAGCTACTCTGTCCAATGTGGGCTTTTGATTTTCAAATTCATTTTTGAAAGGATTTCCCAATAGAGGATTTATATTCCTAGCTATGAAAGACTGAGCTTTAGAAGTACTGTTTTCATTTAAGAAATTTGATCTCTAAAAATGCTACCTCTGCATGGGCACTCTATGTTAGCATTTTGGGCATGTTCCTGTGCTGACTTCTTGTCAAAGATAGTATTTTTCTTATGTCTTGTTCAAAGAGTCTTTTACTTATTTTTGAGGCCTGAAGCCAGTATTGTTGTAAAATATGATAATGTCTTCAAACTGACAATTACCTGGAGATATTTTTTTCTTGGATAAATTTCTTGCCGTGACTTTCCTGTCCTGTGTGCAGAAAAAAGGCAGCAGTATAATTCTTACCTGCCTTCTGTTTTGTTTAACCCCGTTTTATGGAAGCCCTTCTTCAAGGATCACAGTCATGCATTTGAATTGGGACATCTGATCTCAGCTGTGCTGGAAGGGCAACATAAAAATGACAGAAGCGAGACAAAGTGTAGTGTGAACAGGCTCCAGTAGCTCAGTTTTGAAAAGCTTTGTTCAAGGTATCACATAAATATGACAGAAGATAGTTTTATGGTTTAAAAAATAAAGAGAGAATTATGCAGGTAATCTTTGCAACGTAGTAAAAATATCGTAGTACACAGAAATTGAAGTGTTACAGCTTTCTATGATCTAAATTGGCATCTAATCTTAGTAGGTGAAACAACACTTGAGTATTTTGTTTATAGTGATTGCTTTTTTTTATCACTTAAGAACAAAGTAACGTTTTGAAAACCTTCATAATGTGGTCTGAATCTGGCAAATAAGTCAGTTCAGGTAATAAGTAAAATCTCTGAAGATCAATGCGACTCAATGCTTTACATCATATTTATAATTGGCCCAGACCATTATTTTCATGTTCCGGCTCTAAGTCTGAAAACTGCTTTAGGGGGAGGAGTCACTTGGACTGAAATAGTTTTTGAACCTAAACCTGTGTTTTCCCTGTTACTTGGGATTTTTTTCTGCTTTTCAAGTCAGTAGGTTGCTTTTCTTTAAAAGGAGATGCTTGACTTAACAGGGACTGTGGTATCTCTGGAGCAGTTTTCTAATCAGCATAAAACCTTCAATTTACGTGAATTCTGTGTAACTACAGCTGTCTAAGAATCTAAGTTAGACATCTGACTAGTCATTTAAGGCTTTCTTCTGCAGGTGACAGGGGGAAACAAAAGGGAGATGAATCAATCCCAGCTCAGTTAGGGCTGTTGAGAACTGCACTGAGAGCAGGTAGTTGGGTGTGCAGCTGCAGTGGGAGCTCTGGGGGATGTGGGGGGAGCCCCAGGCAAGGTGGGCTGGTGCCTGCCCTTTGCATGACAAAGTGTCACCTGTGGCCAGGTGACTGACTGGCCCTTACAGTCTGTGGGCTCGGTAGTTGGGCGTGGAGGGAGTCCAGAGGGGCTCACTGGAGCGGCCTGCTGTGAAGGGACTTTGGTCCCAGCAGTGAAAGTCTGGGGGGGTGTGGGAGTGTGGCTGCTGGAGTGGCTCCTGGGTGGTCAGACAGGGCAGTTTCTCTAAGGGGCTATACTGGAGTTACTGGTTCTTTCCTTTAGGCTGTACTGGGAACCCAGATGTCCCCCTGAGACTGACAGAGTCTGTTCAGTGGCTCGAGTTGTGCAGAGATGTTGGTGCGATTTGAATCTCAAGCGTTAGAGCAAGACCCTTTTGGGTTCCAGCTGACATTGCTGCTGGTAGCTTGTCATTCATTTGGAAGATCAGCCATGTGAGTGAGTGCTTATCTAGCAGTTCTACCATTTTTTGTCAATGTGGGTACATCCTCACTTCAAGTCTTGTGTCCTGGAGCTGGTTAAAGAGTGCACGAGGGCCCTGCTGTAAAGACTGCAGCAGATTCAGTAGTGGTTTTTTTAGCTTTTCATGTGTGTTTTTTTTTTTTTCCTCCCCATAATCTACTATTTCTTCCTTTCTTCTCATTCAACTATGTATTTTTAAATAAATCTATGTATAAACATTAATTAAAGATTCCAAAACTGGTAGACACATAAAATCAAAAGTCAATCTCATACAGTTCAATGCTGAGCTGCCGACTTGCTGTTTGACTTTGATAAAGTCAGATAGTCTATGGGATTGCTTTCCTGTCAGTGAAAGACAGACAGCTACCTCCAAGGGGCTTCTGAAGGTAAGTACAGTCAGGATTTTAAATTCATATACTGAGTGCTCACAGCAGGATGGAGAAAGGAAGAAGGTATATTGCATGTTCCTGTATAACCAAAATGTCCATGAGAAGTAGCATAGGGTAAGTCCTGCTTTCTTTTCTCCTCTTCCACTTCAGTGCTTTAGCTTGAAGATTCTGCAGGTATCTGACTGACAAATTATAAATCTGAATAGAGATGAAAACTCACTTGTTTTGCATTTTCTGTTTAAATTTCAAAAAGCATTGTGGTATCATAGGCTACTAGGCTGAGAAAAGAAAGGTCAGTAGGAGAGGTGAGTTTTCTGTGGGCAAATTTCCTGATCCGAGACAAAGGCAGCAAAGAGCTGTCAGAATACGTTTTTGTCACAGGAACAGAAGAGGAAGACTGGACACTTATCAGTTGGTCTACAAAAATAGGTTGCTCTGAGGAATCATAGAAACATTCCACCTGAAGACTGGGATCCTGTACTAGGCCTGGAGTCACAGTGAGAAAAGATTGCTTTGAGAACTGTCATATCATCCTTGCTGTTCTGGGTGCTGGCAGTGCAAAATGTCTTGATGGTGGACACAGAAACCTGATCTTTGCTCTGGAATGACCAACAAACGTGATCTCTTTTCTAAGAGAAGAGTCTTTCTGTTCGGAGTTTTTGATGAATGAATTGAATTTCTACAGAGCCTTTCCACCCTCACCTGTGACCGTCCAAGCCAATCACTTGCTCATTCATGTAGCTACAGGGCTAATTCTGCTTCAGCTGTGGATAGGTTCTGCTGGACCAGTGCTTGATTACTAGCTCTGTTTACCACAAGGGAGCAGTTATTAATGTGCTCTCATTTTTAAGCCTGTTATAACTCCTTCACGTTGATTAATTTCATTGTGGAGCTCTTTTAGCCCGTGTAAGATATAATTCTGATTGTAGAAGGGCTTCCGTTGTTTCTCTCCCAGCTGAAGGAGGAGGCAGAAGGGCTATTGATTTTTATATAAAGATGAGTTTAATGAGACCTGGGGGTTGGGCTTGATCCAAGGCTTACTGGAGTCGGTGGCCATCACTCATTAGATTTCAGTGGATTTCAGGCACTGGTGTCTGACTTACTGCTGTGATGTTCAGCTGCCTGTGTAGCAGAGGTTTTGTGGGTCTTCATAAATTGTTCAAAAGCAGCAAACTATCATAGTGGGGGAGGGCAGGCACGCTGATCAGATACCTAACAGCTTTTTCTTTTATTCTTGTGATCCATTTTCTCCTATTTTTGTACTTTTCAACCTTGAATGTGTGGTCGTGGCGCATGTGGTAGCAATTTGTAATGAAGCACACAAACCCAGATAATACAGCAGAGCTATAACAAGGAGCTTTTAGAGAGAAAAGATTATCTTCAACTCTGAGCTGAGTTGTAATTTGGTGGGTATTAATGCATAGATTTTAAAAAATGAATAGTGTAATCGGAGATAGGAAGGGCATTAAAAGCTAGGGCATAGCATCAGCTATGAGTGATGTAACTTAGAGGTTCAACTGTGTTAGCAAGTGGGCCAGATCTGACCTGCAGGCCGGTCATGTTCTGTTTCCCTCGCACACATGTGCACATGTGGATGCTTTGCCTATGAGCTTCTGCCTTTTCCTTTAAAAAGGAAAGATTTCTGTGACATGCACCAGGAGATGGCCCATTACGCTGCCCCAAGCCAGCTTGTGGCAGATATCTGCAAAATACCAGACCATCTTCTTAGCCATAATTCTCTCTGCAAATGACTGCAGCGGCTCAAGCTTTATTTTTTCCCCTCTCCCACTGCTTTTTCTCTACTGACTTTTGATTGACTGGTACTCTAGGTCAACCAAATGCCGTCCATTTCCCATGATATAAAAGCGTGCGAGCGGTGCATTGCTCTTCCCTATTCAACCCTCAGGAGCTTGTTCTGTGCAGAAGCAGGCTTTCTCTATGCTTTGTTCCTGCAGATGTCATTTTCCAGGCTTCTTCACTATACAGTGTTAAGTAATGTATTGTCAGCTGGAACAAGCTGGTGTGGCTGTCCATTAAAAATAAGAATAAATGTATTATCACCACAAGATACCATTCAGAGAAATGGGGAGAGGAGAAAGTTTTCAATGCACCTGACTTGTAAGGAATGCATCTATTGCTAAGGTCTTTGTAAAGATGGGTTTAATCTGTATGTCTAAAATGCAGTAAACCTAAAGAAAACAGTGAAATGGAGTATTGCTTCTTGGAGCTTACTCTTTTTTTTTGTCAAGTACACAGAAGGAAGATAGATTTTTATTCTTTTTTTTCCTTCCTATGGGGAAGGATCATGAACTATTGTTTATCTGCTGTGTTTACTGTTAGCAATGAAGCTGTACAAATAAAAGGAACAGAGTTCATGTACCCCATGGGTGCTAAATGGAAGTAGGATCTATATAATAGCTATTGTAAAATCCATGTCTTACCTTGGCTTAAAAAGCTGCTGGTCACCCTCTTAGATGCATCATTCAATTTAGTGATGCTGAGCATCTCTTTAAACAGATGGCTTAAAAACTTGTGACAGAACTACTACTTTGTCCTTGACTCTGTCTTCTCTGTAGCTGTAACACCCAGTAAGTCCTTCTGGGCTCTTCTTTCTGTTGTCATCAGGTGCCACGTGCAGTGCCAGCAATGTAAAATGCAGCTGGTGGTTTTTTTCTGAGACTTAGCTGCCTCTCTGCAGAGGCTGTTGTTACTCTGCACCTCAGTTTGGTTCAGCCTTCAGTGTCACACAGCTGCCCAGAAGTGCACTGGCTGTTGTGCTCATGATGGACCTGTTGAATCTCTTCAGGCAGCCTCATGGCTTTCACACATGACTTCTGACTTCTTGGATGAGACCACAATAGTAAGAGACCTCCTTTTGTTATGAGAGTAAACTTAGTGAGATGGGCATTTGGAAGCCTTAGCCCTGACCGTTTCAGTTTTGTCATGCGGAATGCCTGTGTGGTACTATATGCCTTACAGCTTTGTCTTGGCATTTGTTGTTCCTAGTTTACAGGTGCTGTAACTAAGAGGTCAAACGGGAGGGAGGGGAGTGGTCTACCAAGGTCTTTCTCCATCCAGCCTGTGAAAGTGAGACCAAGGCAGCTTGAAACTTTTTGACTACCCCAGAGGATAGAGTATTTGTCTCCTTGTCGTTTTGAGGCTGACTTTAGTAGTGCATTTTTGCAGAGTCTGTATGTACCCTGAAGAACAGAGAAAAAGGGGAGGGTGAATGCTGGCTCAATGCTTTTTTTGCTTTGAGTCGAAGATCCTGAGGAAGAGAATAGCAAGCACCTCTGGTCACAGAGGTTTTGTACACACGCTTGGAGATGTGTGCAGTGGTTTCACATGTTGAAGACCACCACACCGTGTATGTAGAAATAGTTGTGTGTTGGTCATTTGTATGAGGCATGTCTCTCCTCAGAACTATGTGAGCATTTGCAAGACTCTATTTTCTTGTGAATGTAAAGGGCAGCAAACCTGGACATGCATTTGATTTGCTCTGGCTGCTGAGCCTTTGCTGAGGACTCAAGTTTCAATTGTCTGCGAGTGAGAGTGGGAGTAGGCTGTAAATGCTGTTGTGGTGTTGAATTGGGGAAGGGAGGACAGAAAGGAGATCTGGGTGATTCCCAGTGTGCTCATAGCTTCCACATTACTGAAGGTGACCAGCTGCACGTGACTTGCAGAAGACGTGTCTGTGCTGCTGCCATACAGTGCTGAAAACCTTCAGAGGGTAGGTTCATTTTGCTTGTGGGATTTCCCTGCTTCCCGTACGTGACTCCTGCTGACTCCCCTCAGCCCCCCAATACCACCAAGGGTAGAGCTCCTTGGTCTGCATGCGTCCAGTGATCCTTTGTCCTGTGGTAGCCTTGAATTGTGGTGATTATGGAATGAAGGAGGTGATGTTGGGGTAGAAGCCCTGACTGTCTAGCAGCTAGTTTTTTTCAGGGTATGTGCGTGGTGTCTGGTTGAGAAAGTCTGTCCATACTACTCCCACTGCTGTGCAGAGCTTTCCTGGTGCCTGCTGGGAGCGGGGACAGCTGTATGTGTTTTACTGTGTTTTGGGTCCAGAAGCGCTGTGTGGGTGGTAGAAAAACGGCAGAGACACACATGTGCTTCTCTAGAACTTGCACTATTAGTAACTGTGCACTTACAAATCTCCCAATTTATACCCCATCATGGATTTTTTTATTAAATGCACTTTATTAAATGGCAAGAGGCCTCCGACCCCTTATGCATTTGATACCTTTTTACAAAGTTAGTAGAAGCAGAGATAAACTGACATCTGCAGGCCCATGGGTGGTAATGGCATGGTAGAGCCGAAGCCCTTTCTTAATGGACTCGTGCTCTTTCTGCAGTCAGAATTGGCACAGATGACAGTGCTGCTGCTGTGCTTTCTTTTGGCCTAGTTTTCTAAGTGCTTTTGCCCATACAAATTTCTGAAAATTGATTCTTCCAGCACCTCCACAAGCTGTGCTGTGAGCTGTCGCAGAGCATTTTGCTCATTTGTTCTAGGTGGCTTTCCCAGGGTCAAGGTGAGTCGATAGCTGAGCCCTAAATAGAACTGAGAATACCAGAATCCTGCTTATTTGACCCATGGAAGCTGCTTTGATTGCTTTTTCAGGAGCGGAACACTTGGTATTTCGGGTACATTTAGGAAAACTTCCACCTGTGGCTTGTGGTACTAGCATGTAGATTGTTTTTTCTTTAGGATGAGATAGACAAGTGGGAGGAGGATGTATGATTGCACTGGGTGAGGTTTTTTGGGGGTTATTTTCCTTCCTCCAATTATTATTTACCATATGAATAGCCCTTCTTCCTAAGAACAATCCTATGCTCTCAAAGCCTTATAAACGAGACATACATTAAAATACCCAGTGCTAGGAAATCTTTCTCCCTTCCTCTCCAACAGTGACCACATCTTTCCTTGCCATTGAAGGCTCAGCATTGAACAGTGGTATCAAGTCTATTATTATAATCTGAAAAGTATGAATTGAGAAGATGAACTAGATATTTGTGTAGTGTATTTTCTAGGTTATTCTTAACTTGAGAACAAGATTTGTGCTTTATTAGTTTTCTGTCTTTTGTGCCCTAATATTAACCAGATGAGAATATTAACAAAAGCATATAAAAGAAATAATTAAAAAAGAATAATTTAATAAGCAAAATTGCAAAATATCAGATGCAATTTCATAACTAAACGTGGGGTGGAAATTAAAAGTCTGGAAGCTATACTACAGCAAGCACGATGTCAGGCTATGACCTTAACAGGATACTGTCAGAATTAAAGGTGGTGTATTGAGAGTCTGCCCCCAAGGACTCATACCTTTGGGAGAGTTTGAACTCATTAGTGCTTAAAGGCTACCTTTCTGGTGTTTGAAAACATTTTTAGAGCTATTCTATTGTTTTCTTTTTTTAAAAATCTTAATACAATTAAAGCAAGTTTGGCTGCATGACATTCTCTGTGCTCCCACCATCTACAGTGTGCCCTCCTCTTCTCACCCCATTACTGTTTCATGGCTTTTCTGCACTTCATAATGACACTGTTTTTCCAGCAATGGTGTAACTCTTAGAACCACATTAAAAAAATCCCACCAAAGAAACACAGAAAACAAAAAAAACTCTCTAAAACACCACAAGAATTGATTTCATTTGTGTATAGAAAGAAGAATGATTAAATGTGTGCGTTTAAAGGGAAAATTAAATGTCTCTTACTGATTTGGAGTTCAATTGGAGTACTGTGATAGATACTGAGTTTTACTGATGTCTTTGAGTATGTAAGGAGGGACAAAATGTTGCTTTTTATGTTAAGGACAGATATACTTGAAGAAAATGAAGACTTTGGTTGAAGTTCTTGTTTCTGGGATTTCCCTATAATTGTACATTTAAAGGAGTTTCATGCACAACCCATGTAAAAAAGTCACATGATTTAACACACAGCTTTGTACAGTTTGTTCAGTTTTTCCTCTGCATGTGTTTTATTAACTACAAACAAGCAAATTGATCTTAAGCCAAGTGCCAGTGGTTGGCAATCCTTCTAAAATCAAATTTTCTTCTCGCAACTCATTGGGAAGCATTTGCTATTAGTGAAGCAGGGCTCTTGCGGGAGTAATATTAGAATTCCCAATAAGTAGTAGAGGAGTATGGAAGTGTATGCTATAAACATCAGGGATTATATTGTTTTCTCTTCTGTGTCTAGGACTGATGTGGCTTTATTCCAGTTGACATAGTTAAGAGGTTTTTTGACCCAAGATGAAAATGAACGGTCAGTTGTTTAAGTGGTGTAAACACCCAGAGAGGACAGACACTCCTGGCTTAGCCAAGCAGATAACTGCAAATTTTTCGTTAAGTGTTTATATTACCCTGTTGGCTCAAATGAGTGTGCTTCAATTTTTTTGGTTTTGTATGTGAGGATCTGGCACTGCAAATTCAATTTAAATTCTAATGGGAGCATGACTAGAGCTGCATAAATGACATCTGCCTCCACATTAGAGTGGTCATCTATGGCAAAGATTTCAACATGGATTCTTACCTTGAAATGGACATCCTGATGACTGCCCGTGAGTTCATGTTGGGTTTTTTTTTTTTTTCCCTGTTTCCTCTGGCTGCCAAGTGTAGAGTTGTTTATGCCAAATAGCTAATTTTCTCTGGGAGCAATTGTGAACCTTACTCCAAACTGCCCACTTGCTTATGTGCTCTTCTAAATTGTGGCTCAGATCCGTGCTCTGTGTTGATATGGGAAGGATTTGACCTAGGTGTTGTGACTCTTGGCTGGGAGGAGAATCAGCTTCATCCCACTCTTTGGGACAGTTAAGAATCAAACAATGAGGCATAACAGGGATGGAGAGGGAGTGTCTCTTGCCAAGGTATTGTTTTTTGTGTCTTTGTTGGTTTTTTCCCCCCTCTAAGCCAGCAAAGACTGATAAATTTAACCCAAATGCATCAGTAGCTTTGGGTTAGTCCGGTGTTCTTTCATCACTTATTTTGGGGAAAACATTGTTCTCCTGAAGCTTGGAGAGGTTTTGTGCTTCTCTCTAGAGAGTTTCCAAGAGGACAAGCACAAGGAGAATAGCAAGAATTCTCATCCTTAGCTTCTGACAAGAATACTCCAAGAAAATTTTCTTCCTTAAGTAGAGGAAAGTCCGAGGTTAACTTTTCCAGGCAAGTAAGGTGACTGACAGATGTGCACAGGGGTGTGAAAGGTAATACACTCATACATTTACATTTGTATCTGTGTTTTATTGCTGAGAAGTATGTAGTAGAAAATACCAGAGGAGAATTTTTATTTCTTTACAAATACTCTTTATTTCTGTTAAATAAAAGTAAACCTTTACAAAATTATATGAAATGCAGCTGCATCTAATGAACTAATGCAGGCTATACTTATGAGACTGTATTTTCATATTTTAAAGAAGTATTTATATAAAAAATAGATACATTTATACTATCTTTATATAGTAATATTGATACTCTCAGGAAGTTTTTTATACTTTCAGGAATCAGTGCCTGATAACAAAGTTGTGGTTTTAGTCAGACATACTGACCCATAGCTGAAGACTGATTTGGGCAGAGCACAGGGATTACCTGTCTGTGTCCTGATCTGAGAACTAGCATGATAAATCATCTTCTTCCACTCCCTGTAAATCAGGGGGTATTAATGAAGATTTATATGGGTACACGCCTTATGTCGGGAGATAAATTATTGCTGATCCTCTCCCTGTCCCGTTGTTTGAGGAGGGGCAGGTCCTAGGGAGGAAGTTTTGGATTTGGCTGTTGTCTCCTGTTGAGAATAGGAGCAGATGTTGGTGTCTTGGCTCCACGCAGTTCAGCGAATCTCAGTGAATTCCTTCACCATGCTGAGGGATCTAATTGAATGAGGAGAGCTAATGGGAGGATGGAAGTGTTTGCAGCACCATGGGAAATGAGAGACTTCCCCTGCTGCCTTGCTGGTGTAAACTGGCAGATTCCTAATGAAATTAGTAACCCCCTAATAATTCATGCACTAGGATCTGGCCTATGCTGGATCTGTGCGCAGCGTGTGCTGTGCCTCTCGGAGGTTATGTAGTTCCCCTTTGCAGAAACAGAGTTTTTAATTGCTTTAATTGGTCTGGACAGTAGATATCTGATTCTACCAGTATGTCTGCTGCTAATGAAATCTGCGGTATGGAATTGTTATTTATAAGTAGTCTATTTTTAACAGTGCTACTGTAACAATTTAAATGCTCTGAGCTCCGTGTACCCTGATGGGCTTTTTGTGTATGTTTATTATATGGGAACAGCTGGATATTTGAGAACACAATTTGTTACCAGGGTTTCTCTAGGTGGTAAAACTATATGACTGTTCCCCTGACTCCACTGAAGTTTGTTATGAAACCAGAGCCTGTTGTGTTCTATTCATAAGAAACTGTGAAAAGGGTATGTCATTCTCCTCAGGCTCAGTAGCCCTTTCAGCCATTTCTTCTCTACAGTGTTGACCTGGTGTTGTGATTGGAGAGATACCTGAAGCAGGTGGTTGCTTGTTGCTCACTCATCTCTTTGTAGGTTATCTGTCAGGTTTGTCAAGAGCAAAGACAGTTTAAAACATAATTTCCTGCAGAATGATGAATTCTCTTTTGTGATAGTTGTCCTTTGCTCAGGGCTATTACCTTACTTTTGTTCTCCTTCTGTGAACAACATGCTTAAATTGCAAGGTTGGAAAGCCACCTTTGTAGATTCTCTTTTTGTCCTGATGCCAGTGCAGAGCACTGTCTCCTTATGTCAGTTTGCAGATGTGGAGATAGCAACTGCATGAGAATGACTGCCGTGTAACAAAGTTTGACTCGAAATTACAGCTGTCTAACGTTAGCTTGTAGTGTGTGATTTATGGGCAGTGGCAATGTCCTCTGACCTTTTCCACTGGGAACTGTGTAACCCGGTGTCCTTACTGCCTTGGGAGTTGGTCTTCCTGCTGCCTGCCTGGTGGATGCAGATGCCATCACAGGACTTCTTTCCTGCGTGGAGTGTACAGCGGCCGTGGGGCCTGAAGAGGCATGTAGAGCATCCTGGTCCAGTTGGGGTGCATGTGTTACGTGCATTGTCTTGAATTCAGTAAGCTCACACATGCTTCACCCTGCTGGTGCTTTGTTGCATCCTTGCAACAAGCACCCGGGAATGTAGTGGTTGAAATTACTTTGGCCCTCAACAGGATTTTGGCCGTTTCATTGCTACGGGATTTCTTCTGCTGAGTTTTGTGCTAACATGCATCAGCACAGAGGTCCTGACTGAACGGCTGTCGTTGCTGTCTGAAGGCTTGTACAGACTAAATTACGGTTGTTGTTACACACAAGTTTTGAAAGGGGAACAGCAGAAGCTCAGAAGCAGTGAACTACTCCCTAGTTTTTGTTTTGTTGTTTAGTTTTTTTCTTTTTTCTTAATTAGTAGTCCCCAACACAACAGCTAACCTCTTCCCCCCACCCCTCTGGAAACTTCTCTAAATAAACAGAGAAACACAACATGTACAGGGCAGTTGATTTTTTCTGCCTTGCTCTAAGACTTATCTGATCATCATGTTCTCAAAGATATTTTAAAACTGCTGGCTGTTATTTAAGGATTCTATTAAAGTCCTTGCTTTGGAGAGTTTGGATAAATGTAGAATTTAATTTAATTAACCTTCATCAGTCTTTCTTTCTGCATGTAAAGGTGACCTTTATAAAATGCCATTTACATACCCAAGAGCCTGGTGCTTGCAGTTTTCTATGTCTATATATCTATATATAAAGGCGTATTAAAACATGTTTACATATGTTTTAGGTATTAAAGGGCTGTTTATTATGAACATTGGTGTTATGCAGACATATATTGAAAAACTGTACCCAGTGGTAGGCTCAGGTTGTTCTAAGTATTATGTAGTTAACCAATTCCCACCAGAAAATGGATCTAGAGCTGATGGATTAATCTAGGAATCAGGTTGTAGCAGTGTTAGGAGGCAGTGCTAGAGGACACGAAGGCTAGGGGCTAGTCCCTGTGTGGGTATAGAGAAATTCTCTGATCCAAGAAAACATGTAAGCTCAGCAGGCTGAAAAATCTGAGAAGACCGTGACTCAGAGTGGGAAGATGACTGTCCAGGTCCTATTGCTTCACAGCATTTCTTCTGAACCCCAGTAGCAAGGATGCTGGCCCCTAGACTTACCTGTCTTTTCTTGTTTGTATATTCATCACTCATTCACATGAACAGTTTTTCCTGTTTTCTCATACCAGGGAGTCCAGAAAAGAGACTTCTTAAAAGCTTTCTTCAACTAAAACAAGTGTGAATAAACACAATTTTTGGAGACTATGAAGTCTAGTATGCTTGTTAAGTTCCTCAGATTGAATTTGCCTTTAATATGCTCTTGGGGTTGGATTTTAAATGTATTTAAGTTTCCAAAGATGTGAACAGATGCTTAGTAAAATTTTCAAAGCTTTTAACTTGCTTAGGTGCTTTTGAAAATCCCTTTAAATGTCTGTGTGCCTTTAATCTCCTCAATAAATGTGCAAATGCTTAGAGGCTGTTGTTCAGCATTCAGGACTTGAACAAGGTCTGGAGTCTCTGCCTTCTGTCCGCATTTCTGTAGCTGTATTTATTGCAGCTGGGAGACTTGTGTGCTCACTGTAACTTTGTAAATGCAAATGGATCCCAGCCTTAAATCTGGCCCTCAGTAGTTCAGGTGTAGGATGTCCTCTGAATTATTGTTTTAGACATAGAGGGCTTGTGGATTTTGTAGTCGACATCTGTCCTGTTGCAAAGAGGGTGTTCTGCTCTCACTCTTTCAGAAAATCCCTTCCTTGAATCAAATTTGTATAAAAAAGAGGTTCCTTGACTGCTAAAATATGCTTGCTCTGATTTATACCACCACACAGCTCACACACAATCATAACCTCACTTTCTCCTGCCAGTGGAAGACATATGATAGTAACCAGACTTGTATATTAGAGGGAGGGAATTACCTTAGTGTTGGTGTCTCTGTTTCTTACCTGCTGAGTAACTTAGCAGTAGAGATGAATGGCAGAGCTAGTGCAAAAATAGTGCACTGATTTATCCTTGAAACCTACCAGGCACACTGAGATTACCCAGAAGTGTTCCTCTGTGGTTTAGAGCTGGAATTAGTTCTCCTGTGATGATAGCTCAGGGATAGAGGGAAAGTGCTCTTAAGTTTCAGGCAGAACAAAATGTTGATGGATTTAATTCCTTCGATGTGCTTGGTTTGAATACCTTACATTTGGTCTACTCATTTTAGGACCCATCTCCCTTTTAGAACCTGATTTTGAAACCCATTAGCTCCAGTAAGCTTTGGAAGAGATTGCCAGAGTAAATATGCAAGAAATACTGCTTGCCAAGCAGTGAGTATAATGAGGTTTGGTGTGATAGCTGGGAACTGGTCCATTGCTTTAAGGAAGCTGCATCCCATGTTAGAAGCTATTTCTAGTATTTCTTACTGCCAAATAAGTTTTTTGTTGTTGTTGTTCTTTGGTAAATGAGTATGAGAATGATGTTACTAAGGATCAGAAGAAATTTTAGCAAACTTATTGGTTTAGTAAATGGGATAGAGGATTTCAACTTCTAGAATGAAATATGAATTTTATTTGTAAAGTGAAAATTCTAAGGACTTCAGTGTCAAATGAATAAAGAGTATGAATAAATCCTCTCGAGAAAGCTGAATCTGCCAATTAAGCTTTGAGAACCAGTTGCTATTTTTTTCCCAGTTTGTTTTTGCATTTTGTAGGGCTCTGGTTATGTAATAAAATCACTATTCACCTAATGCAATAAAGCCTTGCAAATGTTGAAATGCTTGCTGGAAAATAACTGTCTCTGAAATTTGTATCACACATTACTTACTTTGTTCCTGACATTTGCTCCATCATGTCTTATGGGCGCTCCTTTTAGAAAATGATATTACCCTCACCAGTTAACAGTAAAAAGTAACGTATTCCTTGTCTGGGGCATGCACTAGATGATTAAAAGAGAGACCTTTGGAGGCTGAATTCAGTGGTGCTCTCACCTTTTTTACTTCTGATGTTCTCTGTGTCTCTCTGAGACATTATCTCATTTCTCCATTTCTGTTATTGCATAGTGATTTTTATCTGTACTATCTGACTCTCAGCTTTTGAGTCTCAGACTTTTGAGAGTTGGTGACAGTTTATTTTGACAGCTTTGGAGAAAAAAGATGAAAGTGTGTGAAGCACCTGGATCTTTGCACTGACCCCTGCTCCTGAACTTTGCGTTAGGCCCTGGAAGGGACCGTGTGGGACCACTGCGCTTGTTCCTGAATTGCGCAAGTTGGGATAAAATCCTGGCACTGAGAGGAGTCTGTGCCACTTTAGGGCTTGTGTTGTCTTCAGCAAGGTCTTGGAAGCTGTGCTGCCCTTAACTGTGAAGGCAGGTGACTGTTGTGCATTGTGGTGAGGAGCCAGGCTGGAAAAATGTCTTGTCTGATTGCGAGGGGCAGGAGAGAGGCTATGGGAATATTTAGCTAACTCAGTCAGAGCTCTTGATTTTGAGTGGGTGTTTGTACTTAAGTGTGACGTGGTTTTTCAGTAAAGTCTCATCTGATTTTTGTATAATATCAGGTAGCTTGTAGCTATTTCTGTTTCTGAGACATAGATAAGCACATTGCTCTGCATGCACAAAGGTATTACTTTATCTGGGAGTTCATTCTTGCATAGAAGAGAACTGTTCAGATTCTTATGCTCAATGTTTCCTGTTTTTCTGTAGCCTTTCTGGTAAAAAAGGGTGGGTTTTTTGGGTTTTATTTTAAATATTTTTCCCCTTTCTCCCCTCCTCACCTTCATGGAATCTGCTTTCCTTCTGCAAAGGAATTATTGTTGAATTATTCTGCAAAGATGCCTTGACTTCAGATCCTGGTGCCAGGAGTACAACTGGGATATGCTGCAGGCTGTCACCAGTATCTCATTTCTATGACACTGGCACCTTGCTGAAGAGGCAGGTCTTGCTGATTGAGAGCTGCTGTTCTGGTTCATCTGCCTGCCAGTGCAGTGTCCCTCCATCCAGGATCTTTTTCTCAGCTGCCTGCAGCAATAACTCGAGATCTGCCTGCCATCTGGATGGCACTTCCCACAATATAACCTAGTGTTGATTTTTATGCTGGTTTATTGTGTAATGCTGTAAATACATATGGCTGTGTATAACTTCTGCCTAACTGCTGCAGCTGTAGCAGTGATAATGGGGGTTTGTGAGGCTGAGCAGACTTTTAGCTCTGCTGCTGATTTGCTCTGTGAACTAAGGTGTAGGATGCTTCTCTCTTGGAATTTTTTTTTTTTTTTGCCTGATTTGAAAACTCTTAAATCACTGTAATTAAAAAAAACAAAAACAAAAAACAAACTCTAAATAGATTTTGAAGAAGGGACCCTCTGATAGCATTCCTCTTATGCTACCTATCTTCATGTTGATGAGAAGTCTTTGGATGCAGCTGCATAATATGTTCATGGTATGCTCAGAAATTCCGCCTGTGCCCTGCAACACCAGAGAGAGATTTGTGTATCCTAATGCAGCTGCAGATCAGGGCTCTAGCTAAGATGTGAGTGTTTCATCCCAGCAGGGGTGACAGATTTACTACTGGCAGTGTGATCAGTCACACTGATGGCAGAGGCTCTCCGGAGCTGGCAGAGGGCACGGGGTCACTGCATGTTTTACTGCAAAACACACATAAAAGCCAAAATGCTTGTATTGTCATGAAAGCTGTCTGTTGAACTTCTCTTGTTTTTCTCTTGTGCTAGGTTACATCCCAGAGCACTCGGGAAACATGTGGTTCTCATTAAATGTTTCTCAATAGCTCAGCAACAGTCCCTGACCGGCGGAGGTCTGCGGTAACAAACAGAGGTTGCCCAACAGCTGGTGCCTGACACAGCCAAAGTGCTGGCAGCCAGCTCACCTATCAGAGTCCTCCGCGCTGCCAGCCTTGGAGATGTGGACATGTCATTTGCTCCCCATGATTTTCGAGGTGTTGCTTTTGCTTCCTCATGTCTTGGTGTCCAGCATGGGAATGGTGTCAGATGTTAGGAGCAACAGGGAAATCACGAGCATGCAGGAGGTCCATTTGTTCCTGGTTATGCAACCATGGGATGAGTGCATGATTTCTAGAAGAGAACAGTGTCTGATCTTCCAAGGACACTCGGTTGTCCTTCCTCTTAATGTGAAGCATATGGCTGTAGTTTGAAACTGAGGACAGCGATTCAAGTCAGAAACACAGAAACCCTGATGGTGGCTGTGATCTCTGGTGGCAAATAAAAGAAACTGCAGCAGCCCCTTTAAATCTCTTATTGTATGCTGATTTCAAGTAGTTTTGTCATTGGTTGCTATAGCTGAATGGATTACTGGTGATTTGAATACATTTGAATAGAGACTGAAATGACACCCATTCAGTACTTTAATTTTAGTTTCACTTTAATTAATTTTCCCCCGCTACCTTCTCCCTTCCCCCACCTTTACTATTTTGAATGCTGCTTAAGCAAAAGGGCCTGGGAGGAAGATGGATTTATCATACTGTGTCCTGTACATAACATTATCTAATTTTTAAACTGAGTCATTACTAGGTGGCTGGTTTTGTTCAGTGGGAGCTTTGATTTACAGAAAGTATTTTAACACTAAAATATGCACCTAGGCACTAGTTTAAAGAAAAGACAGGTCCTATGATATTTTGGTTTATAGAACAAGTAGGTTTCTGACTTTTCCCACCTTGTTTGTAGCTGTAGAGCAGGAAAGAGAAACTATCCTGGCATTTAAACTCTGTTTTTAAAGTGAAGTATTGACATTTGGGGAAAATGCACATAGGAGCATTACACTTTGGTACTTAATGAAAGCACTCTTTGACACTTTGCTATATTTGTAAAGCTTGCGTTAACCTCAAAAGTCAAAGCTGCGTTATGTGTGCAACTTTAGAAAGAACCTTCTATCACTGAAATTTGGTGTGGACATTGTTCTCTGGAGTACTTTAAAGGTTACTTGAATGTCCTAAATATAATATGGAAGAATTAGGTTGTAATATGTTTCCTTAAAAGAAAAAAAAAATCCTCATAAACTTAAAGCTAGGTTTTCATTCTAAAAATAAGAATTAAGTAGAGATTCTGTTGCTTTAAGGAAATAAACTAAGTGCTTTTTACTGGTCTTATGGTGAAGACCTTGTTTGTTTGTGTTCCGGTACAAGCTTGGAGGGGAAGGAATAAAAAATGCCTCTGTCATGGCTCCAGTCCAAGAAGATATATGAAATCAACATTAAAAGCCAGTACATCAGTGGCTGTCTCTGGCACACTGTTCTGTTCTCTGAGGAAACGGGTTTCTTCCCACACAGGGAAGATGAATTAGCTGTGTGAGGAAATGGGTTTCTAGGATATTTTTCTGCAGTCAGCAAAGTGAAGTGAGATGATAGCATTCAACTTGTTTTGCTGTATTTAAGGTTTTGAGGTACCTAGAGCTTGAAATGCTCAATAACCAGATAGGCTTGTGAAAAGCTGGTTTGTATCTTTCAGGCTCTGTTAAGGTGTGTAGGGGGAAATCAGAGGCACACCAAGTTAAATAGCTTCAGCAGGGACAAATATTTCCTTGTAATATAATCAGAGCACTTCATGTACAATTGGCTGCAGCAGGATGTTATCTGAAAAGGTATCTTGTACTGCTCCTCGTCTGTAGGTCTCTTAAAAATTTGTTTGCTTGGATTACAAAATCCTGCCTCTAATGTGCCAGTGGTGTGGTTAGGGATTTTGCATAATTCTGAGCTGTCTGAGATTTTGGACCTAATTACAGAAAAATCTCAGTTGGAAATATCTTGTTTGCACCCTTGCAGAATTAATGATGCTTAGTAAAAAATTATTCTTTCTGTTTTTCCTGCATATGTTGACTGTGATTCTTAACCTACCCTTTTGGTATGTTTATTAGTGCCCTGGTTTTGTCTAGGGTAGAGTTAATTTCTTCTGAGCAGCTGTTACAGTGCTGTGTTGTGGATTTGGAATGAGAGTGGTGTTGGTAACACACAGGGATGTTTGGGTTCTTGCTAAGTGGTGTTTCTCCTAAGTCAAGGATATTTTTTTTTTCCTTTGCATGAGTGAGTAACTTCACATGAGCTTCTTTGCAAAAGAAGCTGGGAGGGAGCACAGCTGGGGCAGGTGGCCAGAACTGACCAAAGGGAAATTCCACACTGTAGAACATCATGCCCGGTGTATAAACTGGAGGGCTTTGGCAGAAGGGGAGCTCACCTGGGTTCAGGAGGGCGAGCGGTCTCTCAGAGGACCCTTCACCTGTGGGGTTGCTGAGGATTGAAGAACAGTGGGAATCATTGCTATCACAACAGCATAGTCAGCAGAATCACATCAAGCAAAGCCCTCTGCTTCCTATCCTTGTGGAGATTTGCCGTCTGGAGAGCCAAGGAGTGATCAGAAGGACCCACCCAAACTTTAATAGCCCCATAGGACCAGTGCAAAAATCGAAATGGAGAGTGGAGTCTGAAAGGCTTATTGTGGCCTAAATGAAGTCTCACTTCCGTGTAGGATGTAGAATCATGGAATGGTTAGCGATGGAGTGTTAGCCTTGGAAAATAGTCCACGATGCACCTCATGGGGGAGTAAGGCTAAAGCTGCATGGCTATTGTCACAGAATCAGCCTGGCCACTTTGCAGGCTGGCTGGAAAGGTCTCCTTAGTGTTTGTAGCCATTAGAAGATAGATGTTATCCTTAGTATGTGCTCCTATAATTCTGTATTCAACGGGAAAGTGTCACTTGGTGGCTATGCTGTATAATGTGTGCCTCATGCTGTCGGCAGGGCTTGCAGATATATTTATAATGCAAGGGCAATCAGAGGACTCACCCAGACAACTGAAATGTTTTCAAGAGATAAAGGCCGTTAAACTGCTTGAAAAGACCAGTTGGGTCTCTAGAGGGTGAAAAGCCAGTTTTGACCTTACAAAAATTTTACTTGCTGATTTTACAAAGGCAGAAAAAGCAGAAGAAAAAGATAAATCTGTAATGGAATTACTTTCTGCTCTACAAAACGCTCCCCAGTAGCAAGAGCCACAGAAGTTGCATGCTCCTCAAAAAGGAAGTGGGAACCAGAGAGTAAAGCATGCTTTCTTCTCTTCCCCCATGGCTGGATTTTGTGGTGGAATCCAGCTCCTCACATCCACACTGTTCAGCATTCCTTTGCCTGGCAGTGGGCCTATCCCACAGTATGTGAGGGTGATCACATCTATGATTGAGGGGGACGATGGATTCTGTACTGACCAGACTATAGCATTTGCTGTTTCAGAGTGTTATAAGTGTACTACTCTTTCTCTTGTAATGCTACAAACCATACCAGTTTCCAGCATTCTTACTCTGGAATAGTAATACCAATGGCTATGAACTGGAAAGCTTTTTCAGTAGAATGTTATTTTGTAGTAGTTGGACTGATTCCATCAGTGCAAAATGACCACCTTGTTTAAACGTTGCTTATTTTTTATCTGAAGGAAAATACTGCAGTTTATTTGCTCTTTCTAAGGTAGTGTCTTTATTTAAACATATTGATGCTTTTCTGAAAGGGCTATTTCTCATATCCACTGCAATCCTTTTGCTTCATTCTTATGATGGTTCTTATTGTAGAGAAAATACTCCCGTGTGCCTTCACTGGTACAGTGGTTAGATGGGTGCACCTAATAGGGCAGTGGAAGTGTTTGTTCAGGAAATATCCTTGTTACTTGATAAATTGGCTAAAACAGTGCTTGCTTTTGTATTAATTCCCTGATGGATGCTGCTAACCAATGTAAATATAATTCTATTTAGCAAGAGAGATAGGAAAGGAGCTTGATGAATTTGTTTGATGTTCTCTCTCTGCTCCGACTTCTAAACTGGAGTTGTTGACATGAGGGTAGAGCATGTGAAGTGTCTCCAGTTGGTGACTCCAGGTGTGTGCATGAGGATTGTTACTCTGACAAAGCCTCTGAAAAGGAAGGAAGCAGTGCATTATGGTTTTTACACTGTTTTGTAGATGCTTACTTAGAGGTTACAGAAGTTGTCCATGAGTTTGATCATCTGTGAACTTCATTCCCATTTTAAAACTGGCTGACATGTTCTCTGTATAAGTTTACATGTAGTTATGGCCAGCTAGAGTTGCTGAGAGGCTCCTGGGTATGGCGATGAAGATTGTACTACACTGCCTGGCTGGTCCAGAATACAAAGTGGGGTGGCTTTTGACTACCACGGGAAAGGCATTACTGGTAAAGCAGATTCCTTAAATTTGACTTCTCTTGCAGGCAAAAGGATCAAGAGCTGTAATTAGGATCACTTCCTTTCCCTTGCAGCATGCTACCTTGAGCCATAGCTCTGTAGCACAGGATTTATGCCTTTAGTGTCTGTTGCTCTCACAGAGGGGGGTTAGGATGTGTGGCATGAACCACTGCAGAAGTCTTATGAAGTTGTTTTTGAGCTGTGAGAGCACAGGAGAAGAAGAGCTGTCCTGAGCCTTGAGACTGGCTTCCTGCTGCGTTCATCAGCATGATAAAAAAGTGGCACTGGGCTTCAGTCTCCTATTCTTTTAGTGCTTGCTGCTCCTTTTCAAAAAGGTATCAGCCTTGGGCTCCCTTCAGGTAGCCTCTGTGAGGGGATAAAAGCAGGGCTTTCTCTGCTTGTTTTGCTGTGTACTTTTCCCACTTGCTCACTCTGTCTCCCTGGTTGCTTGGTGTTTTTTTTTCTCCACTGAACCTTCAGACTGTTAGTTTCTTTTATCTTGTGGACACAACTGAAGGAGTTTCCAAGAGTAATGGGTCAGAAGGATTTTTTTTTTCCACTTTTCCTCTTTCTTATATGTGCCTCAGTTTCCATATATTGGTATATATTCAAATCTAGTAATTCAGGAGGCAAAAAGTCGGGGAAACAAGCCTGGGATGTTTTTGTGAGACTATTTCTTAGAGTACCCAAGAGAGCTGTTATCACAGGTAAGATTAGGACATACCTTGTTTGTTGCATTAACATTGTTTTGCTGTAACTGTTCATGTATGTGTATTCAAGTAATGAAATCCAGGAAAACTTCTCCTCAGGTCAGGGAGAATAAGAAGAATCTCTGTCTGCTGCTGAAGTCCTTCTTGACCTCACGTAGTGAGAAATGACTGGACATACTGCTCTTGAAAGGAAAGATGTTACTGGAGCCATGCTAATGAATTGAGATGTATGAGTTCAGTTCTTCTGCCATAAATTTCTGTGATCATGAGTAAGGTTCCTAGTCTCCTGAAAACATATAAATGAGGTAAACAGTATTTTTTTCCCCTCCTCATCTGTTTAAATTGTGATGTCTCCGAGGCAGGAACAATACACATTGTGCAAATGCAGAGGAGGTGAAAAGGCCTGAGCTGTCCTGTCTTTTCTGCTGCCTTCTGCTGCTAACACTTTTGTGGTAAGTACAGCAGCATGGATGTGGGAGAGACTGAAAGAAGCAGCCAGGTGGAATGACATTTTTGAGGTCTGTGTCATATTTATATAGAGGGGCATAACAGACTGTCTTTAAATATTTACATTTTGATAGATTTTAGAAAGTATAGGAAAACATTTCTTTCCCTCATTAATTCAAGCTATCCCGTTTTTCCCATACTTTTTAAAAATAAGAGAAATTATAAACATTATAAAGGCAGAAAGTAGAGCTGAGGGGTTCACAGAGGAAGCAGGGAGGATGCCAGGCTTTACTTTGGGGAAAATAAGGAGAGGAGAGTGTTTTTTGTGTCTGCTTTTACTGAAGGCACTCCATGTGGTTTGGTGCTAGCAAAGGGTAACTCTGTGTGCGTCACTGCTTTGTAAATGCTGGCAAGTAATACCTACAGACTGCTGGACTCTGTATAGAGTGCTGATCTATAGATGGTGTTTCTTTTTCTGTAAAGGACACCTCCAATGCTAGCTGTATTTGAAGGCGTGGAAAATAGGTTTGAAAAGCTACACACAGCAGCTATCATAATTTACTGTAATATCCTGCTGTTTAGGATAACTAATGAGTGCGTCAGTTTCTTGGATATGTTGGGCCAGATCATTAATCAGTATCAACTGACCTTGCTTCAGGGAATTGGGGGGGACTTCCATACGAGTTGATACGCATCGCCTACACTGGGAGATTAATGTCTGGGAAGGAGGTGGTGTAAAACTGCTGGCTGGATTTGTGTTCATTGGAGGTGAAATCCTGTACCTGGCTTGGTGTTGGGAATATTACGGTATTGGCATATCATGGAAAGCATGGACCGGTTACAAGAAAAAAACCCTTGTATTTCTAAGTTTAGGTGTTGTTTCTTAAGCATCTCTCCTGCTCTGTAGAACATGAGCAACTTGGATCATTTAATACTTCACAACCTGTTCTCTAATGAGGAATTATTTCCAGATGGGTCCAGAATTTGCTTGACTTCCTGTGGCTGACTTTCGGCTTTTGTTCCCATCCAGCTGTGAAGTATCATCCTTCTGCTTTATCCTCCCATGAACTGCCTAATGTTAAAGCAGATCAGAAGTGAGAGGATGTTATCTTCATAGCAGGAGTTTACTTATATCTTAAGTGATGCAAGGTTTTGATACAGCCACAGCATATTTCTTTACTGTGGTCTCAATGTAGATAGCAACAGCAGCATTTTTTATAGTTGCAAATTAAATCTATGTTTTCAGTAGAGTAGTGCATTCTAATGTAGTAATGGATGGGCATCAGACAAGCATTGAGTGCAGCACAGGCTGTACAAAGGGAATAAGAACATGTGTGTATTAACTATAAACTAGAGAGTAGTTTTAGGCTGTGTCAGGCTGAAGGTGAGTCGTAAGAGCAAAGGCAGATGGTAGAAGCTGCTGGGGAGAGGCAAAGATAAGACATCATCATTGTTACTGACTCATGGGCCTGGCGTGATGCTAACAGGAACTATGCTGCTTTAGCCATAATGCTGTAAGACTACTAGTGGCCAGTGAACAGCTGTTATCCCTACTAGTTCAATCTCCACCTGTAGCATTTAATCTACTTTGCCAGCTCTTGTGTGATTGTAGCAAACTGCAAGATAGGACATCCAAAGCAAAGTGCTCTAAATGTCTATTTTCTTGGAGGTGGATACTTCTTTGTCTTCTGTGGTTTTCCAAAGCTCCACATTTGGTTCTCTGTCTCATCATAGACTTTTGTGGAGCTTTGCTTTTAAAAAATATATATTTTTATGTACATATGATTTTTTTCCCGTATTTCTCCCCATTTTTTGGAGTATATGCAAGCAATTACTTGTATGCTGTACTGGCCAGTCTGCCTCAAAAAACCCCAGAAATTTCTTAAGGTAAACATAGTAAAGAGGTATTGTGATAGATGAATTTGAAGGGAAGATCTTGGTTGCAAAATGGACCAATATGTTGAAGAGTTGTCTCTGTAATGTGTGAGAACTGAGGGGCAGAAGAGTAAAGACTTGAACACTGTTAGTAACTGCTTTGCCTGTGTAATAGGGATCAGGTCAGGAGGTAAACTGCATCTACTGTCAAGTTTCTTTTAACTAATATGGTGCAATGTGGTATTGCTGTAACTGATTCAGCACTGAAAACTTCTGAAAACCATTAAATAATTTAAAGTCGCTGATTCTGAACCTAGGTAGGGTCTCCTGACAGAGTGTAAAATATTCCAATGTATTTGCTTTAGTTTATGCCCGCCTACATTTCTACAATAGAACTTAAAGCAAACATAGAGAGTAATGTTGATTTTTTTTGGTGAGGTGCATTTCGTTTTCCTGAGGCCTAGTGGTGGTAAGGATCCCATTAAATCTGTTTCTTGACTCCTTCTCCAGAGGGAAGATGTTTGGAGTACCAGAAATATGTATAGTTTTTAAATATCTTTGGTATAGAAACTTAGTAGCTAGGTGTTGGTTTAGATGTTTTCTAAGCTGTGCAGGTAGGTGTGGGTTATAAACTGTAATTATCCTGTCCGAAGGCGCTAATTTGACTCCTGTGTCGCAATTTTCAATGTGACAAACACAAAAACCCACCAATTTCCAATGTAGTAATTCTCTCTCACCTCGTCATGGCTCTGACAGTGGTGTGTCTGAGAGCGTTCCTCTTTGGACAGTGCGAGTGCTGCTGTCCTGGCTCGGACACACCTGTGCCGCGCTTCCCCCGCTGCGTGGGTCCCATCCAGTGCTCGCACTGCTGCTGGCCCCAGCACTCTGAAATGGCTGCACGGCAGCTCTTCACTGACAAGGAGTGCCTGCCCTGGCTGCAGTGACCCGGCCAGGAGTGTTATTGGTCGTGCCAGGAGCGTGGTTTGTCAGGGCTGGCTGACGGGCTCGCGGTGATGCTGCGCCGCTCTGCCAGCACGGGGCCTGGGGCGCAGCCAGCTCCTCTGTGGCCAGGTGGAAGAGCAGAGCAGAGGGAGTGCTGCAATCCGAGATGGAAAAACTCACTTGGATTGTGTGTTTTGGACGGTTGGCTTAGGAGAGCAAAATATCAAAAATATTGCCTTAAAACTACGAATGTGTCTGTGGTAGCTTAAAGCTACCGCAAAGAGCAAGAATATGAGAGGTGTGTCTGCTCCTTAGGAGTGCTGTGGTAAAATTTGTGTGATGTAATTTACTGTTTTGGAGATTTTCTAGGAGGAAAATATGTGTCTTGGTGTATCCACAGCAACAAAGTTAAGGTAGCAGTTGTTTTAAGTCACTGTCTTAAAAGAAAAAGCTGAAAAGCTGTAAAAATCTCCTCCACCCCAAACGAGTAAATACTTTGCAGATATCACAGTACTAGAAAACTCAGAATGCTATGTCCTCAAGTGCTTTGCTCACTGGTTGAGGTAGGAAATTAAGTGATGTGTAAACTGTTGTTGTTACCACCAAAATTTCCTTTGCCTTCATTGGTTGCTTTTCCTGTCAGCCTGGCTCCTGCATAAGTGGTTCTAAATGTTTGTTCAGGGCATGTTTGTGGGAGGACATTTACCCTGTGGAGCTGGATGCTCACTGGGAGCATGGTGGCGCTTGGTTCAGCTCCCAGCTGTGCAGCAGACTCCTTGGGAAGGCCCCTTCTGTCTTCCTGCACTATGTCAAGTGCTGTGGACGATCTCAGGACAGCTTGAATGTTGCTGTGAGTCACTGCCATGTCACAAACACCTCTTGAAAGAGTGTAGTGACCCCGGCCCTAGTTAGTAAACTATCAGTCAGCTCAGGCAGTGCTGCACTACCCTTGCTCAGAGGGAGATTGGAGAGTGGGGAGGATCCTGCACTTGCTGGTGGTGTCTCAGGTCCATTCCCATAACAGCACGGGAAGAATAGTCCTTATGCTTATAAGGATGACAGAAGGAGAAGTGTGTGTAATACTGGGATACTGTAAGAGATGTATCAGCTCTTTGGGAATTGGAATATTTCCTTTAGAAAATACCTTCAATCTCTCTTTAAAGGCTTAGTTGGCAGTGTTCACTGGGAATATATTTCAGGAGCTAAGTACCTGTCATATTTTAAAAACGCCCTGCGTTTTTAAAGCCCTGGAACAGTGTTAAGAATAACTGGGTGACTATTGGAATCAAGGCATTTAAACAGTACTGTGTCTATATTTGTTTGTGTGTATAATTGTAATCACAGATATGCAATTAAATGTATTCTCTGAAAAGAAACCTCTTCAGTGGTGAATTTGAAATAATGACGAATCAGGTTGAGATTTAAACTTTCCCTAACGATTTAATAGCATCTAAATTAAGAAATATTTGCTAATGCAGGTTTGGCTAGGGCTTTAAAGGAAAATGAAAGTGCTCGAGCCACAGGAAATCAATGGCCTAATCGTCTGGAAAAAGAGTTCATTGCAGTGCCAGGATAACCTGTGAGAGCAATAGCCTATTCTGCAGGTGTAGGGAGAATATTTGTCATTGAAGTTCTACAGCAGAAGCAGTTCCATGACAGGTAACTTGTGAGGTTGTGAGACTGACTGGGAATTGAGAATGTCATATATAGCTTGTGTCAGGAAGGGATTCAAGAAAGACTAAATGAGGGATGGTGAGATATTCTTATTTTGGTAGAAGCAGTCGCATTTCTCTACTTTCTTTCATTATAGATAATACTCTTTTAGAAACAATTTGAAATCCAATTTTAAACCTGCTTTCTTTTCTCTTTTCGAGGTGTAGACACCCAGGTAGCCGGATGTGCAGCAGCAGTGGGAGCTGCAGGTTGTGCTCTGGGTGGGGGACACGGTGGGAGCCACAGGCGAGGGGCTGTGACCTGGTGCTGTCCCTTTGCACAGCTGCCCATTGTGAAGGGACTTTGGTCCCAGCAGTGGAAGTCTGGAGTGGTGTGACTGTGACTTCTGGATGGTCAGACAGGAAAGTTCTCTAAACAAAAGTTTTCTTCCAAGGACAGTAAAAGTTCAGCAAATAAAAAAAAAAATCACAGCAAAACAAAAGCAGATAAAAAAATCCCCAAACACTCCAACTTTAATAGAAGGGAAATGCACATCTAAAGTGGGAAAAACCGAACTTGAATAAAGGTGTAGCTTATTGCCTGTCTTCTTAGTTAAGTGAATGGTTTTGTATCTTTGTTAACAAATTTTCACGCTGAACTTCAGTGTATGGGATATTTTAATCTGAACATCTGTGTGTTTTATGGTTACTAATCAGGGAGAATCAGCCCTTTCTTAAGGCATAGCAGCTAAAACCTGAAACCAGGTTTAAAGCTGTAGATCTTAGTTATGGTTTCATGTTTTGAACTTGCAATAATTTTAAGTTAATTATGAATTTTGAAAGTATTACTATTATGATTGCACTAATAAGATATCTTAATTATGAATGAGCAGTCAGCATCAGGAAGCGTTTCCTTTTTGACAGATACAGAAGGGTGTAATGGGAGCTGCTCCTGTGCTCTTTGGTGAGATGTAGCATGTCCTGCAGAGATCTTCTTGGGATCTAGAAACACTAGATGCAAAGGCAGACCTTGAGAGTTGTATGGCAATGAAGGAAAGCAGTGATGGATGTAGAGAGACCTTCAGGGGTCGACTGTGTTTCCTCCTTTTTTTACCTGCTTTGGGGAGTTACTGCCCTAGACTGCACGGGGACACTCTCATCCTTCACAAGAGATGGGCTGTTGGTGTTGCTGATTCTTTCTAGAATGCCCAGGGTATGGAAGAATGTAAAGCATCATCTTTTTGCTCTGTATTTGCGAATAAAAGTCGAAAAAGTGAAAGCTCCCCTGCATGAGAAGAACATACTTTGTTGCCAGTTAGGCTGAGACTTAGGAACAGCCAAAGCAGGATCACAGATCTTGCAGCTGTCAGTGCTAAGTGCTGAGCATAGATGACTTTGCAAGCGGAAACACAGGATGCAAATATTTAACAAAGCCTCTTTCAAGCTCACAGGAGGGATGCAGAGTGCAAGTTGATGTTTGGAGCAGAGTGTTTGAGTGACAATCTGCTGTTTGCACTAGCTCTAATAGAAGTTACACGTGCTCATCAGTTTAAGAGCTGATATGTAAGTGGGTTGCAGTTCTGTATCCTGGACTATATCAAGAATACCTCCAGAAAGTAAAATCAATCCAGTGGTTTCCAGAGACAAGAGTGAACTAATGTTGCGGGAATAATGGTTGTCAGAGTTAATGCTGATCTAAGGAGGATAAGAATAGTGTAGAGTTCAGGAAATCCTAAAATAGGAGTGGGAAGGGAATAACTATTTATATATTCCGCCATGTTTTTTATATATAATATATATATAAGATACCAGCTGGAGATAGCTTATCTGGCAGATTTTCTGGGGCTTGAGTACATGGTGATAGCTATGGGCATGGCAGGAGAGTAGTCTTTCCTGACAGTGTGAAGATGTCGTGCATCAAGCAATAGATATTGAAGAAGAAAATTTCAAATGATTGCAAGTTGTCAAGTGGAGTTCTCTTTTTTTTTTTAAATTTTTTTTTTTGAGGGGAGACCATGTGAGCAAAAAATACAATGTTACCTTAATTTTAAAAAGCATATAAAAGAGCAGGGGTGGGTAGGAGACTGGTGGGTGGTGGTACAGAGAAGAATCTTGCTGACATTTCATTTTGGTATTTTGCCTCTAAAAACAAGAGCAAGCAGTACTCCTGTCTGCTTTAAAATATCTTTTCCACAGCCTCTTGTTTTTTAGTAGGACTTCAGACAATAATTTTTTTTTTTTTTGGTATTGGCACTGTG
>VWZN01013681.1:39424-204093 GCA_013396955.1 Regulus satrapa
TTTGGTATGGGCACTGTGTTCCAATACAGGAGTTCAACCAGTCAGTAAATTTCCTGAATTAGTTGCAGTAGTTGAAAGCAGAGCAGAGACTGAAAAAGTCCCTTTGCCACTGGTGAAGGTGACTGTGCCTCATCTGTATGGCGCTGGCAATTTGTGTGTTCTCTTCATGGCAGGGAAGTTGGCCGTGCTGCACATGTATGTCCTGTGTGCTGTTGTGACACAAATTGGAGCACAAATTCTCTGCTGTCCCTGTTAAAATCTAACCCCGGGTGTTTGTGACTGCTGGCAAACGGAGGTCACATAATAAGGTCTCATGGGAAGACCCACACAGCAAAGCGTTTTTAGGATCAACATCAAATGCCATTGATGATGTTGATCTCTGTTGATAACGACTCTGTTTCTTAGGATTGCTGCTCAAATGACTGCAGTTTGGAATTCATTGCAGTTTGGGTGTTGACTCAAAATAGGAAGGATGAAGCTGTTTTCTGGTTTAAAAAGGGAAGAAAAAAATTGTTGATTGAGATCAGATGAATAAAAACCCAGGCAATATTAGCACATCATGGTACCAAGTGTTTCCTGCCATGTCCACCCTTTGCCTTCAAAAAACCCAGTAAGCCTCTCACCTTTATGCTTTGCAAAATCATGGAGCAGATCCTCCTGGAAACTATGATGAGGAACATGGAAAATAAGGAGATGTCTGATGACAACCAACATGGCTTCTCTAAGGGCAAATTGTGCCTGACAAATCTGGTGGCCTTCTATGGCAGTGTTACAGAGGTGATAGATGAGGGAAGGGTGACTGATGCTATCTACCTGGACTTGTGCAAAGCATTTGTTTGTGTCTCACATAACATCCTTGTCTCTAGAATGGAGAGAAATGAATTTGATGGCTGGACCACTCAGTGGATAAGGACCAGCTGAAGAGATGGGCCTGTGCAAACCTCATGAAGTTCACGGCCGAGCACAAGGTCCTGCACCTGTGCGGGGGCAATCCCAAGTACAAATACAGACTGGACAGCAGTGGGTTGAGAGGAACTCTAAGGAAAAAGACTTGGCAGGGTATTGATGGGTGAAAAAAGGGAATATGACCCAGCAATGTCTAGTTACATCCCAGAAAACCAAGTGTATCCTGGACTGCATCCAAAGCAGCATGGCCAGCAGGTCAGGGAGGTGGTTCTTCCCCTCTGCTCTGCTCTGTTCTGGTGAGACTGCATCCAGCTATGGGGCCACCAACACAGAAAGATGTGCACCTGTTGGAACAGGTCCAGAGTAAGGCCACAAAATGACCAGAGGCCTGGAGCATCCCTCCCTTGAAGGCAGGCTGGAGGTGTTGGGGTTTTGCAGCCTGGAAGATTTTATAGCAACTTTCTGGTACCTAGTGGGTCAACTGGAAAGATGAACAGGGAGTGCAGTGATAGAATGAGGTGCAATGGTTTTAAACCGGATGAGGGTAGATTTAATTTAGGTATTTGGAAGAATGGTTGACTGATTGGAACAGGTTGTTTGGAGTACTTTTGGAAACCTCATCCCTGGAAGTGTTCAAGGCCAGGATGGATGGGGTTCTGGGCAGCCTGGTCTAATGGAACTTACCCCTATCCATGGCAGGGGGGTTGGACAAGATGATCTTCAAGGTCCATTCCAACCAAACCATTGTGTGGTGCTGTGAAGTAGCAGCAAGCTCTAGAAAGTACTCGAGCAGTGAGAGGTGTCTTGCATCTAGAAACCAGGTGCCTTGACCAGTGTGCAGAAAAATAAAAGCCCTAAGGAAAAAATGTCCTGTGTTACAGCAGGAGCTCGCCTTGATCTCTGTATTTGACAGGAATGCCAAGGGAGGAATGGAAGAGTAGGAAGAGTGAGTGTATGTATTTCAAAGCAAGAAAATTGGAGAGCAGGACTTTTATCTAACTCAGGATATCCAAGTTCCTGGAAAGTTTAGCTGTCTGTGACAGATTTTTGATTAGACATATTGACTTTGACATTAGGACTCAATTCACTTCACAGCTCACTTGTTAAGCTGTAGTTTCCCCCACTAAGAACTTGTGAAGTTTGCCTGAAAAAAAATAAATCTCTTAAACGGTTGGGAGTTGTCAGGGAGTTTTTTAGATGGACTCCAGGTGGTGTGGGACATGCCAAAGAACCTGGAAGCATTTGGCACAAGCCAGGACAGAAAGGTTGAAAACACCTCTCTGGTCTCTGGAGCAGGATATCTGGAGTAGCTGGATTTGAGGGGGGCCTTGTAGCTAACTGGGAGTCACACTGCAGCTGAGGTTTCTGTTACTGAACTTAAAGCTTAGAGACCCCGTTGTGCTCAGCCACATGTGAATATCTAGGTATGGATGTCATGTAAAAGAAGATCTGTGGTCAAAAGAGGAGTCAGGAAATAATCCCAGCCTGAGAATGAAGGTGGGACACAAGCAGACAAAATGTTTTGCCTGGGGTTGTACAGCAGGTCATTTGTGGAGAGGGAAGTGGAGTCCTAGACTCTCTGCTGGTGGTGTCACCACGTTCTTTGCTGAAAATGTACTTTCCTGGGCTCACATGTTGAGTGGGTCAAGGTAAATCTGTGCAGTGGCTATGATACTCCTCAAAGTGGAGGGTTTTGGATTTCTTCTGGACTTGAGGAGTAGACTTAGATGCAGCCTGCTGAGGTCATGTCCTCTCATTAGGATAATGCTGCCTCTTCGGAGGGCAGCGAGCACCTCTGTTTCTGGAGGCAGGGCTGCAGCCTGATGAGCCCTGCCTCACACAGCTTTATGAACGTTGTTTAATGGGCATGATGAAGAGATGGTGGTATTGGGCTGTACATGACTTACCAGGCTTGCTGCAGACAGTGGTGTGTGCATGCTCCTGCATCGTCCCTGCCTTATCTCTTGAGCTGCTCCTCAGCTCTGCTGAAAGCACGCGTGACTGCAGTGGAGATACAGACTTCCCCCTGCATTTCTATAGAAAAGATAAGGCGTGCAGTGTGTTCCTGTGCATCTGTGCTTGTGTTTACTGTACTCTCTAGGGATGCAAATGAATGATAAGGCTGGGTCAGGCCAGTGGTCTGTCTAAATTGTTTTCTTTTTTGCAGCTGCCAGGAGCACCTGCTTGAACCAGCCAATATCAGTCCACAAAAGTCATGGAGAAGTTGTTATTACTAGAGCTTCAAGATCATTCTTATTTCATGATTGAGTTTGTTTTTATAGGAAGAATCTTTGCTGTTATGAGTCACTCTAGCTTAAAAGCAGAATTTTGCTTTCAGATGCCTTTTGCCTTAAAAGGTGATGTTGCTCCTGGTATTTGTTAAGATTAGGAAAAAAACCAAATTGAACAATCATCAGGCAGCTCATTCTTCTCAAGAAGCACTTGAAACTTTCATAGTTCTTTATTTTAGAAAAAACCAAAATGAAGTAATGCTTAGCAAATGCACTGCTGATGCCTCTTCGGGGCCAGCTTGATTTATATAGCAGTAAAATACCAGACAGTGACACTACTGCATGTAACAGAGATGTAGCCTGCTTGCTGGTGTGTTAGATTTCTAGACCATCTGGAAATTAGTGTCATTAAACACCTGAAATAACAAGATTTAAAAAGCCAGACAAACAACAGCAAAAAAAGCAGGAGTTAAACTATGGCAAGCCAGGCGTGGTTGATCTACAGACCTAATGTCTTCCAAGTAGGTAGATTAAACACAGTCTTGGCTGTGTGTGGTCACTAAGGATGGAACAGTTCTTTTTTAGAGGTTGGCTTTTTAACCCTGCATAACTTATGGTGGGGATAATTCCACTGTGCTTAACTATAAAGTCTATCTGCAGTTCCAAACTTAATGCCAAGAAAATGTATACACTAGCAAAAATCTTGTGGCACAAAACATTGGTGTATTCATTATCAGCTATAAAGCTGCCGTGGAAAAGGAAGGGATTGTTCTTCTCAAAAGGTTTTGTCTATAGCTCTGACCTTACTGCTGCTTTTGGAGGTAGAGTAAGCCTGTTATGCATTGGCTGATTATGCATTCAAATGTTTCTGTGCATTTGAATATAGCCATAAACTCACTTTCCCCTATGCAGCATCACTTGGTGAAGTGTTACCGCTCCCAGCAGAGTATGCTTTTTATTTGTGGGTATCTGTTGCATAAACTGCTTCCACAAAACTAAACTTGTTTCCTTGGCATTTGTCAGCCTCAGAAACTTGCATGTTTAGAAGTATTTACCAATTTTCACTTTTCCTTGCCATGACCTTTTTCCTGTATAGCAAACAGAAGCCCACACTCTCTTCTTCTGCACTCTTTTAGTGCATTGTTCCTTGGTGCCCACCAAGGTTGTTTCTTGTGCTGCTGGTGGACTGTAAGTCACATCCTGCTGTTCTCTAGACACTCTTTACCTGGTGTTTTCTCTGCATGCCCAATGTGCCTTATTCTCTTGCTATTGCATGTTCACTCTCTCATTACTAGTTAGCAAGTGGAGTCAACAACAAAGTCACCTCTTTTTATGGTTTTAATTTTATTTTTATTAATTCTGTATTGAAAATGTGCAAGAAGATATTTTCTCCAAAAATTTAATGTTTATTTGGTGAAATTTCATTTTAGTAAGAAACACCACTGAGGTTGAAGAGTGTGTGGGGAAGTGCAGAGGTGAGGTGAAGTGGATTGTGAAGCAGAAAGGAGTAATACTGGACTGAAGAGTTTGTTCCTGAAATGACTCCTGATGATCACCTGCCTGCTTTACTCATGAATCTGTTGTTTTGTGTCTTGCAGTGGTATCACTGAAGGGGCCAGCTGTTACTGCTGTGGGAGATCAAGAGCTCCTTCCAATTGCATCTTCTGTGTAATCTGCAAAACTCCCAGTTACAGTGAGTTTCTCCTACAAACACAGTTTTCACAGTTTTGGGGATTTGTTAGCTGTAATCTGTGATAATTACGTGTTCCTCTATTTATACTTTGTCAGTTCACTTGCAACTGCAAAAAGCTTTGATTTATGAATCCCAGGCCAAAAGGATAGATAAACTTCTCATCCCCCAAAACCTCATACTTGAAGCTTATAGTTGCAAATTCTTCTGGCCAGCTCCATACCTTGTGAGGGAAATGACCAAAGACTATGTGCTTTGGGTGAGTGTTCTGGTTATTCATCCAATAGGCAAGATGAGAGTTGGACAAAATATTTTGTTCCTGAAAATAGCTTCAGAAAGAAAAAAAATATTTAAATAAGAAATGGTAAAAAAAAAAGGTATTACTCCAGCAAAGAAGATTAAACTTGTTCAGAGTGCCAGAAACACGTCATACCTGTGTGACATCTAGTCATAGGCATGGCAGGTGAAAAGAGAGGGTGACTCAGTGCTGGAGTGTTCCTGAATCTGTACCTAGATATACTCTTAAAATGAGATAATGGGATTTTCTCTGCAGTGCAAGAGAGCTGTGTAATTCAGTGCTATTTGGAAACGGGATGAAAACTCTTGAAAATCCTTTAGTTTCCACCCAAAGGAAATGAAGTGAAGAAAACACTTCCTTCATCCTGCCAGCTACTGGTAACATATAACTTGCCTGTGATTCTTCTGTCAGTAATTCTCTTCTGCTAATAACTCAGGTGAAATAGACTCAAGTGATTGCAGTATTTTGCATAACAATGATAACAATTGCTTGCAAGGTCATCTCCAGTTTTCAGCCAATTCAGACAATATTTACCTGGTTGCAAGAGCTGAATTGTCTTCTGAATTGGAAGAGTTGTGTATGTCCTGTGTGGAATTCATCTGCAAGACTAGAAAGGTGGGAGCACATCTATGCATGTGGAAGTGTTTGTTTTGATGAAAACCTGAGGTCTAAATGAAAAAAAACCAAACAGACAGCGAGTACTTAAGGGGCTACAAGACACTTGTACAGTTAAATGGCATTGAATATTGACATGGCCTAGATTTTGGATTATGAGGTTGAGTGTACAGGAATTAATTGTATTCAGGTAATGAATTCTCTTGAGAACTAATGGCTGTAACAAGATGAACCAATGCCTTCAGAGAAAAATGCTCTCGAATCTGTTGAAAGCTTTTAGGAAATGATTTTGGTACGATGCATATTTCTAGCCTGTGTCAATATTGCAGATGTGTAAATTATACATGACTTACAAAATAAGAAAATTTGCTTCTAGGGAGCTCTTGTGTTTTGCCTGTAAGGATGGAGCCAGCTTGCAACATATGTAGAGAATATTACCTGTCAGAAATTGAATATTGAGTGAAAGTAATAGTTTTAATCAAGAGTAGTTAAAAGTGAGTCTGAGTTGAAGGAAAAAAACAACCGCTGAGCTGGAAGGCTGCTTCTAGTGCTCCAGACATGCCCTGAGATGCATATTTTCTGTATTACAAATATTGATCAGGGCCGTGGCTGTACTTTGCATTACCACTGTTCTTCCTGATAATTACAACCAAGATTTCTTAACTCTGAATTCTGCTCCTTTCTCTGCACTCAAGTTCAAAACTCTTGGTGCTGGCCTATCAGAGGAAGGAAAACACTTCTCAAAGGAGCAGCTTCTTTGTTCATGGGTAGATTATTGGCAGAATCTAGTGGCTGAGGCCAAGACATTCTGGTTTATATCGTAAGTATTCCTGACAAGTCATCTGTAGTGATTGTGGGTGTTTTCTTAAGAGAGTTACTGTAAAGGGGTGCCCACTGAGGGCAGTGACTCTGTATACACAGTCGGAGATACACTGAACTGAGCCCTGTAGAGGAGTCTGAGACTTTGTGCTTCTGCTAAGAAATACCCTAGGGTGGTTTCTTTTAAGTGTTTTTTTGTTGCTTTTAATCAAAAGCAGGATTATGTCCACACATGTTGCCTGTTTTCTATTTCTCTTGAGTCAGTGTCCGTTTCCTTCTCATTCTTTACAGTGCCTTGGGAAAGCTGAGTCCCTCTTAAAACCAGGGAAGCCACCTCCAGTTAAAACTAGCTGACTACAGAGGGATGAGGTTGCACATGAGTGATGTTAAAGACCTTTGTGTACTACAACATTTGGCTGCTGCATCCTTGAGAAGGCAGAGCTCTGCAGTTACAGCTGTTTGAGCAGGGCTCTGTGCAGAGCAGGTCAGCCCTGGTGCAGTGCTGGATGCAGAGTGGATACTGACAGCCCCGCTGATGCATTTGCTTTCTTAACCCACATCCCCCTGGACTTTTTGCTCTCACTTCATTGTTCCTTTGTTGAGCCATTGGACTTTCTGAACAAGCTGCACAAGTGAATGCTGGCGGATGTGGCTGTCGATAGGACAATGGTTTGGTAGCTTACCTAGAGTTCTGCAAGTCCAGTTTCAGCACCTGCTGAAACTGTGATCTGCTTACAGCTCCTTCTTGAGAATTCAGTAGCATGGTTTAGTGTCTGTGCCAAGTTTCCTGCCTTGTAAAGGACACTTTTCACCTGGGATGGGAACTGAGGGTAAACTTATGGCCATGAATACTCCTGTAGAGTGGTTGAAGAAGTAACATGATTCATAACTGGGATGTCTTTCTCTAATACTTCTGCACAGCCTAAATAGTATCCCTGAAGTCTTTTTAGAAGTCAAGGTGAGATGATGAGCAGTGTATAAGGATGGGAGAGTGCAGGGCTGTATATTGTGACAGTGATGCAGATGTGTAAGTGTGAGACCCCAGCATCCACGGTCCCACTCTGATCACTGAGGATGTCTCCCCTCTAAGTGGAAGTGTTTGCTTGGACCTGGGATGCCAGATGCTAGCTTGGATTCACACTCCTCACATGGGATTTCACTAGCAGGTGCTACCGTCTTCCTCATGTGGCTTTGCCTTGTGTAGCCTCATCTGCTTGACTCCTCTGGCCTGCCTGTTGCATGTTGGCTTTCAGTATTTACTTAAGGGTCATGGTAGAGTCTTTCACCTTGCTTTCCAAATGTCACTGAGGAAAGTCCTTTTCACAACCTGGCTATTTCATGGCTGTACAGCCTACCTCAGAGTAGTTACTGTCCCTGGTGTGTGAGTAAGATCTTGATAGGATTGACAGCTATAAAACATTCCCTCTGAAGTCTGAGATGAAAGTGAGACATTTCCTTTCTCCTTCCAGAAGGCTCATCTGCTGTAAGAGGAGGGAGGTGCTTTCCTTTTCTAAGATGTAACTCCTATCAGGTATCATAGCAATGTCTGTAGCACTCCAGGGCAGCATGCTCTGATGCCTCACGCTATGGGAAACTGGGAATGAAAGGCGACTCTGCCAAGAGGCTTCTGTCTGCATTGGTAGGATACTACACGTGATTCCTATGGCATTGCCTGGAGCTCACTGGTGATGCTGTGGAAGGGAAATAGTGGAAAATTAATTTTGGGGTCAAAGATTCCGATTGCAAGGATATTCCCTGGGGCTGATCGGCTTGCTTGCTAATGGCATAGCGCAGGGAACAGAATAAAGAGTTTGTTTGGTTTTGCACTGCAAATACATAAGCCACCCTTGCTTTGGCTTCCAGCCCAGGGTGAAAAGGCTGGCTGATCACCCTGCTCTTTCAGTGTTGACAGCTGTTGTTGTCAGGGACAGATGTGACTTGGGTCTAAGATGGGGATAACAGTGTGAGTGCTTTTCACTGGCTAGGTAGACTTTTAGGAGATAATTCAGTTTGTCTGTTGCACAGTTAAAGGGAAACGAGAAAGGCTTTTCTGTTCTCTTGGTGGATTTTTCTCATTTTTTTTCATATTGATTCCTCTGAGGCCAGGAGATTTGCTCAGATATTCTAGTACTTAACGGTCCTAGATTATATCTTTGGTTCATCCAGTCTCAAACCATTCCTTCTCATGCCAAAACCAGTTACCTTACTAGCATGAAAGCAGGCAGTTCTGGGACACCACTGGCTCTGCAGATCTAAGTCTGTGTGTTTGATCCTTATAAAAATGTTTTGGAAAGCTGAACAAGAAAACAGTGTAGGAATTTGGTGGGCAGATAAACTGCATTCCTGTTTCAGGCTGTTTATTCATAGCTTTAGCTTTTTTTAAGGCAAAAGGAGGCTATTTTTAGCTTGCCTTTTTCCCCCTCCATATTAACCTAAACAAATTTCCCCCTCGAAGGAGAGGGTGGAGTTGGGAGGAAGGAAGGGTGGAATTGAAACTTTCATTAAATCAGTTTAAATATCATTAGCACGCGATTTTGTTTTTACATTACAGTTTTGAGCACACAAGAGTCTCTTTACGCTTTCCAAAGAGGGGAAGCTTTGTGTACAGAAGGGGGGGAGTGAGGGTGTTGGAGACAATGAAGTGGTTATGGAAAGCTTATGACTTTTGCTTGGGGCCAACTGTCAGGAGGGTAATCTAGCTCTCCTGACTCCTGGTATCTGTGTTTTGATGGTTTTATGGTAAACTGCTTCTGAAGCAGAGAGAACAAGAGCAGCTCCAACAATTTCCTTATTAGGTAGATGTGACTTGGGCTTTAACTTTCATGATTACTGACTTCAGTGTGCTGTAGAAAGGGTAACTGAATCCAGGGCCCGTGCATCAGGTTTGTAGAAGGAAGGATAAATATAAATACTTCATACTTTGAGACTGAATGATAACCCAGGAGCTGGTGCAGAGCATTGCTGCTCTTTGAATCTGTTGCCCTTTGATGTTGGTTCTTCAGTACCTTTTAGCTCTCCCTCTCTCTGTTGATAAGAGCTGAACGATCTCGACAGTGGAACATCTGTGAAGTTCACCTCTGGTGGTGGAGTGTTGAGCTCCTCATGCTGTCCTGTCTGACTGCACACGTTACTCAAGATTAGATCCTAAATTATCTCTTCTTGCAATGTTTTACTCCTGCTGTGTGCTCTCCTGCACTGTAGGAGAACTGATGAAAAACAGAAGTTATCTTTGTGTCTAAAGAAAATAAAAACTTTCCTGTTATAGAAATACACAGGAAACCTGTCCCAAAATATGCAAGTCCTTCTCATCAAAGTGATAACTGGTTACTAAGTTCTTGAGCTCTGTGCATAAACTTAGACCTGGAAGGACAACCTGATTTTCCAAGTTTGAGTACTTCAGACTCAGAGACTCCCTGCTCCTGAGGGATTGGGGCAGGAACCCATATTTTTTCTTTCTGTGGACTCTTGGGTTGTCTTTTTATCTGCTTTCTCCTCCTCTTTGACTTATCCTTATGGGAAGCCTGCTCCAGATCACAGCTACTTGGATCACATTCTTGGATTTCTCTGACTTCCAGCCAAGAGGAGTTGGTGGTTGGTTTATCTCATTTCTGCACCAAGATAATCCTATGGTTTAAATGTCTCTTCATGTTTCTTGCTCCTCCCTCTTCTCAAGTGTGTTTGCAGACAGTGATCCTGTCCTCTGTTGTGATGTGCTTTGTCAATTTAAACAAGTCAAAGTTTTCTAAGATAGGCCTCTTATTGTAACCAGCCCTTCCATGCACCTGCTTTCAACTCAGTAAATTGCCTTTGAATTCTGCTGTGACCAGAACAACTCACAATGAATGTATGAGAAAGGGCTGCTTGCATTAATGCTGATTTCAGCATGATCATATCTATCTGTCTTTATCAATATCTATATATCTACATATATGTTTGAGCAAAATCCTCTGGTCTTGCTTTGAGGACATCAAGTAATGGTGACTCTTTTGATACAAGGATAGTTCTGTCAATGTCTGGTTACTTTGATGTTTAACTAGGTACCTGAATTTGAATATGCTGCCTTTAGTCACTGCATCCTGAAATGCCTTCCCTTGTTAGTTTACAGAGGCTTTTATTATCACAAATCTGATCTTGCTTAGAAGTGCTCTAATATTTGTAGGCTATGTAAAGCAATTAGTAAATTACAGTAGTTTGTATTTCAGAAATCAAACACTGTTATTCCAAAAAAAGTCCCTTTAAGGTGTCTTTGAGTATCCAAAAAAGGCTCTCTATCAGCTTGCATCTCCCGATGTCACTAGGCACTGCATCAGCAAGAGTATATGCAAAGAATGAAAATAAAGTCCATTATTTATGACCCTCTCTCTGAGATTCCCTGGCTTGTGTGAGAAAAGTGGAACTGCTTGGAAATACTTTGCTTCCCCCTGGATTTCTGGCTTCTTTGAAGGTTGTCTTGATCTTTGTGAATAATCTTGGGTTTATACGTTTGATTTCATGCCAGCAAACTAAATCTTTCTGTAATGCGCATTCCTTCAGGCTTTGTATATCATGAAGATTTGAGGGATATCTCCCACTGTTTGGTGTAGTGCTGCTTTCCTTCTGCTGGCACCGAAGAAAAGCGGGATGTGGTTGTGAGCAAGGCACAGCCTGCTGTGCACAGCATCAGGGGCTGTTACCTGGCTGTGCTGCCTGTCCGTGAGCGAGCTGCGCACTCGCTCCCCGGGTCTGCCTTTAAACCAGGGGCAGTGACACTGTGCCTGGCCCTGCTGAGCTCCTGGGCTTCCTAAACCCTCCCAGAAACACTCTCTCATATTTTAGCCGTTGGGCTTACAGGGATGGTAACACAGGGCTGCTAGTGGAGATTAGCTTGTGGTCCTAAAACCCACTCTCACTGCTGGGAATACTCCTTCTTAGGATGCTGGTCAGGGGGGCTGTGGTTTTCTCTTTCATTCTTTGTGCTCTCTCAATATCTGTTTTTTGTTCCACAAAACTGTCTGTTGTAATGTACTCTAAATTAGTGGCTTCTAACCTTTTTGGAACAGCAGACGTGAAGTTTCTGGCAGGCTGAGCTCCTTGTTTGTCATACATCACTGTTCTCGCATTCAGAGTGCAGTAATTCTGCTTATTGGAGAGGCTACAAACATTTATCTGGCTCCTGTGAGCTTCTACTGGGGAACCATTGTGTTGCTCTCAGCATAAGGACTGTTCTTCTTCACAGTGCCTTCCTCTAAGGTCTTGATTAAAGGTGTAGTAATACAGATACATTTGTCCTAAAATCAATTGAGTGGATACCCCATGCCTTTTAGAAAAACCTCAAAACCCCAATGGATATAAGTTGCCTTCTGAATTTTAACTGAAATCCTACAATGAGGAAAATTAATTGGTCTTGCCGTGTCTGTTGGCGTTTTAATCCAGAGCTAAATGATTTTGGCAAAAAGCTTCCAGGCACTTAACTTTGATAATCATGATTTCATTTATAATTATTAATAAATCCTTTTACAATGACAAGGTTTTGCCTTTAGAAAATGCCTGTGAGCCACTCTTGCTAGATTACACTGCCAGTATGTGTATATAATTTACCAGATTTGTATGTTAAGAAGGTAGCTTTAACTTTTTAAGAAGTCTTTAACTGTGTATATCTTCTTTCAGGATGACAGTCATCCTTGTTCTCTGGGTATCCTTTACGTCATTTAAAGAATATCATAAACTCAGCAATTAAACCAACTTGCTATACATCACATTGTCATTGAATAATTTTTCACATATGCAATTATAATGTCTTCTACTTTCACTTTTCAAGTTTTTCTAGAGGGAGAAAGCGCTCTTCTGCTTTTAAAAGTATTCTTTTCCTGCTTTGTTGCAAGAGGTGTTAGTTCATTCTGCATTACTTTTTTAGTCACTTGCTCCAGTCCTTTAAAAGTGCAATTACATAATTCATACAAATTTAGAAAAGGAAAAGATGAAGATCTCTGCACACGTCTGGTTTTTTTTATCCTCCATGGAAGCTAGAAAAAATTCAGGTTAGGATTCTGGAAAGTAATTAGCATTTGAAGTGGAGGTTAAGATTGGATGGTTTCTCACGTGTGAGAGAGGAGATGATTCTGGAGTTTGTTTTCCTTTCACTGGGAGAAGTAATCTCTCAGTTTTAATAAATGACTGGTTTTGAGTCCTGAAGCTGCTTTCCCATAGCTATGGTTTTTTTTCTTGTCGGAGAAGGTCAGTGTCTGGCTTACTTTGAATTGAGAGGTTAGCCCAGCCCTCTGTTTTAACCTAGAATGTGGGCAAGCAAACTGCCTCTGCTTTGGAATTTGGTCTGAATAACGCTGATTTTATTTGTTTGTACCACAGCAGTGTTCACCAGCCCCAACTGGCAGCTCATGTCGTGTAAGCACTGTGCAACTGCAGGACAAGAAATGCTTCCTGATAAGACAGGCTTCAGCCCATGTGGAATAACTGATCACTGTGTTAGTAAATGCTCCTGCCTGAGTAGAGTCTTCATCCTCGCTGTGCCCGACCCTCCCAGATGGAGAGAGCAGAGTTTACAGGGAGAGCTGTGCTTGGTGCTTATACAGTGCAGTCAGTCTGTGTACAGTAGCTAGAGTTGTTTCCTAGCTGTGAGCCTTGGGAAACATCCTTGCACGAAGGCTGCTGCTTTCCCTGAGTAGCACCTGGAGAAAGACAGTGACCAGCAGGGCTGCTGGTAAGATGGTGAAGGTGACACAGTCCTGCCTGTGCTTTTCCCAGAGAACCCCTTGCACTGAACAGGGAGAGAGGAGCTGTGGCTGTGTGAATTGTTCTTGCTACCCACTCCCAGCCATCTGTGTTATGGGACAGTTCAGGAGAATTGTCAGGGGAGAGATGAAGGAACAGCTTAAGGTTCAACTTCTGTTAAGGGCTCATCAGTTTGGGCTGTATGAGCTCTTCTGCCAGGCCATATATTGGGATGTTTACCGTCTACATCTTTAAGTTCTATTTAAGGACTCACTTGCCTTGTTCACTTAAAAAAAAAGAAAAAAAGAGAAAAAAATTGCTAACAGAAATCTAGAGCTTATAGTCTTCCCCTCTGCTCTTGGAATCTGCATTTAAACCCAGGATTAGGAACTGATGGACAGCTCTGATGACATGAATCTGAGGGAGAATAATTCAAAACTGTCAGTCTTGTGAATTTTCCTACAATGCTCTTGAGCATCGCTAAGACCTATTTCTATCAATCTGTAGGCTCAGGAATAGTGTTGCTTCCACTTGCCTTTTCCTTGCATTTAAAAGGCTGTATCTACAACTATATACAAGCTGCATCTTGATCCAGCCTTTAAATGGTAACACAGATTCCATAGAATCCTGAGACTTGTATTTGCATTCTCCAGAGTAAGATTTCCAGTCAACGTAGTGGGAAGTGGATTAATTGCTGCAAACTCCATGTGTGTACTTGAATCTCATCTCTGCAGTCATTTTGATTCTTTTGAGTCCACCTTTAGCTTCAGATGCCTTTAGCCCAGCTGTCTGCCTCTGACTGACTTATATGGGCTCTCCTTCTGGACAGGAAAGGGAAATAGTAATTTTAGGACATCGTTCATCTGTCTCTGCTTTAGCCAACTGCTTTAGAAACAGATGAATCCTGTCCTGCAGGTGACTGTTTCTCTCCACTGACTGTAGTGTCAGATGTTGATGTCAACATTTGCTGAAATGAATCCTGTATGAAATATATCCGGTTTTAAATGTAACTGATCAGGCGTTTTCACTGAAATGTAGTTCCCAGCCAGCAAACACGTCCTTGTGCCCAGGGAGCTGGTTGTGTGATGTAACTTTCTCTACTTTTATTCTCCAGCTCTTTATCTAGAGAATGGAAATTATTCCATCATGACAGGAACACTGGCCTTTAGAAAGCTCCTTTTATCTACACAAATACTTTCTGTGGTATTTTTCCACTTTTGCTTATCCATCTTAGAGCTGGATTAACTTCAGAAAGACCTTGTATGGAACTCTGAGGCACATTTATTTCTTTGACCAGTAAATCAGTATTATAGTTTCCTGGGGCCTGGAAAAGAGGGTATTATTATGGAGTTATACTAAGTCCACTTTCCTGAATGCTGAATTTCCAAGGAACAGATATAAATCTCCCATGTGCAGGAGAAGAAGCTATATGAAAAAGACTTCAGGTGCCTTATTCTCTTTGTGTTTATGCTCGCTTGCCTTTCTTTTCTACCTTCCTCCTTTTCCTCAGGTGTTGCTATATATTACTTAATCTCCTTTGAAGTAAGTATAGCTTCTTTGTCACTGTGTGGATCATATTAGTATTCAGAAGAGCCTTTTTCTGTGTCAGAGCCAATATTTTGCTTCTTTGTAACCCTAACCTTCTTGGAACTCTCCAGCTAATATTTTTCTTTCCTTCTGTCTTTTATTGACTGTGGTACATTGAGAATTGCTTCCCTCCCCGGTAACTTTTTGGTTTTTGTTCATGACTAATACATCCATTTTAGGAAGGCATGAAACCTATTTACAGAGGAAAGCAAAATCTGGTTGCAGGGGCTTGATGGAAGTGACAATAGGAAGCACAGGCTCCCGAGTCAAGTGTTTTGTGTAGATGAGGTCTGGCATGCAGCAGAGAGGCACAAATTCTGTGGCTCCACAGGTTCCTCCCGGCTGTGTCCACTCCATCTGCGAGGGGCTGTGCTGAGGCTTGCTGGCAGGGGTTTAGGTGAGCAGAGAGGGTGACAAAATGGGGTTCCATTCTCCCAGCTCATGGCAGAGGAGAGGAAAATCCCAGCTGCTTTGCACCTCTGTGGCTCTTCCCCACCATTCTTTGTGTGCTTGCACTGCAAACTGCTTCAAGACAAAAATTTATTCCTCCAATGCCAACACAAAACGCAGCACGTGGAGCTTTGCATCCTGTCCCTCGCCCCCCCTTTATTTTCCTTGCCTCTGTGCTCTACTGTTGTTTAAGGAGACACCAAAGGAGTTCCAGTAACTGGAGCTAGTTTTCACATTACTTTTCTCCCCTCTCCTCCCCTCCTCCCTGTAGTCATATAGCCTTGACAATCTCATTGTATGCATGTTTTAGAAGGTTCAGAATTCTCATGGCATCCGAGGGAGGAGGGATGACTTACCTGCTTTGCAAATATTTATCTTCCGGTGTTGAAGCTCTCAAATAATTTCTGCCAGTATCTTCTCATCCACAGCAGATTTTTGGACCACGGAACTGACATATATGGGGCATAATAGGCTGTGCAGGAACACCTGGGTAGTTTTCTGGTGTGGAGAGGGAATCTCACGGGCTGCTTTGGTTCTGGTTGGGATCCCCTGGAGATAATACTTTGGGTTGCCAAGGTAATATGGTAGTGAGGGATTAAGAAAAGTAGACAACTGATTGTGGCTGTAAGAAAAAATACTTTAAAAAATTTGTTTGGGAATATTATTCCAGACCACATTATTTCCTTTTGTCATAGGGTAAATGTGGTTGTAGCTTCTCTGGTTTCATCTGACATGTTCAAGGCCTGAAATGCAGACCTGTGATTTGGGGTTGGAGACCAGGATTTTAAGCATCTGTTCTGGCATCTCACTAGAGTGTCTTCTTCTCAACTGGTCTCTTAAAGGATGCAGTTAACTTATCACATTCAGGCCACCAAGTCACTGGTTCAGTGAGTCAGTGTTGTTTGTTATTTGCAGTGAAGAGCAAAACACACCTTCAAATAACATTTATTTTTGAGCAATACACATTTTGATAACTTTCAGCCTTCTCTATAATTTGCAGATAATCTAGTCTCAGTTTTGTACCTTCCCTTTGGTGCTCTCCCAGCCTTACAAGAAAGTTGTCCAACCAAAACTGCTAATGGCCACCCATGAGCTGTTCAGAAGATTCTCTGCCTTGAAAGTGCTGTAAATCTAGTTCATAGATGACAAATCTGGCCACTTAGGCAAATAAACAAAAACAATCAACACACCAGAATTTTTCAAGATGAGGTAAAGCTCTGACAGGAATAAAGCAGTAGGAGAGAGCTGGTGGTGGGGAAATCTGACAAGTTAATTTATTTTTGGTGTTTTAATTGGATCGGTTGGGAGACAGAAAGAAAAGATGGTGCAGGAGACAAGAGTCATGGAGTCCTGGGAAAGGGGAGCAGGGAAGGAACTGTAAACATGACCAGCAAAATAATCTACTCCGTGTGCAAAGTCCATTTAAATGTAAATTACCCAAAGTGATTTTTAGTGGAATTTTTTATCAGCACAGTGTAGAAAGACAGAATTATTTTCCCCCTTGTTTAAATACCTGATGCAGACAGCTGTAGAGAGCTATAAACATCCCTCATCTTTCTAACTCCTCACACCCACTTCTTTCCTTTAGGCTCCTTGGAGTTGTTCCCTGCAGCAATGCTTCCAGGTAGTGACAGTGAGGATGTTCACTTCAGTCACCAGAGCCCTGTCAGGGCCAATTAGCATCCTAATGACTGGCATGTACCATCTTGGCAACATTCAGTCTGTGCTCTGTACCAGGGGACCTCTCCTCTGAAGAACCCATCTTGTCTCATCTGGACTGTACTGGTCATAGAAACCTGTTAAAAAAAAAAAAAAAGAAAAAGAAGAAAATTTCCATTTCATTTTGTCTTCTGAGTCCCAGGGGCTTCAGCCCTGAACAAATATACTGTCCTTTCTTTTTCCTGAAGATGATGAATCTTGGCTTCAGGGAGGGGATTTAAATCAAACCCCTGCTCTTATGGGTACTGAGGACTTTGGGCTGAAGCTTCAATGAGGCAAAGAAATGCAGTACTTGCTCTTCAGAGCTCTGTTGAATGAGAGCAATCAAAGACCAGCCACGTAGTCTTTCAATATTGAGTACCCGGCCAGTATGAGGACTAAAGTGGTACTTTTCTGCAATTACTGTTACATGATGTTGTTTGGTGGTCTGCTGCAAAATCCACTCCAGTAGCATCTGCTGTCAGAACTGTGCTTTTGTTGTTCAACCAAACCAGAGCTGAACGCAGTGCAGAGATCTTCTGGGTAGCACAGGCCAGGGCATGCAGGTGAGCAGATTTAGGGGAGGTTTCACAACTACTCAGCGCATAGCAGGAGTCCAGGGTGTAACATGCGCTCCTCGAACCCTTTGTCTGTGTGGAGATTGTCAAGGCTTTGTACTTTGCTCTGCCAGACTGGAAGAGGAATGTCTCTAGCAGCGGCAGAGTTAAATGCTGCAGTATTAAATCACCCCATCCCTGTGCTGTGTTTTATTGTTCAGTGACAGCGTGCTTTCAAGAGAAACTGACGCGTCTATCCTGATTTTCAGCCCTAAAAGTCAGTGCTCTTTCTTGTTCATCTGGAATTGCTGTCCAATCCTGCCACGTCCTGGCTCTTCAGTGGCTTGAGTGCAGTGCTGTGATGCCAGGGCCAGCTGGTTGGCACAGCTGGCACAGCCACGCTGGGTCATCTGGAGGGAGAGGTCAGCAGTTTAATGGTCCTTAAGAGAAGCCAAATCAGCGGTGATGCCAAAGAGCAGCTGAAGGGCAGTGTGTTACCGTGGCTGGACTGAAGCTGCAGCAGGGAGGATTTCAATTTAAGGGGCTGTGGAGGTGGCACCTTTCATTGGTAGCAGAACACTGTATTACTTGAAATGGCACTGCTAACATTCTGAGGACAAAAAAAGGGTGTTTTCCATGTAAGGGGTAGCACATCTTGAGTGTGAACTCTGGAGAGTGAGCAAGCAAGAACTATTATTTTAAAGGTCCTTACTAATCCTAAAACATACACAAGAAAATAGCCCTGCCATCGCCTAGCCCAGTGTGCAAGGCTGAAAGACAGCACATTAACATATCCACATGGTGCATATGTTATTTTTAACATTGCTGTGAGAGTTTTCCTGAAATTTTTGAATGGCGTTTGCATTTACTCTCAGAATGCTGTCATATTGCTACCATGACTTTTTAAATCTTCATATTTTCATGTGATCTTTTGCAATGTCACAAGAACTTGATGGCCAGGAAGGCTGCAGGTACATAGACAGGAGCACTGTATTTGTTCATTTACCTGCACCTCTTGTCTCTTTTGGATGTGTCCCCAGAAGACCTAAACTTGTGCCCTGGAACCTTTTCTCGGAAGTGCCACCTTGAATGTCATGGTATCTGCTACAATCTGGTTTGTAATGCACTGAGCCAGCTCTCGTGTGCATGAGGTATAGTAAATCAGCAAGGCTGATTGACTGCGTGCTCGCAAAGTACGCAAATAGAAGCTCTCCTAAAATGGCCCAATGATTCGAATTCTTCCTTTTGTGATCTCTTATGTGCATGATTTGCTTTGTAGATACCTCTGAGACTGATGTGCTCTGCCCCTTTCTGGTGGGTCCCTGAGCATCCCCAAATCTGATACTCTAGGCGTCACACAGTCACAATATTCTGCTTTCCCAGGGCATCTTGCATTAAACTCTACTGAAGGTCAGACCTAGTTTTTCTTTACAAACACGAAGGCAAAAAATTTAAAAGAAAACATAGCCTCTAATAAAAATGTGATCATTGTATAATGAGCTCTCTTGAGAAGCTTGGGTGCTTAGTGAAGTGTCAGGTATTAGATGAAACGGAGAAAGTTGGCAGAGCTGATGTGAAAGATGGATACCAACAGGGCGGATTTTCCCACATTAGTCTGCCTGTATTCCTAATCCTGACCCAGAGCTATTCTACCTCTCTCTTCAGACTAAGGAAGTAACTAGGTTTCTGTTGCCTGTTTAACAAGAGGATAGTGCCCTGCTGCTTTCCAAAATGAGTGTGGGAAGAGAGCACGTAAGCTCCCAGGCAAGGGTTTGGGGGCCCTGACACAGATTTTTGGCAACTGAGCATGCACATCACCTGGAAGCCAGGGGCTGGTTCGTTGCCCATGCTGCAGAGAGTGGCAGAGCCATAGGGTGAGCCAGCCCTCTTGTGCCAGTGGAGCTTCACAGCCTTCAGAGCCATCTGATTTCTTAGGACCGAGAGTTAGGAATTCAGGACTGAGGCTCGAGGGTGATCCCCAACTGCCCAGGAGGACATAATATCACATTGGTGAGACTATAGACATACATATATTGTGGCCAAATCTGCAAAAATCATATAGATCTGTAACTCCCACTGATCTTGAGAGGATTAGGTGCCTACATGACTTTGTATATCAAAACTGCCTGCTTCAGTTCTTCTTTTGCAAAATCAATAGAATACTACATCTCCTTTTTACCTCCCAGTCTGGCTTTGTAAAGATGCAAGGAATTTATCCTGAGGATTTGTTCCTAAATCGGTGGGGACATGGTCTCAGCTGGGACTCTCCTCACAGGGTAATTATTGCTTTATGTCAGGGTACAAAGCTGTCATACTGTCACACACAGTTTTCTGCTCAAGCACATAGTCAAAAGTCAGAGTCTGCAGCTCAAACATGGTCAAACCAATAATCTGAGTACTCAGTGGTTTTCTGTAGAGCAGGACAATTCCCAGAGATGAATGTAAATGTAAGAGCCTTTCTAGTGGAAGCAAACTACAATCCTGTGATTGCATCAGATGTTGCAAATGGCTCTTAAAGACTTGGCAACTATATATTTTTGAAGCACATTTATTCTCCCTGCAGCTTAGATCCTAGCTCAGTGATGAATTGCTTTAAACTTTAAAATGAACTCCTTGCCCTGATGTCAGGATGGATTGTGATCTAAAGGTGACTTGTAAGAGAAAACAAATATTTATTTGGCTTTTGAATTTTTTCATCATATAGTAGGTAGGTACAGCACAAAGAGCAGACACTTCTTGAGAGCATCAGTGGTGGCTGAAGGAATACTAAAACAAAAAGCATTTCCAAATATCAGATCCATGTAGTTCTTTCAGACTTGCAAAATTTCCTTCTGATTGAAGTTCCTTTTCTTTCATGTCCACTTCAATTAAACACTGGAGGAAAATTCTATATTTGTTTCAGAGTTTCAGTGTCCTTTCTAGGTAAAGTGCAGGTGCGTGCAATGTCTCTTCCCGGGACACTTGTGGAGGAGACGTGCAGTTGGCTATGCCAGTTACAAAAAGATTGCTGCTAAAAAGGTAGGAAATTGAGAGCTTAGGGTTAAATTTAAATTTATCCAAATACTTGGAAGAAAGAAAGCTGCCATCATCTTGCTACTTACAAAACTCTTCGTTTCCAATTGCTGAGACTGATGTTAATCCCAGTTGTGGTCTGTATGTGTCTGTACAAGTTGTTTTTTACCAAGTGACTGATAAAGCCTTGTCTCAGCATCATACAATAAATCAAACTTAAAACCTACATGGCCTGATATGATGGCTGATTTTTGTCTGGAAGCAAAATAACCACCCTAGCATTTACATTTTTTTGAGTACATACTGTGGCATTTTGCTCATTTCCTGCCCCACCCTTCTGCTTACTGCGTTTTTTCACTCATTCCGTATATGTATTTAAGTGGTTTTGATGAATCCCTGTGGAGTTAACTAGTGTACCTTGTGCTTAGTAGGATAAATGTTTCTTCAGCAATAATCTTGAACATCAATAATCAATGAATGACTTCTGCTTGTGACTTACTTTATTTGTGATCTGCATCATTCCTAGTGTGGTATCCTGGCATGGTATTTGGACAAAGCCTTTTCATGAAGGAAGTTTGGTCTCTGTCCACCTTCGAGTTTGGGCTTTTTGTGGACAGAGCTGTGGTAACAAACTCCTGGTCTGTCCAGCTGTAAGAGTCCATAGATTGTCCACAGCTTAAATCTGTGGTTGCAGCAGGAAACAACTGTTTCAGCACACACGCTATATATAACCTGCTTGATTTACAGTAATCTGCTGATGGATCTGATACCCTGACGTATATCCCTTGACTGGTCACATCTGTGTTGCATTTCAGGGTCTGGGACTACCAGCAGTTCTGCAGTGGGTTTGTGTAAAGTAGAAAACAGAACTGCATTTGGTGTGGCGTAAGCAACAAGTTGCTTTTCTGTTAGGATATATTCACTCTCTGTTTAGGATATTTTCAATTGGCTGTAGATTTGCTGTGAAGCAGTATAATGTACTTATACATTATGGCCAGCAAGGAGGGGACTTCTGAGTTTGGTTTTGGGATCAGTGTATCAAGCCTTTGGGCCAGGGTTCTGGAATTGGATTGCTAGCAGGACTGCCATGCAGTCTGCTGATGCAATCTGTAGTTCTGCTGGGTGTCAGGATACAGTAGTTATCTCACAAGGAAATGTGGTACTTCTGTTCCTCTGCTCTCAGGCTTCTGGAACTGTGTCTCATTCTGACCAAAGAGTCTGTAGAGCCAGATGGAATAATTCCTAAGCCTCACCCTGTGCAGCTCTGGATGGTTTGAGCAACAAATGTTGGTTGTTAGTATGGGGGAATAGTGGCCAGAACATGAGTTTTGAGGACCATGCTCTACTCTTGCAAATTATATGAAAGTAGGTTGGTTTCTTTTCTGTGCCTGGGAGGGACAACAACTTAAATGTTGTCAGTGGCTGCCTGGGAGGCAGCTGTGCCCTTCTGGTCTATTGTGGCTGACTGACTGCGAGCTCTGGCAGTACTGAAAATGCAATCCTCCCAGGATTGCCAGCATTAAGGCGCCAAGGCACAGTTCTACAACAGTGATCTGCAAAATGTCTGGTTGTGCAGTTCATTCTGGCCTGTGCAGCTCCCGAGACAATTCATTGTCTATCAGAGCTGTATGTTTTCACCCTGTTCCAAAAATGTGGTTACAAATTCTGTGTTTGTGGCTTACTGCTTTGAACATTTTTTCTGCCAACTCACAGGGCTTCCTTTTCTACCACCCAAGTGCAAACCACTCATCTTTGTTGTCAGCTCTTCAGAGCCTACCCCTGCCCTGTGTATCTTGTCCTGTGCAGCACTGAGACATCACCTCCCATCTGCTCTGTCAGCCTTGAGTCTTCATTTGTCATGCAGCTCTGAAAAACATCCTTCATATTTTCTTCCGTGTCACATCTGGCAAGAGGAGCTCTGCTTTAAAGGTCACCAAAACTGACAACTTCACTCATTCTCAGTCCTCCCATAGCACTGTCTCTCGTGCCAGCAGCAAGCTGGGAGGTGATGAGACAGCTGCTGCACGGGGAGTACCTGCAAAGCTCAAGGGAGAAGGTGCTGAGTGACAGAACTGCCCATGTCCCCCTTTCTTCGCCCATGTCAGCGGTCTGCTGCTGCCCAGGGAGGACTGGGGTGTGTGGAAGGTGGGAAAGCACTGCCTGCTGGAGCTGGCCTGGTCCCTGCTGAGCCCCTCTGCTCCAGCTCCTCCAACAGAGGCAAGGCTGTCTCTGCACAGCACTCCTCAGCCTCAAGGAACGGGTGCCTTCCTAGGGAGCTTTGAGTTAGGAGGTGATGCCATCGGGACAGGCTCCTTCACATGTTTTCCTGACAGCTGTGTGAATCCCCCCAGGGACCTTAGTGGGCAAGTCCTTTAGGACAGGAGCAATGCCCCCATGCTTTGTGCCCACTAGATGCTTAGCAAAATATGCAGGAATGCCCAACAATTCCTTCCCTACTTCCAGTGCTGGTTATTATAAGCTTGTTTCAGGTCTGTCTTTTCTTGCCATGGAAAAGCACAGTGAAATATATATTTTGCATAATTTTGCACATTCTTTCATCAACGAGTGAAATAGTGTTGGCTGTGGTTTCAGTACTAACAGCAACCAAACCCCCCCCGCCCCCCCCAGAGAATTTTTTCTCTGTTCCACTCCCTTGGTAGTGGGCTTTTCATGTCATTGTGTTTTATTTGCCCCAGTTGTTTGTACATATAAAGAGACTATAGTAGAATTATTGAATCCCCAGAATCTTTGTGTTTCTCATGTATGGCTTCACATGGTTGGTTNATACTGTATTTATACCTCCTCTCAATGGTTCCACTCCCCCAGATGAGCTAGAATCTGCTCCTAATGGTTTTTCCTTAGTTGACTGTAATTCTCTTCTAACCTGGGAAATATTTCCTTTTTGTGTGGCCAAGTGCTACATGCAGCTCTGTTACTGATATGTGTGCATCACAACTAAGGGTCTGATTGAGAATCTGCATGGGACTGTGAATCTTTCATTGATTTTTCCATAGGTTTTCACTGTACCTCTAATTACCTATGTTCTCAGTGAATCTCTGCTGCTCTGTTTACTTTGCTTGAGGAGATACGGATCATTCTGTTCCTTGGTGAGATGTATTCCCAGGAGCCTTCTTCCTTTTTTTCACCTGTGCAGTGATCACTTTATGTTTTAGCAGCCTGGTGCTGGTAGGTGCTGCAGCATTAGCTGTGCCTTGGAGGCAGAGCCACTGTAATACAGCTCTGATGTGGCCACGGGTTTTACCTGTTCCTCTCAGCCAGGGTGTAAATGGGTGACTGTGGCTGCCCTTAATCTAATCAAAGCTCCCCCAATGCTGTGTTTGTGAAAGGATGGCATGGCACTCTGTACTTCCCTGATCTTGCTCATCTCTTACGGTCCGTTGTAAATCCCTAGTTGCTATAGTGAGTTTTCTCTGTGCTCCTCTTCACCTTTTGTCCCACTGATATTTTTGCAGCTTCTCTTTGTGTATGTTTGGCTTTTCTATCCCCCCTTTTTTTTTTTCCCAGTGGTTTCTATTCTCGCCTATGTGGATGTCACTTTCTATCTCACTCCTTGGTGGTTTATGGCTTTTTCTCATCTCATGTGGCACAGGACAGGCAGCCAGGCTTCCTCTGTGAAGCTGAGTGGGTGCTTTAGATGTGTATCCATCTAAACAAAGATCATCGACTCAGTCTTCCCTGACAGCTGGGAAGAAGATTACATGAGCAGAATTTGTATCAGAATGTATCACAATTCAGACATTTGGTTAGGTGAGTGTTAGTGAGAACAGACTGCAGCCTGGTGAGCCTGAGGAACCAAGCAGCTAGACCAAAGGGAAGATGTAGAGCCTAGAGCCAGTGACATGTGCTTTGAACCAAGATTGCAAAGTCCTTGCTCCTGTTTTGAACACAGGCACTCAGTTTCTGCAGAATCTGAATTTTATCTGTAGCCCGCACTAATTTATTGCATTCATGTATTGAGCTGGCTGCGTTCAGTATGATTGAATGGAGAGATGATAGAAAAACATGAAGTGTTCTGGAGAGAGATTAAACTGTTTCCTTGTTCAGTATTTCATATCTCTCTATCAGCCATGAAAATTGAAACTGCAAATATTAATAAATTAATTGACACATTTGCTACTCTCATTGTAATGATACAGCCAATCCACAAGCAGTCATATGATGAGTCATATCTTCAGAAGCAGGAGTTATTTTTTAAATCATGAGGTTATTTCACAGTATTGGGTTTTGTTTTTAATTTGTCTTCTGCTTTGTGAACATTTAGGCTTATTATTGCCAGGCTTTCTTCTGCAGTCAGAAGCAGAAACTTAGTTTGTCCTTTTTTTTTTTTTTTAATGACAGGGCACTTATGCTCAAGAGGAGACCTATAATAATAGTAGAAATTGACATTTCTACAACCTTCTCTGTATTCTTTTAGTTATGATTTAAAGCACTTTGAAGATTCAGCTTTCTGTAACAAGTAGTAAATAATATTAACTGAAGATTCTTGAAAAACATAGTTGGTACTCCCCCCCCTCGCCCTGTTCTTTCTTTCCCCTTCTCCCACCCCCCTTTTACCAAACTCAGAAGTTGTAATAACAACATCATCCATTGTTTTCTCAGTATCAGTGTGCCAGGACCATGGTGCTTTGGACAGGAAACCGTAGCAGGGTAAATTCCCAAAACATCCTTAAAAATCTTGTTGCAATTTTTTTGCCCTTGTTTAGCTATTTGTGTGGGAGGGTTATTTTCCTAACGTTTCTGATGGCTGCGTTAGAGCTGTAGTACTTTACGAGGGCCTGATAGTAATAAATCACAATGGTGTTATAAAAAAAAAAATTACAGTAGCCAGATTTAAAAGCACTTTGAAGTGTTGTAGTTACTTTCAATACTGAGTGGCCAGGTGATAAAATGACATTTAAAATGAATCACCCCTGAATACAAAGTATTGCACGTAAAAAGAAAATAGCCTTCTTCCCTACCAAAAACCCCACAAAGTACATGAGGGTAGTGATGATCAGTCATACCTCAACTAATGTTGCCTGGGGAAAGTTGCTCCTAATAAGTCTTTGGAAGAGTAAGCACCGTATTCAGAGGTGATTAAAGAGGCAAATAAAATGAAAGATTTTGTTTCTGCCGTGTGTGAATTCATCAATTTCTAGACTTGTCAGCCTGGAAAAGAGGTAAATTAGAGGTCGCAGGAGAAGGCTAATGAAATCATGAAGGAAGAAGAGAAGATAAATTAGGGAATGAATGTTCAACTTCTCATAAATAAAGCATTAGAAACTATCCAATGAAATAAGTAGAAGATATTAAGTAAATGAACATATATTTTCTCGGGACATGGAACAGAGCTGTGAACTTATTGCTACATTGTGTTGTTGAGTGTAAAAGCATACAGAGACTGGAGAGATTCATGGGCAGTAAAACAGAATAGTTCAACCCAAGCCTCTAGCTGAGGAGCCATAAGCTTCTAATAGTCAGAACTCTTAGAGGAAGGGAAGTGTATGTCCTCTTTAAGGATGTATGGAGGGCAAGGTAATGTTACCTTCTCCAAACTTCTGACTCCTACCATCCTCACTTCCATGTTCCTGTGGGGCTGGTTCCTTGTGTTTCTGTGAGTCTACATATCAGAACAGCTTAGAGTCACAGGAACACGTTCCATTCCCCTTGTCCTCACTTCAGCGAGCACGTTTGTCCTGGAAAGCTTTTCTCTTTGGTTGGATTGCATCTGTGTTATTTCAGTGGAGCGGGATCTTGGTGCAGATTACATCGTGCAGAAAAATCCACGGCGGTGCACTGAGGAAAATCTCCACTAGTTGTCACTCGTTCCCCATTTTAAAGCTGGCTTCAAGACCAGTTCGAGCTTCTTACTCTAAGAAGGATGTCCTGGTCCCCAAATAGCAAAGAGCCTGGGACAAGTTTTGCCATGGAGTCTCTCTAAAATGTGATGGTAGGAATAAGTTTAAATGCAAGAGATGGCAGCCCGTGCAAGTGTTGTTTTGTGAGTTTTGGCTTTCCAAATAATTACTCTTAACAAGGCATTGCCCAGGGTTGGAGCCTGTGAGGGCTGTGGTGTAGGAAGTGCTGTAAACATTCTGCATGCCAGCTCCTCTCTCTGGAGGGGTGATGATTTCGATGGACACATTCCCTCCAGGAGGAGAAGTTACACAAGAGTGAAAAGGGTACGGTGGTTCCAGGGTTAGCTTGTGATCGACGTGTTAAGCAGGACTGAAAAGGATTGTGGCAAAAGGGTGCCAGCAGTGATAAAGAGGAAGGGGATGAGTAGAGGTATTTTAAAGCTTATTCCCAGGATGGTTTTCTTTTTCTGGTTTCGCTTTGAACGAGCACCTGGATTTTTAACTGGAGTAAGGTAAACTCTTTTACAACTCCATCTTTTGCCCATTTCTTTTTCTTTGGTACTTGCATTCAAAGCTAGCACGAGTTTGAGAAAAAAATTGTAAATTTCAACAAATGTATAAATTCGTTTTTCTTCTTCTATCTTTAGTTCCCCCTGCCACAGGTTTAGTTTTGGAGCTCATGTGTTTTATTGTTCATGTTGAAGTAGTGTTGTGTTGAGCAAATCATGTTCTGCGCCGGTTGGTGCTCGATGCTGTGGAGTGAGGGAGGAAGAGCTGCTGCTTGTCTTGAAGAGTTTGCTGTCTGAGTAAATCACAAGAAAATGTAAACATGGCACAATTCAGGCTTTTGATTCTTTGTTTTGTATTGTTTTGTATTTGCAAGGTGGTAGTCAGTGATGGAGCCTGGGAGCAAGAGCAGTTAGAATATCCTGCAGCCTGCTCCCACATGCTCACTCTGTAAGTAGCATCATGTGCTCTACCATGTGTATGCCAGAGAGAACACAGAGCAAAGCAACCTGAGTTTCTGTGACTGGAAAGGTCTGACATATTCTTGTTCCTACAAATCAATTACTGTTTCCAGTCTCTCAGTGCTTGAGTAGAAGCAAAGCTTGTTTAAAAGGGAAGAAAACAACAACAACAACAACCCAAACAAAAACCACCACTGCCACAAAAAAAAATCAACAACTAAAAATTTCCCCCCATGCCCACACACAAAAATCAACCAACCACCTCCCATTTTTCAGGATTTAAAGATATTTCCTTTTTAAAGGAATGAAACAGAAAGTATTTGTTTTTCAAACTTTTGTTCACTATAATAGTAAAAATATTATCCTCAGCTACTGCTATAAAATTTAATAGGAAGTGTTCTGCAATGCATTCTTCTCTTCTCTTGAAAGGAATAAAGAAAATCAGCACAAGCTGATTTGCTTTCAAGGTGTTTCTTCCAGGATAGAGAATGTTTCCTGCTTCAGCTGCCCATTTCCTTTGAAATAATTGTGTTTCGGAAATGCTGTGAAGCCCAGGCCACCAAAGTGAATGTCAAGGGAACAAGGGTCTGTTTGAGACCAATGGACAGGCTGTTCATGCATTTGTATCCCAGGACTTACTATGTTTCATTTTTACACTGAGAAAAGATGGGGATATTTATTTGCCTGAAAAATGAATATCTTTTTATCTCTATTATATCAGCAGATAATTCGATTGCTTTGTTGAAACTTTGTCTAATAGTTTCTTCATTCTTTTATTTTCTAAAAGCCATTTGAAAACCATGGAGATTAGGCAATCCCTTCCCCCATGTCTTATATTTTAAATGTAGGGGAAAATAATCAGAAACTTCTCATTGCCCTTGATTGCCTTTTAATTATTTTATGCTTTAATTAAGTCTCACCATTCCTCATTAAGGCTATTGTTCAGGAACTGTTTTAGTAATCCTGCACAAACAGCATCTGTGAAAGCTTTTGGTAGCTGTTACCCTTGGTAAGGAGAATTTTTACTTATAAAAGCATGTAGCACATGATGAATTTTGGTGCCCTGTGTCACCTGGGGAAGCTGTGGTGCAAAAGACAGAACCCCAGATTTATAGAATGCCTAGGAAACAAGTTCCTGAGGCCCAGAGCAGCTTTGCCTGGAAATAGTAGCTGTACTAATAAAGTCACCATTTTCATGGTTTATGCAGCACAGTTCAGGATCTCTGTTAGCCATTTTGATGGCATTCTTGATCCGAGCCTCTTTGTAATAAAATTGGAGGTGCCAGACAGTGACTTCTTAGGTTGCTTACATCATTGTCTCCTGTGGCAGCAGAAAGTGTGAGGCAGGGATCAGTGTGCTGGGATGCACGAGACAGCTCACACCTGCCTGCCTGCACGGTGTGAGAGGGGCTCCTGCTGCCAGGGCCAGAGATGTCAGCACTCCCTGGGACGCCAGTGTCATGAGACCTGGAGGCTCTCTCTCCTTCAGCTCAGTCACTGGCTCTTCCACTGTTGCACAGAATTTCATTCTACCATGCTAGACCTGGAGCTCCAGGGAGAAATTACTGGGTCGTTGTATGTGCTGAATTGAACAACTACAGCTGAGAGCAAGTCTAAACTGGAGCTGCTTAACTAAATTTAAAGTTTAAGGATGACTTTGAAGAGAAGTTCGAGGAGCTGTGAAGTTTTCCAGACAAGGTCCATGCTGCAGCAGTGTCTAGATAATTTGGAAGCAAGGTGGAAGAAACCTGGCAAGTTCCAGTAGCATTGTGGGAGGTTTTACCAGCTTGGTCACTGTGCTGGATGTGTGTTTAGTTTGCAGATTTGATGAATGGAAGTGCATCTTCATTTGCTGTAGTTAAGCTCTCAGTAGAAAGAGCCTCCATCTCTTTGGTTGACACTTGTAGAGCATCCTGCTTTTTGCAGAGGTCAGCGTTAGCCATAAAACTCATGCAGGTAACTTAGCTCAGAGGATTGCCATGAGCGTGGTATAATTTGGTTGAACACCTTACGGTGGTCAATCTCAGGTGGGATCACTGCTCCCTGACAGAGAGAAGCAGAGATGATCTGCTGTGTTTGAATGTGTTTAGGCAAAAGAACCCAAGTAGTGCTGGTGTACACAACACCTCAGAGTTGAAGTTGTGTACAACGCTGTCTCAACCCTAGTTGGCATTTTGGGTATTCAGCTGTGAATAAATGAGAGTCTGCCTATCAGTTCATCAGGGAATCTAGTAAATGAGGAACTGCTGTAATTAAAATCTTGCTGGTGTGAAATCCTACTGAAAATACTTAGCATCTGCCATGCAGCAACCCTTAAATACTTAACAAGCTTTTGACTTTCTTACAAGGAGGTAAACATCAGTGTCTCCCTTGATCCAGAGGCTGGTACGCAGAAGAGTCAAGTGACTTCGTAGTCATATGCAGTGAACCAAAGCAGAGTTCTTTGATTAGGATTTCACTTTTAGTGTTGGAGGTGCCCATACATGCAGTCACACTTATTACAATCTGTAGAGCAATGTCTTACCCGTTGTAGGTGGAATATGAGTTTTAGGAACTTGTCAGTCATGGAGAGATCTAGTGACTTTTTCTGGAAGACATGAGCAGTCTTACACTGTTGTGAAAGAAAAGGAGCTCTGACTGTAAATCCACCTATTTCCTGCACAGATTATTTTTTTTTCCCATCAATGAAAGATGAGAACTGCTTGGTTATTAAGGAAAAAAAAAATTCCTCAATCAAGAATATAAGGACCCTGAAAAATACGGGTTAGAGCCTTATGTAGCATGTGAACTGTATCAACATGCTGTGTGAATGGCTTATTGTACAAGCAGGATACTTGACAGCAGAGCAGTAATAAAGTGTAGCCTGACCATGATCTGGTTAAAAAATGAGTTAAATAATTGCTGCACACGGTAAAATATTTCAAGTGGAACGTAAAAGACTTCTTCACCTTCATGGAAATGAAATTGCATTTCACCTAAGGTCCTGGAGATTGACAGCCAGAACCTGCCTTTAAGCTTGGAAGGGGTGACAGGGCAGAAATCTGAGACAAATGTGGGGGTTGTATAGCCCAAGTATATATTGTGAATAGATTCTGAGAGACTCTAGGGAAACCTTGGTGAGACTCAAGAGAGAAGTAAAATTATGAAAAAACTGAAAGAAAATTAAATTTAATCTTAACAGAAGTCTCCGCTACTATCAGTGTGTTCTGATAGGCTTTTTTGTGGCATCCTGCTTACCAAGCTGTATCTGGAAAACTAAATCATACTTCAGAGAAGTCATCTGAAGTTCTGCTGTGATGAGTGTATCTATAATTCTGACTGAAACTAAGACACAGATTTAGTCAGAACAGCTGACAAATGCATGTGAGGTGTTCCTTATTCTTTGCTCTATGTTTACAAACTTCCATTGCAACAACATTACAAGATTCTTAGACTTGCCATATTTTTTAACATGATATAGGCTTTATTTTCTGCAAGAGAACTGATTGTCAAGTCACTGAAATATGAGTTGCTTCTAAGAGGGCATCTGCCAATTCCTAATTCTGCAGATTAAATAACTGATCACATACTGCAGGTATTAAATAAACAGGTAGCAAAATAAATACCAGCCAATAAAATTTGCTTATCTTCCAGTTGAAATGTAGCTGTGGAGGGTGGCTGTGATACCCATTTTGGGTAGTACAAGAAATAATATTGTGTATATATATATATATATATATATATATACACACACACACACGTGTGTGTGTGTTCTGTGTGTGTATACATATATATATGTATATATATGTATGTATAAAAAATACACTAAAGTTGAAGGGTAGAAGGAGGAATTGTTAAGACCCTTCTGTGAAACTTGAGGAAGAATGTAAGCACAACCCATATAGTGCATTTATTATTATTTATAGACTTTTATTTAAAGGTTTTGAGGTGGATGAGTTCCAAGACTTCTGTTGTCCTTAAAGAGTTCAGTCTGGCAGTCAGCAAGTGTGTGGTGATGATTCATCAGGTGTAGTGAGCTTGAATAAATTTTTGACAGATGCAATTAAGCTGTGCATCTTAGCAACATTTTTCTTAGCTACAGGTCAATGTACTCTCCATTTGTTCAGGGCTTTCTCTTAAGTGACAAATGGTGCAAGACAGCTGTTTTGGAAATAGGACTCATTCAGTGTCAGAGGTGAGAAAACACTTTTTATTTTGTATAATGGAAAGGCTAACACCAGGGTCCACACAGAGGGAGCTTTAAGGGAGCACTATAGCTTTATGCTGTGTGGGAGATCTATAGGAAACCTTTTACTGGGGGAGTGGAATAATAATAATGAATCCTTTTTCCCTTTGTCTTTGATCTCTGGTAATAGAGAATGAAAGAGGTATTCTTACAACATGCAATTGTTTTATTAGGAATTTATTTCCTCTGTTGCTTAGTCTGTATGCATGCTGCCCACTGGGAATTGTATAAAGCAGATGCTTCATATCTCATGATGGATTTCAAGTAGTCTTATGTGCTCTTTTCTAACAGTCCTGCAGACCAATATAAATATGCAGAAGATGGCAAGGAACAGAGGAATGCATGTCCTCTCGGACCTGGTGTCTCAATAGACATGTTCAGGAGTTAGCAATTGATGGATTGTTTTTAGTAATTCCTTTTGGAGCCATCTAAAGGCACAAAACACAATTTGGTGTTGATAATTGGAATTACTTAAAAGAACTATCATTAAAATGCTAAGCCTGTAGGAACTGTATTCATTGGGAAGGAAAAAATGCCAGATGTTTCAGGTATAGTAGATGTAGAGGAGAGATTAATTAATAATTTGTGTAAGTGTTTTTCTATGACTAAATTTTCTGTGACTAAAGCTCACATACTGAGAAAAAGTGATTAAATCTGTTTATTAAGGGTTAGTGTAGAAATGTTATTCAAAAAGTGGTTAATGAGTTTTCACTGCACTGTTAATGAATCACATAAGCATGGTAATAAGCATAGTGAATTCCAGCTTTTAAGGTGTCATTCACTGATTCCTACTATCTTGTCCTGTAGTCTTCAGGTATTTAAATTTATTTATTTATTTATTTAGTTAGTTAGTTATAAAAATAAGGCAGAGTAACCTCATAAATCTGGATCTGTGGAACAAAACAGTGCTAAAGGACCCACGATGTGCTGGGCAGCAGTGTCTGCTCAGACTGTCAGTCTGTGTGGCAATAAGCCGTGTGTGAACGGGAGCAGTGACAGTGTGGGTGTGGTGTTTTCAGACAGGCACCTTGTGATAACACTGCCCTCTCTCTCTGGGGACATTTACACAATCTGCACGAAGCCGAGGTGCTCATTCCTAGTGCAGTCCTTGTTACTTAACAGCTGATGCAAAGAGCCTTCTCCCAGACTGAGCAATTGCATTTTAACACAAAACTGTACATTTAGATGCTTAACTTCACTGCTTTTGGGGTGTTTTAATTTGAATTTTTCTTCTAGAATGTGAAGCATCCTCGTTTCACGGTTGGCAGCTTTGTTTATTTTGTTAAATGTGGCATTTCCTCTTAGAGCTCTCACAGGCTGCTCAGCACAAGGAACCTGCATGTTCTGCCTTCTGAGCCTTGGCTGCTGCTCTTCAGTATGACTTGTCTGTGATAAAGTATGTGTGAGTTCATTTATTCTATTAGTTAAAAAGAATCAGCTTTAGATGTTGATTTTCTGGGATTCCTCCTTAATTTTATTTAGGAATTGGCACACCTTTCTCTTGATCCTTGTTTAAAATCAGTTGATGCAAAGAGATGTGGAAATAGCCATGTAGAGGGCTCCAGAAAACTGGAGCCAGTTTTCTATGGCATTTGGAAATGTGTTTAAGATACTGCTTTCTGCTGACTTCGAGCAAAATCTAAAATTGTTGAGACCCCACAAAGGAGAACTTTATAGCCTTACAAGTGTTGATAGGGAGATACTTGACTTACAGTCTATTCCTTGTTTCACATTTCAAAACTGAAGTATTTAGCTTAGATTCTGTCATCTGAAGTCTAATTGTTCATGGGGGAGGAAGGATGTGATTTAAAATAAGGGAAATAATTTACAAAATGAAAAATTGAGTAAAACCCTTTTCCTTATGGAATCACTGTGGGGTTCTACAACATGTATCCTGTTTTGGGTGGGGTTCTTTGGTTGGTTGGCTGGTTTTTCTGTTTTGGTGGGGTGGGTTTTTTTTGTTGTTGTTTAGTTTGGTGGGGTTTTTTTTTGGTTTTTTTTTTTTTACTTTTGTCAGTGTTGCTCTGATTTTATGAACACTAAGGTGTTGGTAGAAATGCTTGTACTGAAGAATTGTGGATCTTTTGAAATACAGTGTTTTCCTGTTGTTGCTGTTGCATTACTATGATGCACAGAGGCAGAATTTAGATTTGATCCTCATAGAGCTGCCTGGAATCCTCAAAATGGAGAGCATTCCAAAAGGGTTAGTGTATTTCAACACATAGAGCAGCTAATTGTGACCCTGTTAAGGTCATTGACAAAACCACAATGAACTTTGCCCAACTGAGCATGTCATTTGAATGATTTCTAATTTTGCTTTCTCTGCAAAGCTGTAGCTCTTGATTTCTGGGGCACCTGATAAATTGACTTTGTGTTTGTTTAGGCTTTGCTTTGAAAGCTGGTTCCTCACTTCTCTTACGTATCTTTGACTTTCCCATTCTGCTTTTTCCTTCACTATTGAGTCCAAGTAAGTGTAGAAGCAGGGAGGAGGCAGGAAATTTACAGATGAAAATTAACACCCCACACAATCCACCAGCTTCATGCACTTCTGCAGCATCATGTCAGAGTTAAAGAGTCTGAAACCTCTCCAAAGGGGCCTGTCTCTGCTGTGGCAGTTTCCAGCCCCACAAGGCTATACTTAAAAAAACAAACCAAAAAACCCAACCAAAACACGTAAACCCGCAGCTTCTGGGTTTTGTTTCCTGGATCTTTACAGGAGGAGTCCCTTTCACCCAAATCTAACTATTTCAATAGTTTTTAGAGTCTAAATGCTGAAAAAAAGATAATTAATAAATCTCTTGTTTTTCATGGCTCATGTTGTATTTGGATTTAAATAATTTTATTCTTACGGGACCAGTCGAGGGTCTTTGCAAGAGAGTAGGCTCTTCACTGTCCCAGAGTTTGCTTATAAATTTCTTCAGTTTGCTTCTTGAGACTTGTTTAGAAAACTTTTGTTAGACGTATACTGCTAAATGGCATTTAGTGAGTTAAATGCAGTGGATGCCTCTTATTATCAGAGGCACAGTTATCTAGGAACAGTTGTGGATGCTGGATGGTAACAGCATCTTGCATAATATCCATGTTTGCTCTCTGCAAATGGCAGTTTCTTCCTGAAAAGTGCCGTAACATTTCGTAGTGCTCACATGTGGTCTCTTAATGGAAGTACAGGACAGGTTGTCTTGGGGCAGTGCTTGTAGTCCTGTACAAATACCCTGTAAACTGTAATTGTACACCCATGTAATTGTGAGAACTGGGTGATTCTGCTGTCACTTTGGCTTGGAGGCCTTGTGCCTGCTCAGGATCTCATTTACAGTGCTCCCTACAGACACACTGTAAATGATGCTGAAGGATTTAGCATCTTGATGGGCAATTTGGAAAGGAACTATCACTATCCTCCTTTCAGAAACAGGACTCTAGAAATGGTAGGCTCGAGTCAGATCTAACTGAAACTGGCAACTGGGCCCAGCTCCAGGTCTCAGGCTGAGGGTCGAGTCTCTGTGTCCCTTGCACAGAGCTCCTGCCTGGTTAAAACACACATTTCCCCCATGTGTTGTTTCATTAATTATTTGCTTTTCCACCTTGTTACATGGCTTCTAAAAGTAGTCAGCCAGATAGGCTGTTAAATTTGCTGAATGTTTCACTCTTATGTTTATTTGAGTCAATACATGTCAATTTTTCATCTGTAAAGGGACAGCTAAAACTCTCCTATTTAATGCAGTGCTGTAAGGATGAATTAGGAGGTTCGTTTCTCTTTTGCTGTATCAGGAAGACAGCTAATGTAGTTTAGGGAATCGAAAATAAGTATTTTGGATCCGATCTTTCCTTCCTTCCTCTCTCCCTGTATCAAATACACTGTCTATCTGAAGTTTTGGCTCATACCTACCCTTTTAGGATGTAAGTAACACATTTTAAATGCATTACCTCTTTTGGACTTCACAGGTTAACACCTGCATATTTCACCTTTCTCTGACCTTGTTTCATAAGTGTCAGGATGTTGGTCTTTGGAGGCAACTTATTAATATGACTTCTTAATTATTACGAGAGCGTTGGGCATGATGACTTGAGATCTGGAGTCAGGCTGTAGTTCCCAAAGGGAAAAAACATGGTCCTGTGGTTAAGATCAAAGGCTGTAGATCTTGCATTCAGTCCTATCTTTGCACATCCTTCAGTATCCCAAAGTCATTTAAGTGAGGAGCTTAAATTTCCCTGTCTAGCCTAGGTGTTGTAAGAATAAATTAATTGGCGGAGATGAGTCACTCGAAAATGCTCTGGGACTATGGGTTATTTAAAAGCCTGAATTTATCACTGAGGCCAGACTTTTCTAAAGGGCTCAGCTTGGCTTGTAAGCTCATGCCAGTAGTTGTCTTACCACTGTCATTTAGGATTTGTGTCACAGTTTTGCCTAGAAGCCCACATGGACATCAATAATGCATTGCACAAAGGCTTATTATCCAGGAGTTCTTGCCCTAAAGTACTTGCAGTCAAGTCAAAGGGAATAAATGGATATGAAGAATATAAGAGAATGGAGAGAATATGGCAATGGAGTACACTCTTTCTCTACCTGTCTGCCTGCCTATCTGTGTAGATCTACATATCTATCTTTTGACCTTTCTACCTGATGAGAACCCTGATGCTAGGAGGAGGCTGTGAATATTTTTAACATTGTGATTGTAGCTTTAAAGTGGGGAGGAATCTCTACAGCATCATTTTAAACAAGTGTAAGTAGGCAAGGTAGAGGTTTCAGTAGCAAATTTCCTAGCAAGATCGCTGCCAGATTAGTGTGCAGAGACCAGTTTGTCTGTGGCCCTGCAAGGTATATTTCTGCCCTAAATTGAATTATTTTAGCTGTCGGCAAATGCTTCATAATATAGTGATCTGTGCTTGCGAGATTCACTCTTTATATTAGTGTTGTATTGCATTCAGTGTTGAGGCTAGACAGAGCCACTCATCTTTACCTCATGGTCCCACGTGGAGCCACTTAGCTTAGTCATGAGTGGGCAATTAAATAACAAGAGAGACCTTGTCAGCTGCAGGCATTAATATAAATCTTGGTGCTTGTAATACATTTACATGGCTCCCCCAGGTCTATCTGGACTTATAATCCTCTCTTTTATTCACAGATCTTCTGGGATATTGACTGCTCGCTTTTGCTTTGTAGTTCTCTGAATCAGGATTTGGCCCAGGAGATAACCAGCAGTAAGTTTTTCCGACAGACACTCAGTGAGTATAAACACTTGCTCACTTTGGTGTGCACAGGCATTGATTGCCTCAAGTAATACTAAAAAACACTTTTCTGGGGAAACAGGGGCTCCTGCTAAGCAGGCAGCAAATTGATTTTACTCTCCAATTTCTCTTGTTAAGATGCATTTTACCTTTAAATGGCTTGGAGATTTCAGTGCCTCCTGGCTGATACAAGTCCTTCATGAAGAGATCTGGTGATATTTTTGTTTAGGTACTGCACATATCTGCATCATAAAGCCTTTAATGAATGAAGGGTCAGTGTATCTGTTTCTCACAGAGATTTCATTAAAAGCTTCTTCCTAGTTTCTTTACCCTATTCACCTGGAGATGCATTAAGGATATAAGCAGTAGTGTGTGATCCTAAAACAGCGTGATCCGCTAGTTAAGATGTTATGTAAAAGCCTTTGCTGATGATCTTGTGGAAGTTCCATGACCTGAATGAGGCTAGGATTTTGATTTACCCTGGAGGAACATCTTACACAAAGGAAGACAATCTGTATACATACTGGAATAGAGCAGCAAAAAGATGCTGTTTGTGCTCTGTTTTCCTTGACAAACAGCAGTTTTCTGTATTCAGATGTTGGTGAGCTACTGCCTGTAAACATCAGTAAAGTGTCTGTAAAATCACACAGAAGCAGAGAAGGGTGCATGGCTGGAGTCTGGTATTTGTTGGTTTTGCTTTTTACTTTTGCAGCCTTAGGAAATGCTTTTCACATCTCACAGTTAGGCAGAACTCTTCCATTCATTGCTGCTTCAGCACTTTCATATTACTATAAATAAATAAATAAATGCTATGGCATAATTTAATAAGTAATAATATTTTTATAAGTAATTATGAATTACTAATATAATAACTTCATAAGTAATCTCCACTGGGAGGTAGGGAGTTGAGCCTTCTTCCAAGCAGATGCACATTTTACTGACTTTTACCAGAAAGATTATCCAACTGCTGCAGAGCCTTAAAGGAGATGTCACTTCTGGGACTTTCCCTTCTCTCCTTCTTTCCCTCCCTAGGTAGTGTCCACCAGAACAGCTGATAATGTTGCCAGGTACTTGCAGGTCTAATGCAGATGTGTTGTGAGATCCAAAATAAACTGAAGAATAATGTTACCAAAATCAAATGTTGTCAGAGGCTGATGCCTCTCTAACTACCTATAGGGAATTCAAGCTGTCAGTGTTTAGTTTAGTTTGACAGCAAGAGACACAGATGCTGTGACAAAGTTTTGTTAAGGTGACATTTTCTATTATACAAAATTATTGGCGTGGGTTTCCTTGGTTCAGCTGATGAGTGTTGGTGCAGTGGCAGAAGCTGCCTACTCTGTATCTTCATTGCTATTCTGCTTTTTGGTGTGTTTTAAGAACCAGCTTATGTCAGGCTGCAGTCAGTTACAGACCAGTTGATCATGACAGTAAATGACTGGATGGGCGATGGCAGCCAGTGTGATGACAAATGCATCTTTTGTCAATATGTGGCTGGACATGTTCTTTGAGTGGCTGGCAGAACTATTCAGTATCCCTTTGGACTCCGTTTTCCCCTTGTGTGTATGTGAACCATTCACAGTGGAAGTGGTGAGTTGTGTACGTACCCAACTGCAGAGGCAGAAGTTAATTCAGTCTTGTGCTACAGCTGAGTGAGAGCTGTTGGTGAGAGTCAAATAGCCTCAGTTGCTTTCTGTTTTGTTGCTTAAACCACTGTGAACTTCCTGTGCCCCTTGCCGTCTTCCCCTCACCCATCTTCCCCTTATGTTCATTCCAGGTGAGTGCTAATACAAGTGCTACACAGTCTGTTAGAGCTTTGGGGTAACTCGGAGAGAAGCTGCAATGTTAATTGAAGACAGAATGTCAAAGGCTGGAAACACTCCCATTTTATAAAAGATTTATGTGTGTGCCCGTTTGTGTGCGTATAGCTTGACTGGTTGATATTAAAAAAAAATTCAATTTGGTTGATGAGCACAGAACATCTTCTAGTTCTGCTACTGCAGAGACATATTTACTGCTGGAATTTATGGTGACAGTCCCTCAGTAGTATGTGTTTCAGAGTATTGCTTTGCTGTTGACTACAACCTTTCAAGTCTTTGTTGTATCAACTACAGTAATAATATTTTCCCTTTCTGTACTGTGTCCATTGTGCTTGAGGTCAGCTACAACCTTGCCAGCAGGTCAGAAGGTACTCTGCCTTAGCTGAAACATTAGATGGAAGGGAGGGTCCTGACACTGTGAACAGTCTGCCTTCAGTAAATGGATACAAATTAATGAAGCCTCTGCTTTCTTCTTGCTCATGCATTTTTTCCTTTCCTACAAGGAGGTTTATTGTCTGTATGTGGAATTGTCAGGCTCAGAGCTCCTTCTCCGAGCACTGTTTTGTTCCTGCACAATTCTGAGTCCCAGACAAGGAGTTCTGCAGGGATGCATGCAGTGCAGACATTCCTGCACAGGAGGCTGTAGCCACTTGTCTGTCTCTGGAGAGGGAGGATTCAATACTCACACTGCAGGTGGGAATCTGTATGAGATATTAATATTCAAGACTATACTTTGTATTTGTTTTATCATGCAAGTACTTGGCTCCTGCTCCCTGGGACTCATCCATTTCTCCCCCCCCCATCTAACCTACAATATGGTCTTTATGCACAGCTCTGGTTTCCTCTCATGAGCAGTCCTGTTAATGGCCATAGCGGGTCTTGGCACTAAACGAGCCCATGAATGTGAGGAGGGTAGGGACTTGCTGTGGGCTGAAGCCCCTGTGTGAATGTGCTGCACCTTTTTGTAAAGGAAGATCTCAGGTGAACTTGCTGTCATGCTAATGCTGGGTAAATGGAATTTTTGTGCCTGACCCATAAGTGAGTTGTCCCCTAATTCAACAGAGATGCAAATCAGTGATGTAAGTTATATTTAGAATGTGCAGGGAATATTTAATATAATTAATTAATGTGTAATGTAATTTGATGAGCTAAAGATAGATTTCTGCCTTCATATTCCTTCTGAAAATTTACAGCAGAAGAGATTTGGTTACCCACTGTCCTCAGAGTATTGGGCTTTGAATATTCATCCAGCCAATCTTCCTGATTGACTGACAATCCCAGGTGGCTTCATATGCACTAACACCAATTCCTGAAGCACATTTCCTAAATTCTGATGCTACCTGCTTGTATCTGCAGCTGAGTAGCCACTCGTCCTCCATGTCCACCAGAGGACCATGTGAGTGACTTCACATCAACAAAAGTTGAAGACACAAATTGTGTAATTTCTTTATCGTTATGTAATCGAGTGCTCTCCTTTAGATGCCTTGCCAGCAGGTTAACGCGAGTTTATTGACAGCAGAGAATCAATGATACTCAGGAAGTACTCACTCTGGTCAGAAGGTGGATATTCACAGGAGTGAAGGATTTATGCATGCACCTGTTTTCCTAAAAGCAACCTTTTCTGCCTCTTTTTCTAGGTAATTTTTTGTTGCAAGCCTCTGTTTTTGCAGTGTGGCCCTGGTGGTGTCAGGCCACTTTCCCTTTAGCTCTGCTTCTATCCCTGTGCCCTTGATCAGTTAGCAGCTTTCATGCACTTTCAACTTACGGTTTCTCTCCTATTCCCATCAAATACAAGCATTTTCTTGCCACTTTCCTTGCCATTATCTGACCAGTTACAGTTTCCTGCTCTCCCCTTCAGTCCTAAGTCTTAGTTTGCTTCTTCCCCAGTCCTTATTGTCCTGTACAAGCTTTTCAAAATGCTTGTGTCTTCGTTCACCTGTCTGGCGCTCTCCGTGGGTGCTGTCAGACTCCTTTCCCAGGTTCTTGTGCTGTTTTCTCAGCTGTAGTAGTGGCAGGGAGAGCTCAGACGCCCTGTATGCATCTCCCACCTTTGCAGTGTTGAGCCCCAGGTATGGATGGCCCAGCCTGGAGCTCGTGTTGCAGAACATTCCACCCAGTTCCTCAGCCTGGTGCAAGCTCGCTGCTGCTGGGCTTTGTGTAGGTGCAAGGCTTCAGTATAGTAGCTGATTATTCAGGAGTCTGTAAATTAGTCATATTTGGGTGGTTCCTGGCTGCACATTGTTCCCTCTTAAAAAAGAAGAAGAAGAAGAAGAAAAAAAAAGCTGAAAGTGTTAGCTGTACATAAGATGTGCTGCTGCTTTCTGAGGTCCTGTGGCACTCTGGGATGTGTTGGCACGTATTCTTGTTAAGAGTGAAGCTCCTTCTCTCCCCCTGCCATTTGAAGACTGAGACCCTGACACAAAGTAACTTCTGCTTAAAACCATCTTTTCCTCCTTTTTCAAAATAAGATGATGACATGATAGCAATTCTTTGAACAAGAAGGAAGATAATGTAAGGCTGAGTAGTGAAATCAATTGATATTAGCCCAGTGGATGGAGAACTTAGAAAACTATCCTAAAAGAAGGGAAAAGGTCAGGAATCAAGAAAATGGCTGCTCTCAGAGAAAAAAAAATAGAGAATTGCTCTTATCTGCGGTAACAGGCAGGAATTTCCTACGACCCCTCCTTAGCTTATGCGAAGATGAAAGTTCAGCGATTCCAAGTAGAGATTTGCTGATGGCCAATATATGCCTTGGGGAGGACAGGTCAGTTATCCAAGTTGCTGTTGGTCCATGGGCTTGTCTAAGTTCAGGATCTTGCTGGCACATTTTCTTTTGAAGTGAGATGTAAATGGCTGAAGAGGAATTTAATGGAAGGGCAGCTGCAGCCTGCACCCTCTCAGTGGCTGTGCACTGCAGTCAGGACTGCTGTTGCCGTGGGTTGTATCTTAGAAGAGCATCATCAAGCCATGAGAGGGTCTTAGAGATTATAGGGCCTTCTCAGACCTAGCCAGTTTCTTGTTACTATAATCAGAAGTACTTTTCCCCACGGTTTCCTCATCTGAGTGATTCAACAGTGACCCTTGGTGGTTAGAAAAGCTCAGTGCCTGCTGGTCTGTCATGCACAGCCTGGCCAACCTGGGTGTATGTCTCCTGAGAATCTGAATAACTTCAGCATTGACATTGGGCATCTTATTTCACAACTGAGCCAGCTGATCTAGGACAAGAATCTCTAGCCAGTCCGGTTTGCATAGAATCTTAGTTTCTAAATGGAGGATTTGGGCAGGAAATTTAAATCTCACTCTTGGACTTCTGAGTTATCACTTTGATGTATGGATTACCCTACTGCTAATCTGATTGTAGATCCACAGCACTGTCCTGTTTGAAGGAAAGCACAGGCCTTCACTCCATGCAAAGAGTTTTGGGAAGAGATACTCTTTAAGACCTGTTTGAATTCACAGAGACTGGCTGGGTGAAATTTAGCATCAGGCCACAATCTGTCATTGGTCCTGATTTTCTTTATAGAAATCTCTCAGCTGCAACAGGCTTCCTTATATCACTGTGCCTTGCTGTGACTATAAGACAACTGTACACTCGCAGTGAGCTGTTATTCTGATGGGTATAACTGATGATGCTGTGTTTTTACAGTTCAGCAATCATTTCTGTTCGTTCTTGAACCTGGGCTGTACTTCAAAACAGAATTTAAGTAGAGTCACCACCTGTTCATTTTTCAGCCAGACAATCTGCTTTTTTAGTCTTTTAATAAAAACCCCCCAACCCTCTTCAGGAGAAGTCAATTTGTTTTTCTGGCTGGCGTCTGATTCATGGCTCATTTTCTAGCCAAGTGGCATCTCCTCCTTCTCCTCCTCCTCTTTACAACTTCTCTTCCGGCTGCTCAGTGTTACACTTAGCACATGATGTGGCATCACTGGAAGCTGTGTTTAAACTATTTGAATTCAACCATAGCGTAGAGTGTGAGTGAAATTTTCAAATTGTTGCTGCTCTTTAGAAATAAGTGGTTAGTTAATACATATAGTACATCTGTATGTTGCTAGAGATTGTACTAAATTTGAGGCAGGGAATGGTTAAAAAAAACAATTCTGCCTTTCAAATTGGTGGCCAAGTGAATTATTTAGGAAAGCTCTCAAATAAATTTCAAGATTAAGGAATTACTGCTTCATAATTTTGAGCTAGTTCTTGTTATTTTGTTTGCAACGGTTTTTTACACTTTGTTCTAAGCTCTCTCTGCTGAATCTGACTATGGATGTTGGGTCATGAAGTAAAACTAAAGAGTTTGAGGACTTTGTTGTCTAGGAGTTGTATTGCAAACTGCTGCTTTTGTTGTTCCATAAAATCCATGCGTTTTTCCTATGGGTTTAATACAGGGGTCTGCAGACACCTCTGAGGGCATCCTGTATAAAGAGCTGGGATTTCCAAGTGGTCATTTGGAATTTAGAATTCTGTCAGCCTTACTTTTTACATGAATTATATTCTTAGAATCATAGCACCAGTAGAGTTGGAAAAGACCTTCAGGCCCATAAGAATCCAAAATTTGACCACTCACCACCTTGTCAACTAAACCATAGCACTAAGTGCCGCATCCAGTTATTTGCTGAACACCTCCAGGAATGGTGACTCCACCGCTTCCCTGGGGAGTCCATTCCAATGCTTGACCGTTCTTTCTGCAAAGAAATTCTTCCTGATGTCCAACCCGAACCTGCCCTGTCATGGTTTGAGGCCATGTCCTCCTGCCATGTTTTTGGTGCCTGGGAGAAGAGGCTGACCTCGCCTTGCCTCCTTTCTGGCAGCTTTTGAGTGATAAGGTCACCTCTGAGCCTCTTTCTCTTCAGGTGGGACAACCCAGCTCCCTCAGCCACAGTGGCAGTAGTGTAGGAGCCACTTGATTTTCAAATCTGTTCTATCTTAGAAGCAATACTTCGACTGCAACTAAAATTGAACTGAGTATGGGTATTTCACTGGAAATTAAACAAGATAAAATCTTAAAAGTCTACAGTGAAGCAAGAGGTTTTGTTCAGGTGCACTCTTTAGGCTTTTAGTGGTGTGAAGTGCTTTTATAGAACTGTGCATATGTTAGTTGTAGAATGAATCCTTCATAATGATGGTAATGCCTGTTTTCTAAAAACACTCTACCAAGGTGATCAAGTCTTTTACTCTAATTTTACAGAGAGATGTCTTACTGCAGATCACAAAGCATGTCAGCTGGCGTGATGACTCTTTTCTGGTGGACACGAGGTCCATTCCCTCCACAGCTGATAACACTGAGGCCTCTCTCTGGGCCTTATGTCCCTGCTGTGCTAAGGACAGATGACACGTACCAGCCTTGCTCCTGGCATCCCCACACAGGAATCACACACTGCACCTGTGTGATAGCTTTCAATGGTGATTCCTACCAGCAAAAAAGAAAACCTTAGAGCTCCCTAATCTCTTGCATTGTGTGTGTAGTTGTGCAAAGGCTTATATTTATTTTTAATGATCTCAAGAACTGGCGAACCATAATCCTATTCAGGAGCTCAGGTCACATCTGAGCTGTTGATGTGATGTCTGTCAAATGAGATGTTTCACTTTCAGCCATTTACTCTTGAAATCACTGTGAATGTAGCTTTCAAAGAGATAGGTAAATTATGAGACACACTAGCCTTGCAAATCCACATACTGAGACAAGAACTTGTCATTTGGCCTCACATGGACAAGTTGATGTGTGGGCTTTCAGTAAATTGATGGGGTGCCCTTGGAAGACTGCTGTCCTTGAGGGAATTCCTGCACTTTCTCACCATCTTCAGACAGAATGTGCCTGGAAGAAATGTCAGTTAAACTGAAGCCCCTCCAGGGCAATGCTTTTGTTTATTACAAAGCACTGATGTATGAAATAACAGTGCTATAATCATCTGTAAATGAACCACGAACTAGGAGAACATCCACAAACATTTTATAATGAGATGTATTTTCTGAAGTTGCGGTTGGCTGGAATAAATCAATAGCCCGTGGAGTGCACTTTTATTTTAGTCCTAAATGTGCAAAAGGCAGTTTTAAGTGGCTCTGCTTTTGAGAGCACAGACTTTAAAACTTCCTGACTCCAGCCATTTTCAATGCCTGAAATTGTGCACTAAGTAAGTAGTAATAAATTTCCTGAAAATGTAGTAGGCCTTTCATCTTTATCTTCTGTGACTTATTCAAAGTGGGAAAATAATTACAGCTCCGTATTTCAGGGGGAATTGTTCTCTGTGCCAATGTTTAATGACTTCTTGGTTAAATACCATTCCCAGCTCATCACTTTTGAGCCATTTGTTGTTTGTCCAAGGTGCTTAAGGAGGAAGGAAGAGAAGAATGAGATGATGTAGAAGTAGCACTGAAGCTTATGTTGATGTTTCAGCACAAAGACTGGACAGCAGAAGAATTACTCGTTTGGTTTTTTTTTTTTGCTTTAGACATCTGCAAAGAAGTTTCTAAGTCATCAAGATTGTGGAAGCAAAGAATCTCCCAAAGTGTCTTGTGAACAGTGTTCATTTACCATTTCACTGTCTCTGCAGGATGAGCATCTCCTGGCAAGCCTTTGCACTTTCCTGCTTATTGTGAGCTTCAGCTGCTCCTTTCCCCCCATCCTGTGCCTTCGCACCACAAACTGCTTCCCAAAGCTGCCTTGGTCTCTGTTGATTCATCTGTTCCTTTCCCCATCTCACTGGAATACTCTCTTTCCATTTTGCATGTCTTTACTGCAAGCCAACTTTGCCTAGGTCTACTGAATCCTTTGCTTTTGATTGAAAATACATAACACCACTCACCCCACTCCAAATTCATTCTTCATGCTGTGTACCAGGTTGTTACGTGAATTCAGTTGTAATGAACCCTTGTTTCAAAAATATATTCCTTTACTGTTTCTAGTGCAACTGTAAGGATCTCTTCTCGTTTGCCTACTTATGATCTGCCTTTAATCAGTGGTGGTTCTCCCTTGATTGCTGAAGTCCTCTAGTCCTTTTAAGTTTAAGGGTGTGTGAGGTTTATGGTAAAGGTTGTGGCAAGTTGCTTCTTGTCTAAACAAAACTCCCTGTATGGGATAGATTTGTTACTGCTGTGTTCTAGCTGGGAAATGTAAGTCAGAGCAAGGTTGCTGATGACAGAAAAAAATCAATTGATGACAGAAGAATTTATGGTCCATCACAGAAAACAGAATGGGAGCTGTGATTTATATATTTAGTTGCTTTAATCAATATGAACAAATAAAGTGTGGCATTATATGTAGGGTCCCTGGCAGTGAGTGATGATGGTGTAATCTGTACATATCTGCCTAGTAGATGAGTCTTTCCTGGGAGGAAACTCGTGGACAATGGGCAGCATTTTAAACATAAAGGTGGGTTGTGAAAGTGCGTATGTGTGAATGGTGGTTTTATGACAAAATGCCTTGAATATAAATGTAAACACATTTGAGTAGAAGATGGATTGCTGGTTTCTCTCTCAGGTCATCCTGCTTTTGCTAGTTGTTGACCATTGGTGGAAGCCACTGTGTGGTTCCTGGATCATACTAATTTTGTCATTCCTGTGGTACAGCATGTCATCACTGAGACAGCTTGCTTAAATGTTTAAGCATGGACCAAAAGGCAGAAGCGGTGGAATATTTTTTTCCCCTCAGTAAGACAATTAAATATTTCTCTGATGTCAGACGTGAAACATGCCAGCCCTTGGGCACAGAATACAAATGGACTGGAGGGATAAAGGTCTGCAGGAAGGTTGGCATCTTTTGGGTCCGGGCTGTGCACACTGTGATGTGTTGTCACTGTGGAAGACTTTGGGACAAAATGTTCCTCTCTGGGGAGAATGGCAGCATCACTTTCCGTGTCCTTGGCTTCTGTTCTGGTACATGGGCATCATACCCAGCTACTGCAGAGCAAGGATTTTGGGTGGGAAGGAGTAGGAAAGGGGACTTATGTCCTTCTAGACGCCTGTCAACACCAAACATACCATCTGCTGGCTAACTCGGCCCTTTTGCACTGCTACTGAACTGCAAATGGAGAAACATCTGTGATATTGTACCATACCAAGAATGGAGGGTATAAATTCGCTTCTCCAGCTGCACACTAGGCTTGACATCATACCCAGGTTTCTTGGTAAACTATAGTGTATTTAACCTGATTTTTCCTGAATCTGAGAAAATTTTGTATTTTTTGGCTTATCTTTATGTCCCCATAAACTGAGAAGGAAGAGAAAGTAGGGAAAATTATTAGGTACAGTAAGTGGGGATCACAATAGAATAGTTAGCTGGGAGTCACTCTCAAATGCTAGACAAAATACAGACCTTATTTCCCCTGTGTTTAAAAGAGATAAACTTCACTGATGCCTGCTGTAGTAGCAGTTGGTAGTGATCTGGAATTTTATTTGGGAGAGAGAAGAAGAAATATAACAACCTCCTTTTTGGAAAGGAAAAGGGAATGTTTTTGTTAAAATGGAATGATCTCAAAGAATAAGGGACATTTCAGTTGATGTCTTCCTGTATTTTTGGGTTGTCTCCAATAGCTATTTTCAAGTAACAGTGACATTAAATTCCCTCTGAGCTGAGTCTGCAGTTTCTTGAGAGCTGCCCATGACAAATATTTATTCTTGAAGTGCCTTTAGCAGAAGTGTTAAGCAGGTTAACACATGTTGGTGCTTCACAGTCTTCCAGATGCTCTGCTGGTGTGGTTCAGCAGCAGGACTGATGTATTACATTGCCTTGTCTCTCACTGGAGATGGGTAGCACTGAAACAGATTTACTGAATGGCAAACAAAAGGCAAGGGCTGGTACTGGGGGAGCAGGTCGGGCCACGGGGCCAGTCAGTACCTTTTGGCTGTGACAAGCTCTCAACATGGTCTACTGCAGCAACCACAGCTTTGTGTTCCTGTACTCCCTGTGTTCCCTCTGGTGCCTTCTGGTATTCTTTGTCTTTATGTCCTACTGGATATCAGGATTTACTAGCCTGCTGTCTTCTGGGACTAGAGAGAAAAAGACAAGTGCTGTCCCTCCGGCATGAAATGGGACATTTAACGGGGACCATTTCTAGCACTGATGCATAGCTTTATCATCATCAGTGCAAATGAAGTTAAGGAGAGCAAGTGCTGCTTCTAATTCTTCATTTGCAACTAGTTTGAAGGTTTAGGACTTGTATGACAGATTGTACATGTGGCTCTTGGTAACAAAAATAGTGAGGCTGTGTACCTGCTCCTTCTGTGTCCAGATTCGAGCTGGCTGTGCAGCCTCTTTCATGGAGCACTTATTTCCTGAATAGTGATTTCAGTTATTACCACTGTTAATGAGATACTTGCTAATTCTGGATCAGTCCCATCCCTTTCCAAAAAGTGTCTTTTGTGTACTGCATATGGAAAATATGGATGTGAGTTTGGAGATTTCAAAGGCTAACCTGGGATACCCCAAAAGAGCTGATATTCTCGACTTTGGACCATTGCAAATGGCTGAAATACTGGAAGAGTCTCTTATGTGTTCAAAATCAACACAGATTTTATTAATAGATTATATTTAGTGAAATCTCATCTTGCACACACTAGAGCAGATATTACCCTTTGTCCCTGGATATCTTCAGTAAAGGAGAAAGGGTGGATTTGTGGGTAGGCAAGCTGAGGTTCATATTTTATACTTCCATACATTGTGTTGTGTGGAAGGATGCTCCTCTGCTTGCTATACCAAATATAGTGGAGTGGACTTGCTTGGCTTCTACTTGCTGTACTAGTTTAAGAGAGGCAGCTTCTAAATTGCCTTACTTTTTGCAGTAATGTTTGTAAAGTACTTAATCGACACATTTACAGTCACTATCTTCTTTGAATTTGAATATTCCCCACTCAGATAGTCACAGCTCAGAAGTCCTGCCCAAGGCAAAAGCATGCCATAAAAACCTAATGCAAGATAAATGGGCCCTCCTGGATGCTGAGTGATGAGAACTGCATGTATCTGAATAGTTCACAGAGACTTCAATTTTCATAGTCTTTAGCCGCCTCTTGCAGATCTTACCTTCTCCTTTTTCATGTTGTTCTTTTTCATAGTTAATATAGTTCAAAAAAAGTTAACCTGCACTTGCATAAGGTGAAGAAACTACTGAACATGAGGATTTGAATTTCCCTAGGAACTTTGAGGGTTTTTTTCTTGTTGTACACCCACAGGTGTGGTTTAGTAGCTGGTTTTGCAGCTGACACCAGTCAGACTAACCCAGTTCTTGTGTGTAGGAGATAGGATAGCAAGGTAAGAATAGGGGTTGCATGCCTTTCTTTATAGTGAGAGTAATCTTGGAGATAATTTATGGCAGAGTCATGGACTTGACTGCCCGAGTCCATGTAGCACCTCAGATCTGCTGGGACGGGAAGGTGAGCAAGGTTAGTGTTGGGAAGAGCCAGCTAATCAGCACTTTCCAAGCAGTGTGCAATTCTGCATATACTTCATCTCTTTCTCCCCTTTAAATCTCAGTTGGTGCTAATCCTATGGGAGAAAGGATTTTCTGATTTTTCATGAGTGACTCCTTTATGTTTCTATAAAAACTCTGAAGTTTCTAATTGCTAACAGTTAGTGAAAAACACGACCAGTAATTTAAAATCCTAATCATCTTGCTTTCCCCAGACTCCTGTGTGCACAAAATAATCTGTTACAAAAACTGACGTGGTACCATTAAGGGATATTTTCCATGCTTTTTTGTTTAATGTATTTGTGGCCTTTCACACTGTTAGTGCACACGCGGGTGCTTTTGATGAAGCAGGCAGCTGTCTTTGAACTGTTTGAAATAATTGAGCAGATGTATGGCTCTGCCACACATCAGTTCAGTGCAAGGCATCCCTCCTGTGCAGTATAAATCAGGAGACTTGAGGAGCAAATATACAGTGATAGACTTCATTTCCTCATTTGTCTTTGCCACATTGTGCCCCCCTGGGGGGGATAATATTTTGATGGGTGCATAAAGTATCATTAACTTTAACATTATCATCAATCATCGGGACAAAGGAGGACAAGTAGTCTTTGTACCTGGTCTTGCCACTTGTTTAGTCATCAAACCCTTTGGAAAATGAGTGTAAACCACTTTATTAAGGCAGTGGTTCTGTGATACAGTTTGTTTGACAGCAATACCTGTTCTAGCTATTGCTGCTCTACCTTGCACCCGTAAGGCATAGCAGCCTCTCTGTTGTTCTGTACAACTGCACATGCTGCTACCTTTCTCAGGGCTCCAGCTTGGCTCACCTTTTTAGGGAAAATATGTTTGCAGGGAAGCATGTAATAGGAAAGATTTTGTTTCTTTGTTTGTTTGTTTTTGTTTTGTGAAGCTTCCTCAGTTCCTTGATCCCATTTGTACCTTGCTTTGTGAAGAACTGACCTGGCATCCTCTGGGAGGCATGGGCCTGGCTGAGGGCAGACATAGCTGTGGGCTGGGAGAAGAGGTTGAGTGGTTTTAAGTCACCATTTTCAAAAAGCAGTGAACGAAAAGCCTTTAAACTAAAGCCTAAATGAGTAACCAGTGTTGGTAGTGCTGCGGTACCATGGAAGTAGAGTAATTAGGATTCTTTGTTGACAGCTGCTCTAATAGTCCTTTAATTTTTCCCTTGTTAAGATGACTTCCTCAGGGGGAAAAAAAATCATCTGGAGAAGTGTGGTGTGTTGCACAGCAGCAGGGCACGATAAGGATGTAGGCCAGCACTGTCAGAGGAGTGTCAAATTCAGGGTTGCACTCCAGGTCTGCTGTTCAGGTGAGAATCTAAGCAATTTTTATCAAGTGACTTTGTCAACATTAGCCTTTCCTGATGATGTAGGACAGTGTATTCTTCCAATATTTTTTCTTCCCTTTTTGCTTTCAGAAAGTCACTGCAGATATGTCAGACTATGTCTTTGCTTTTGAAAGGGATTCCTGTACCTCACAGAGGGATAGATTATTCACTATCAGCATTAGGTTTTTTTTTATTTTTAATTTGGATTATAATCCTGCCTCTTCCTTAAGCATAGTTTTTCTCTCCATCAAAATGAGGCAGCTAATGAATGGATGGTACTGCTTTGGTATTTACTAAGTTGCTTCTTTCAGGCAATTTTCTTGCTCCTTGGGTGAATGTGATATGACAATCTTTAGGAGGAAGTTAATATGTCACGCCTCTCCAGATTTCTTCCTGGATAGCATTATTTTGTGCTCGCTTATGTTTTCAACATACACAAAGGCTTAGAAGCCCATGCAGCAGAAAAAAAAGACAACCATGGAAAGGAATGTCAGGCTTGTAATGTTGTTACTCTCTGCACGCTTTTTCTATCTCTCCCCTTTTTCCTTCTCTGTCCTTTCTCACCATGCTAAATCAACAAAGTTAATATTAATTCTTCAACTGTGAGCGTTGAAGTATGTGAAATTGTTTCCTGCTGCCTTGTGTGTCTGGACAGTGCGTGACAACAGCTGAACAAGTTTTGAAATATGGAGCACAGGGAATTGAGTAGAACAACCTGGTTCGAGGGAAATCTGATAAGAATATACACAGGTTGTAATCTGGTGGCTTCAAGCAGCATTTTCCATCTTGGCTGATTGAGTCCTTAAGAATTTACCCCAAAGAGAGGAATGGATCTGTGTCAGTTCTAACAAAAATCCGAGGGAGGGATTTGCATGCTCAGATATGGGTGTTTTCTACTTTATACTAGAATTTCTACTTTGAAGCTCAGTATTTCTGACTTAACCTGCATAGGACCTTATAACCAGTGTCTGTCTGGGCACAGATTTGAAGCAAATCATTCAGCACATGCAGATCACGTGCTCTGAGCATAAGGCACAAGAGATTTTGCTGTTGCAAATCAGTATAATCAGTCCTCCAATACCCAGCCTCCTTCATGTACAGCAGGGCAGAATACATAGCAGAGGCATTTTCTTCTCCATGAAGATGGGGAAGCAAAACATAGGCCTTCCTGGAGTGCATGGGCAGTGATCACAGCTGTGGGTATCTCTCTAGTGCTCTATGCCTGAACACCAGGGGGAAAGCTTGGCAAGCATTTGCCTGCATTGAGATTCCGAGCCAGACTCGCAGCCATTGCAAATGGATGATCCCAGTCTCTGGCTGAACCGGCAGTGATGAATTGAAACCCTTGAGATACAAGACTGAGCAGATGCAAGTGACCTTAGGTGACACAGAAATGAAGCTTTATCTGCATCAAGGAGAGGGTTCAGCTCATCATCGTCTGCTGTTACAAACAGCAGGAAAGGAGAAAGGCACAGAAATTAGCCCAGGTAAACTTTACCAAAAGAAGGCAGCTAGGAAAGAAGCCAGCAATATATTTTTTGTTTAAATCCAGCAACCAGAATGCTGACAAACATTTAGGATGTCCTGTGGCTGAGGTGAGGGGGATTTTTGGCTATTTTTCCTTCAAGTACCCTTTCCCAAGGATAGCCCTTGCTCTGTGCCTCTTTGTGTTTTGTCCTTTTTCAATTTTCTTGCCATCCACTGTCAATGTTTCAGCTCCTGCTTTTTACCTTCTCTTTATTTACCCTGATGTGTTTTGGGTCTGCACACAGAGAACAGATTACAGAACCCAGATTACTGGGTTGTTCAGTTAGCACTGGGCATTGCAGGCTGTCCTTTATTCACAGGCAAGAAGAGAAAAGCTTCTTTTCAGTCACTTGCATGCCTGGGCTTTACCTCACAGAAACTAGAGGGATTCTCCCAAGTTTCCAGGCATAGGAATGCCTGGACATTGGTCTCTTACTCCATGTGCTTATATTTGAGCTACTTTGTTCAGCTTGACTGAGATAGGGAGTACAAGAATAAGGTAGAAAATACAAAGTGTCACTTTCCAGGCCAGAAATGTTTGTGATACATGCATGTGGACTCCTCTTCCAGTGGGCAAGCCTGGTTTGCGTTTTAGGTTGTGTGTATGTGGAAAAAGCAGCCGTGTAGGAATTGCTGCAGTATGAGAGCTGGAATGCAGGTAATTAATTATACATAATAGTAACTTCAGACTTCTGGGTAGTTTCATTGCCTCATAGTATCTTCCTGCAGGCAGAAAATTCGGCTCAGGCATCAGGATTTTCAGGAATGTTCTTTTTAATGTCTGTGGTGGAAAACTAATTTAATTTGTGTGGCTGTCTTCCCTGTGGCTGTTGAAGATTGTTGCTTATTTCCCTGATAGCAGTGGCACAAGCAGTGCTTTCCAGTGTTATCCGGGATGATTGGATTCGTGGCAAAGGCTGTCTGGGATAGTAGGTCATAGTGAAGTGAGTTCTCCCTCTTTGCTCTAATCAGAAAAGGCTGTGCCTAGAGGCGTGCTTTAAACAGCAAGAGAGGGAAAGCAGAGGATAGAAATGAAGTTTAAACGTGACTCTTTTCAAAGTGGAAAATGTTAAAGGACAGGAGTGTCAGGAAAGCACCATTGTCCTCAGTGGTTGATTGCTTTCCAGCTTGCAATCGTGCAAAAGCACATCTCCCATGGCTGTAGCACTGTGTGCTTTCCAGCACTCTTGATCTGAAGAATTCAGCACTGTGAACGTAGATGAGTTATATCTGCAGCAGTTCTGTGATGGAAGTACAATTACCTTGGCTCTACAGATGGAAGAGAGGAAGAAAAGTTCAGGTGCTTACCCAGAATGAGTGAGACAAAGGTAGGATCTGAATGGGAGCTCTGGCTCCCAGTCGAGCATGCAGACAGCAGTGAGCCACACAGGGGCTATTAAGCTGGACTCTGTCTTTGCTTATGTAGTTGAACAAATGAAACTGTTTTTTTTTTTTTTTTTTTTTTTTGTTTTTTTTTTTTTTTTTTTTTTTTTGGTTTGTTTTTTTTCCTGAAGCATTGTGCACCCTGTAGCTCCCCTGGAAATGAGCTGGAGTGGGGTAGTTCAGCTGTTTTGCAAATCAGATTCTTGAGAAAAGAGTATTACACAGAAGAAACAACCTCAAGAGGGTAGAGTAGTGGCAAGCTTTCTTGAAGTCATTTGGAGTGCATAGAACAGCTCAGGATCTAAGCTGAGCAGAAGAGATAGGACATAAGGGATGAAAGTGAGTAGGACAGATGAGAAATACTGGAGAATGGTGGCAGAAGAGGACAGATTTAATCTCAGAGCAGGAAATAGTGCAAAAGTATGTATGATGGTCTGGAAAAAAAAACCAACCTGCCTTTAAGGAAGTAGAAAATTATGTAGTACAAGAAAGAAGAGTTCTGGAGAGGCAGCATAAGCATGAAGATAGGAGGGCTACTGAGGGGCACAGAACCTTGCATTCCTCTTGCCTCCTCTCTCAATGATGTGCTAAGTGTTGTGCTCTTCCTGTGTGATGGTAATGTGATCTTGTCCAAGCCCTTCAGGTATTGATAAAGTAAAAACAGTAATTTCCCTTAGTGTGCGATCAACAGATTGAAAAAAAGAAGGGGAAAGATTAAGGGGTGGGTTAGGATTATGTAGTCTTGGTTACAGTCTTTATTCTTATAATCAAAATTTTACTCTGGAAGGATTCCAGAAATGAGTCCTTGTCAGCTGATACAAATAAAAGTCTTATTCCTCATTCTTTCTCTTTTCCCCCTGTACCAGTAATATGTAGCAGATGTAAAAAGAAGACAACATCCTAAGGTTTAATGTCAGACAGGGAAAAGCAGGTGTTGACCGATTTCAGATTCTGTTTTTCCATTACCTGGGTAGGATTACATAACCCTATCCTTTGAAGGAATAGATTATTGTCTGGCTATGTTCTTGTTACTACTACTACTATTATATTATTATTAGTAGTAGCAGTAGTAGTAAGTACTTGCACCTGTGTGTGAGAGAGAGACTGGGTGAATGTGTAGGGGTGGAGGAGGAACTGAAAACGGTGTTGTTTGTTTTTGCTGATGGGTCAAGGTTAGGCTCTTGGGCAGCAGTGGGAACCCTGAAGAAACATCCTTTGAGGACTTCCTATTGGAGAGTACACAGCATCACTGTCCCTGGAAGCTTATCTCTTGGGTGAAAGTCCTGTGTTTCTGCTGCACCTTTAATAGATCCTCTTTCTTATAGTAGAGCTTTACCACCTGGGAGCTCCTTTGTGGGAGTTACCTAATAGACATTGTTCAAAAATGTGTTCTCAATAGAAGTGTTTAGAAAACACATGGAGGTGGCATTTGGGGATATTGGTTTAAAGGTGAACACAGTGGTGGCAGGTTAAGAGTTCGACTCGCTGATCTTAGAGGCCTTTTCCAACCTTAATGATTCTGTGACAAAACAGCCTCAGGAGAGCAGCTGTAGTGCTGGCAATGCAAGAACACCAATCCAATATTTTTACGTTGCCTTGGGTTTCCCCACAAGGCCTTGAATAATTCACGTGGCCTCTCAATGCCTCAGGTTGTCAGAAATGAGGTGAGGAAAGTAGTACTACTTGACTTTGTAGATGTAGGCTGCTAAAGGTATTGAAACTGTTGAGGTATCTAAAGGTAAAAGCTTTTATCTGAGACAGTAAATATGTCTGCCTGCTCCCAAGTTGCTTATAGTGTATGCTTTATTTAAGTTAGGCGTGGAGGGTTTTATAAATCAGTCCCTTGCAAACTGTAGGAAATCCCAGCAAGGCAACAGAAAGCTGCTGAGTGGCTCCCCAGCGTTCAGTAGAGTTGATAAAAAGCCAAGGGGATTTCCTGCAACATGATTTATTTTCTTGGCTTTTCACGTGTGGTGGACATACAGTTTACTTTTCCAGTTAATCCTGCCTTTCTAGATGCACCTCAGGAAACAACTGCCAGCATCAGTGACGAAGTACAAGGAGCAGGAGGACCTGCTGGTCGTGGGGATTAAAGATCGGGGGATTCAAATGGCAGTTCATCCATACACCAGTATAGAGAGTGAATCTCTGAGCGTCCCCAATACACAGGGATGTAATTGTAGGTCATCCTGAGTAACCTGGGATGTGGGGAGCAAGCAGTTCTCCAGATCATGACTGTCTGATTTTTAAAATTTTATCCTGGGGCTACCTTACCTCTGGCTTGCTTTAAGCCTGGATCTGAAAATTACTGTGATCTATTGTGATCTTTTTAGAGAGCCAGCAAGAATTCCAACCTAATATTTCAAGCACTGAAAAAGAATCCTTTGCCCTCATGAAATTAATTCAGAACACAAATTACCTTTCAAATGGACTACTTCTTTGCTCAATTCTGCTAAGTAGTTTATCTTCTTAAAAGTACGGTCAGGTAGGATTTTTTAAATTCTGCTTTTTTACCCTAAAAAAAAAAGACATGACCCCGATTAGGGTCATCCCTGGGGAATGAACCTAGGAACTCTGGTTCAGAAGAAACAAATCTGCATTGCCTGTGCTAGTTGTGTATCTATGAATGTCTGAAGGTATCCAGAGGGATGTGCATTATCCAGATTTTTTTAAGTGTCTGTGTTTAGCCTACTCTCTGAAGAAGAGCAAGGAGTCACAGTGGGGAAGTTTATTTGTATCTCCAACTTTATTTAATGAGCTTGATGAGCCTTCATCATCCTGGGTGCCCCTGCTTTGTTGGTAGAGCAGATGCTGACCTGAGCCCTTGGAGCTGTAAGTCAGGAATTGTTTCTGTCTAAACCAAAGCATAGCTGGTGTGGTGACAGCTCATTCTTTAGGGTATGTCTGCTCTGACCAGATGCAGAGACTGCAGAACAGGAGTGACTTGGGAATAATGATAGGATCTTTTGTGCCTTGCGATGGCAGAGGATGCAATGAAAAGTCACAGCGCTTTCCAGCAGGATCAGAGATGCTCTTAAGAGCATCTGCCTCTTAAGAGCAATTACGGGTTAATAGAATGTTAACTGGGTGAAAAACAGGCCCAGAGAGTGATGCTGAGTTACCTCTAGTTGGGGCTCAGGCACTGAGGAAGAGAGTGCATGCCTCCTGTAAATAATAGTTGAGCCTGCCAAGTCATTTGGTTTTGCAGGTGAATTGGGGGACATACCTGGACCTCATAATGATAGAGAGGGCATCTGTGTCCCTCACTATGGCTTGGATATTTGCTCTCTCAGCTTCTGCAGTGCTATCAGGAGCTCAGGCAGCCTTTGTGAGGAGATCAGGCAGCTCTGGAGGTACTGTAGGAAAGAAGAGCACCACTGAGGTATATGTAGGAAATCTGGATTTCCTGTGGATAGGATTTCTGACTGCTGCAGATCTGTTGTGCCACCTCAGGCAGATCTCTCTATTCCTCTTAATGTTTCTTTTTTCTCTTGCTTATTCCTGTCATACTGCCAGGAGGGAACTGCATTGAGCCCTCTGTTGTACAGCACCAAGTTGTACAAGCAGCTGGAGTCTCCCAGCACATCCATCGCACTAATAATGGATTGGAAGGAGGGCACCCATCAGAAATATTTCCTTACCTTTTAGTTATTAATACTTTTTTTTCCTCTCTATCTTTTTTCTTTCTGTTTTTTAAAAATTTTTTTTTTCATGCTTGAAGGAGAAAGTAAGTCAGCTATCTTTTATTCCTTTTAGAACAAATGTTTCCTGACAGGTGTGGAAATGTGTTTCCTGCAATTACTCCGTGCACACAAGGGCCATGCTGGCTCATTTATACACCCACATACCACAGCTCAGACTTTTCATTAGCTTGCCCTACATCTTTTGTTTGCAGTGATAGGCATGTGAAAATACTACAGGAATAGGGCTAGAGAAGAGGGGAATTTTCATTGCTGCCTGAAAATTGCTGTCTCAGTGTTTTATTCATTGCATATGCAGAACAATATTTTAATTCTTTTTATTGGTTACCAGCAGTGCAAGAACTGGCAAGAACATGGACTCAGATGCACTTGCAGCCTTGGTGGCTGCTTGTGCCTCTCAGACAAGATTGGTTTATGGTTTTGGCTAGCAGAGGAAGGGAGAAGGGATTTTCCCATTGTTCAAGAGTAAGAGTGCACCCTGCAGAAAGGAGCAGGAGGCAGACACTGGGCCAGCCCTGTCCTCCTCACCAGCCTTGTCACTTTTGCTTCTGGGAATCTCCTCCAGCAGGAGCTGCTGCTTGCTGGGACTGATGGCTGCGGGGTGACAGGCAGGAGGAGAAGGTGGGGGACGTGCTGCTGTTTGATTTAAATGCCCTCAGCAGGGATTGTCCTTGGCCAAGTGCATCAGGGTGTTTGTGTGAGAGCTGAAATGCAGTCAAGGCTGGTTAGATCAGCATAAGGCTAATTTTAAATCCCAGATACACTGCCAGTCTTGTTCTACATAGCTCCAGCCCTCCTGCTCCCTTTCATCTTGCCGCAGCTTCATCTTTCCCTTTCAGAGTTGTCCCCCTATTTCTCAGTGCAATTCCTGGGTGACTGGTTTTTTGTCCCTAAGCCCATTAGTGTGTTTGCAGCTCGTGTCCTGGAACTGTTTGCCCTTGTCAGATCTGTCCCTCTCACACAGCCAGCTACAGAGCCTGGCAGCTCTAGGCCTCCTGCCAGCCCTTTTGTGGTGCTGTGGTCTCTCACGCAAAAAGCCACTCTTGTCTGTAGCGGCACAGGCTGACAGATGTTTTGACTTCTGCTTTTGTCCCGCCTGGCTGTCTTGGAGACACAAAAGGCACATTGGAACTAGCACAGATGGGAGAGATGTCTGCTGAGATCTACCAAAGGTCACGCAACAACTGTGGAAGGAAGATGTTAGTGCCGTGTGTATTCAGAACCCACCTCCCTCTGCAGCTTGAGATGCTGCAGGGAGGAGCCATTCCTGGTGTGTCTGATCTGCCTTCTGTTGAAGGCTGTGTAAGCACACGTTCGCCGTGCCTCCATTTAAGCAGAAATCCTGGGGTTTCAGGGTTAGCAAGCAGCTCTGAGGAGTTGGGACTGTTCGTGACTGTCGACATGGCTGCCCCAGGGCTTGAACTCCACTGCTTAGTTAGAGCCTCTGGTTTGAATCTTAAAAGATTCTTCTGCAGGTAATTTTAGTTGAAGGAAAAAACCCAAACTCCAAACATCCACAAACTAAAAGAGCTGTAATGTCTCCTGTGATTACAAGAGGACCTAGGACATGCCCCAGAGAGCAGGGATTCAGTATTGCTTCAGAATCATTGCTGTAGGTCACACTGTTGAAGTAATTCAAAGGCAATTGGTTACCCAAAACCCTTTGGTCTAGTGAATACAGGTGAGATATTTTTGATTCTTGTTCTGATGTCATGGATAGGATCTACTGTGTAGACACATTTTTGTTTTATTGTCTTTGACCAAAAAATTGCTGCCCAGAAAATCAGCTTGATGATGTTGGGGCTTTTTGTTTATTTTTGGTTTGTTTTATTGGGTTTTTTTGGAAGCTTGCACCATGGTGAGAAAATTAATAGCAGTGTTCTGTGTGTAATGCCACGGATTATTTAAGGTGCTAATGCCCACTCAAAGCTGTTGGTTAATTGAACATCACAGAGTTATAGGCCTGAGCTGCCAAATGTAAACAGGGTAATAGTTTTTATTTATTTCACAAGATGAAATTCTGATCATCGGTCTTGTTTATTGACCGAATATCTCAGGGCTCAGTATTTTAACATTTTACAGTAAATTATTAACATTATGCTGAGGAAAAGAGAGATGGGTAGGAATCTTAAAATACTTCTCTGTTGTGACCTCATCATCCTTTTGTACTGATGGCATTTACTTGTTGTCATCCTTGCACGAAAAGTATGTATTCAGCAGATGTCTCAGCAGCACTGAATTGTATCAGGTCCATTGCTCTTTGCTGGTCTTTATTCTTTAAAGTGGGAGACAAATGGTGCTTAAACCTTTGAATCAAGGAACAGTTTTCAGAAGTGCTTAAATGATTTAAGAGTGTGGTTCGCTTTGGCTTCTAGTCAGACTTTGTGCTCTTTAATCTTCTTAAGTTCTTTCTTTCCCTCCTGCAAGGAGTTTGCTGAATCTGTCTCTCCTTAGCACTAGCACCCTGTAACTCTTGTGTGAGTGCTGTCCAGCCTGCAGGAGGACGCTGCCTCCTCAGCCTGGCACAGGAGAAGAAAGAGGTCAGTGTCTCCAGCTGACAGTGGGCACTCAAGGCTCAAGGGAGAGTGAGCGAGTTGCCCCCTGCCAGACAGGGATTTTGAAACATGGATACCCAAGGGCTATGCTAAGCCCCTGAGCCTGATTGTTCAGCTTCTCTACAGTAGGGAGGTGCTGAGTGTTCCCAGCCAGGGCTTAGGCCTTTCCTGACATGGTCTGCTTGTCCACACGTACAAGTACCTGCCAAAACAGAGGTTTTTGCTGTAAACTGAAGTGTTGGAATTGAAACCTCCCAGGATTGTGCTCTGATGAATTACTCCATGTGCTGAGAAAAGGAACCTTTGAGCAGTGCAGACGAAAAGGCATTTAAATACTGTATCCCACATATATTATTTGTTATTTCACTCATGGTTTATGACAGTGGAAGAGCATACAAAGTACAAATTTGCTGGTGTTGGGCTCTTTCCCCAGGTAACCCTTCCATTAGTGGTGGCTCTGTCCTAAGTTCATGTTTGGTGAGCTTTGGACCACCTCTGCAGTCCCACCTGCGCACAAGGGACTCACCTACAGGGTTTGAGACCTTTGAGCAGGGATTATAGAGGATTTAAGCAAGCAAAGAGCTTGAAAAGATGCTGCTTTGAATTTTCTTAACATGTTGCTTCTTTGGAATAGAGTGATGGCTTGTCTTTGTTTGGAACAGCTGTAGTCTTGTATTTAGAAGAAGTGGGGTTTTCTGGGGTGAATGCCCTTTTGGGAGCAGAGTGGAAGCCTCAGCACTGGTGTAGGTTTTATGCCTGGTGTTTTCTTTCTATAAACACTTTCTCTCTGCAGCCACTGCAGTTTGTGCTGTGAACAGGTTTCCCATGGGGAAGAGGACTGGAGGGTGCCTCGGAAAATTGTTTTCAAATGAAAGCTTTTTCAAAAATGTTTAGAAAGAAAGAATTCTAGAGTTAGTTTTTTCTTGGAAGTTTTTAACAATGAGGACAGTGTTCAGCATTTTGGCTGTTGTGTGCTTTTTTAAAAAATGTTTTGGTTGCTGCTGCTATTTCTTTCTCTTTATGTTGCTGGGTCCTTGGTTGCCCACAGTGTTTTGTGTGGGCTTAACAATGGTGTGTGTCTCAGGAACCATGTGTTTCATTTATCTGGTCTGGGCCAATTGAACAGCTGTAGTCATCTGCCAGGTTGTGTTCCTAAAATGGAAAATATGGTTCTAATTATTTTTTGTTGTTTATTTTAAAACCAATTTGTGGGCAACACTGCATATCTACCACATTCTAACAATTATGGACAGTGGCAAAACTAATAAAACCACAAAATATGTGTGTGTGTGTTTATGAAAATATTCTTAATGTCTTGAAATATTTTAGAATACCTTTTGTCTATTTTAGGTTGCTTTATTTCAGCTTATCTAATTTGCTCTCTAGAAATGATCAGGGAGCACTTGCATGCTAAATGCCAGCCCATCAGGTGGGTTAGTGGTATCTCTGTTAAAACAGATTTAAGGAAGGACAAAAATCACCATACAGGCAGAGGAGGAGGGGAAAGAAAAAAGGCAGAAAGAGCAGATGTTCCATGCTAGACAGGAGCATCTACTTGCAGCCTGAGGATGACTTGTACAGGAGCTGATGGATGTTCCCCCAGTGTCAGTACAGAGTGTGTGGGATGAAGGGGCTGAGGGCAGCCTTGCTGAGAAGGACTTGGTGGATTAAAAACTGAATGTGACCCAGCAATGTACAATTGCAGTCCAGGAAGACAGTCCTGTCCTGGGCTGCAGCAAAAGAAGTGTGCCCAGAGGGAGGTGATTTTGGCCCTCTTCTCTTATGAGGCCCTACCTGGAGTTTTGCATCGAAATCTGGAGTCCTCTGTCCAGGAGAGACGTGGACCTACTGAAGTGAGTCCAGAGAAGGGAGACAAAAATGATCTGAGGGCACCTTTTCTGTGAGGACAGGCCGAGAGAGTTTGTGCTATTCAGCCTGGAGAAGAGAAGGCTCTGGGGAGATATTACTGCAGCCTTTCAATACCTAAAGGGCTTATAAAGAAGATGGGGGAGACTACTTAGGGCTTCTTATGATTACAGGAGTATCAGTGGTTTTTTATTATTTCTATTATCGTTACAGGATTATCTTAGCCCAGTAGGATGGGGGCAAATTATTTTAAACTAGAAAAGGATAGATGCAGACTAGATAAAATAAAAATGTTTTTTTGTGATGAGGGTGCTAAAACACTGGAAGAAGTTGCCCAGAGAGGTAGTGGATGCCCCATTCCTAGAGACATTCAGTCAGGGTGTGGTTGGATGGGGCTTTGAGCAACCTGGTCTAGTTGAAGATGTCCCTTCTTACTGCAGGATGTTGGACTAGATGATCTTTAAAGTCCCCTTCTGACCCAAATTCTATGATTCTATGACCATAGCTCCCAACCTTGGGAGCTTGGGCTACCCCTTGTGCTGCTTGGGGTGAGGGGTAGAGTCTTGAGAAAAGTAGTGGAGTTGAGCCTGGGAGAGGGGAGAGGGAAGGTGTTTTAACATTTGTGGTTTTGTTTCTCTTTACCGTCATCTATTTTACTTTGCAATAAGTAATTTTCATCAAGTCATGTCTGTGTTGCCTGCTTTGCCTGCGACAGTAATTGATAAGCAATCTCCCTGTCTTTATCTCAGCCCGCAAGCTTTCTCATTACTGATTTCTCCATATCGTGCTGAGAGGAGAGAGCGAGTGAGAGCCTGGGAGGGTGTTTGGCTCTTAGCCAAGGCTAACCCACCACAGTGAGCAGGAGGTTTAATGCCAAACTAAGCAGGTCTTGCACTTGAACAGTGCTGTGCACTGCAGCTGTGAGCTGCAGCTGCAGCTAGGCTGCCTGATTTAAATGACCAATGCAGCAGCTTGAGGCTCAGTGCTTCACATCTCCACCTCTTTGGGTGTCCAGCATCCTAAGAGGGTTTTTAGTGAAAGCAGCCTGCCTCTTCAGCCTTTTCCTCCTTACCACTAATACAAAGTATTTCCAGCAAGGTCTTAATCTGCTCATTTTTCCTTATGGTATCCTGCTCTGTATGTGCAGATGTTGGATTTCTTCCAGGAGTCTTATGTTAGATGCAAAGGGGAGACTTGTGGGCTTTTGCACTTGCAAATAGGAGAGAGGACCTTGCTGGCTTAGTTGCAGTCAGAAGGGATGCATCTCTTGACCAGGTATTTTGGTAAGATGTTGTCTTTGATATGAAGGGGCTAGAAGCTGCCTTTGGTTACTTGGAGACAGGAGTTGGGTTCCATAAAACATTGCTGATCTCAAGTGATCAAATCAAACTAAATCATGAGATTCTTAAAAAAAAGAAAACGAAAAATTATTAGAATAGTATATTTTGAGTTTAATTTCTCTTTTGACATTTATGCTTTGTTGGCACATAAAAATGCATTCACTTTCATATACTTTCTTGTGTGCTGAGACATTGACTCCTCCGTTGTTCCTCTTTCACACTAAAGTAATCACCACCTACCTTCCTTATGAGTTTTTCCTGTCAGCCTTTGCACTTTTTCTCCTGTATGGCCCTTTGGTAGGCAGAATAAAAAATAATGCTGGGGGAAAACTGAGAACATTACAGAAGTTGAAGAACAAGAGATGACACAGCTTGAACGGTGGGCACAGGTCTTGTCTTAAGATGTAGGAAAATACCTTTGTGAGTCCCTAGTGGAGAAAATAAAATCTCCAACTCTGATAATTAGGGAGTATTTTGCTTCAGGGTCCTACACAGAACTTTGATTAAATTGCCAGACCTAAAAATAATAGAGCTGGAGGAGCTGCTCACTTCACATCAAGGGCTCTTGCGATGTCCTGCAAGTGCTAAATGCTGTGATCGGTGAATTCTTTGGGGGAACTGGCAATGCTGTTACATCATCACATGAATCATGTTCCCAGTACTTCAGCCATGCCTTCCAGCTGTGGCCCTGCAGGCAGGAGAAAGTAGCCATGTACATGATCCACATTCAAACAGGCATTTTTCCCTGGTGAACAATACCAATTTTGAAAATATGCACTCAATTAATGCAGTGTGCTAATTCTGAAAATGTTTATTCACCAGACTGTGTCCCTGTTGCTAACATTTACAGTATGGATTGTGCTAGGAATTGGGTGACTTTTGATTTTGTATGTAACCTATCCATTAGGGCCATTGTAGACCAGTTCTTTATTTTCTGGATGTTTCTCTGTTTTCCTCATGAAAAGGTACTGATCTATTTGCTATACTGCATTCATTCCCCAGACATCAGCTCCCTGACTCAGAGTCATCAATGGCATCTAAGTTTAGATGCCAAATATCTTAGATGCCCGTGCCTGGCAGCATGGCCTGTCTGGTTGTTCCTTAGTTGTCAGCAGTTTGGTGGATGCTGAGCTCTGACCACGGCACTTGAAGTGACCAGATAGTTGCAAGTATCCCAAGTATGTGAAAATTTGCCTTTAAAGTGTTTCAGGTGCTTTGGCAACCCCTAAACATGTAGCACATGTATTTGATTTGGGAATACTGAGGTTAAAAGAAAAAAACAAATCCAGCAAGAATGACTATTTGTAGCTGGTTAAAAGGGAGAAAGAACATAGCTGTTCAGATAACCAAGTGTAGTCAGCAATCTCATCTACTGGGGTTAATTTTGCCTATAGTAGTGTTTGTGCCACTGGCAAAGTGCCAGTCACAATGAAGAGTTTCTACTGAGTTCTCACCTGGGCGTGGGTAGGAGCCCAGAGTTACCAGCTGCATGAGCAGGAAGGGCAGAAGAAGTTTCAAACTCAGCATTTTGGTGTTCCCATGCTCTTCTGGAATGGCTGCTGTGCTTTTTAATGCTGTGGGATTGGCACATCATGAAGAATGTCAAGATCATTTGAGTGTTTGTGATTCTTTATTTGTTTGGATTTTAAAAGTTCTTTAATGCTTGCAAAATATAAAGAGCTGCACAAGTTGTTGAGTAGCACTGAAATTGAGCTGAGTGTTATGTATTTGGGAAGGGAACCTAAAGTCACTCAGTGGATGTACACATTCTGCTGCAGGCCTGAGTGCTGAATCCCGTCACGGCAGGGCTCAGTTCATCAAAGTGGCATTCGTCTCATCTGTCTCTAGCTGTCTAAAATTAAAGCATCTAGGCCAGAAAGTGCTTCAGCCCAGCTATTTTGCGTCCCTATTTTAGGGTGGATAAGTCATGCTCAGATGAAGTGTGTCGGCACTGGCTGCAGGGTACGTGGAGAACTCGTTTGGATGCTGTGTCTGACTTCAGCCCTGGAGCAGCCCCACAGTCCGGGAGAGCTCGCAGCCTCATGGTGTCATTTAAGACACAGTCGTGTTGATAAAGTTTCCACTCAGAGCAGCACTTGGGAACCTCCTTTTCCCCCTGAGCAGGCATGTTTTCCTGGAATCAGGCCTTCAGCTCTTACCACATGTCCCCTTCTGGCTCCAGCTGTGTCAGCTAGGATGTCACTACCCGTCAGTGCTTTTCAGAGCCGGTGACGATCCCACAGAGATCTGACAGCGGGGCAGTCTGCGGGAAGTTGAATCTATCAATTTATTGTAAACAATTTGCAGCTTTTGGGTTGATCTGTCCTGATGGATTCTGCCCAAAGCAGACCCGGCAGCACTTGCACAAATGCTCCCACCAGCGGGGTGATGGCAGCAACCACTGGACAATAACTCTGGTGTCACTGCAGCGTGTAAAGTAAATTTCTTTCTGCAGTTTCAGTGGACTAGACAGGAAGCCTCAGCCTGGGCTCCTCCATTCCCTGGACTGTGCAGTTCTCTAGCCTGTGTCTCATCTAAAGGCTGCAGTGATGATGAAGCACTCCTGTCTCTCAGCTGTGTGTGATAAGTGCATATGTGCGATGGAGTGATGACCTTGACACGTTCTGCCGAGCTGAGTAAGGTGAACCGTGAGGGAATAATGTGGTGTGCTTTGGGGGTAAAGCATTTTGGTAATGGATACCAAGGAGCACTTGGGACAGAATAGCACTGAGAAAGGACTGTGTCTCTCAGAGGCAGTGAATACATACAGATAGCAAAGAGTTGGTTGTACCAGGGGCATTTGGGACAACAAACAAGTTTGCTGCAGGTATTAGCAGATGATTTCTGTGCCTGCATATATTCCTGCAGAGCCATTCTGTTTTCTCAGCCTTTACAGTCACAGATGTGGTGAGGCTATAAACACGGTAATCTTGTTCCTCCTTAATTCAGAATTTGGACTCTTCTTCGCTCCATTAAATCTCACATTTAACTTTATTTTGAAGAATTTTAGTCATAGGAATGGTGTTGGGGACAGAAATGGTACATTTAGTTCTGCTGAATGGATAGAGTATTAGATTGACAGTCTCTGTCAGTGTTTAATTGCAGATTAATGGGAGGTAATATGTCATAATGGCAGCTCAGTAGCACAAGCTTTGGAGCTGCACACGAAGTCCAGGCTTTCATTTCTTGTTAGAGGAGGCAATTCTGACCTGCCTTGCACAATTTCCTTTCTCTTCTCTTGTGGCAGAGAATAGGAATATTTACAGTTCAGATACTTAATGACCCCAGGAATATGATGCAAGACCAGAGGTGTAATTTAAAGGGTATGAAGAGATGGGGAAGAACTGATACAGTACAGGAGTGACATAATTCCAACAATATGCTACAAGGAATGAAGTATCAATGAGAAGCTTTATGCTGTGAAATGAGCAGCTTTCTGTACAACATCTGCCAGCGCATACAAAGGTATTATTTGTGTCCAAAATGAGTAGATTTGCTCAGCTTTACTAACTGCATCATGAAGTCAAGGGAGGAACTATATTCATGGGGTGGAAAATGAGGGCATTCCATAAATGGGTTATTGAAGTAACATTCACAGTTATTGCTTGGTTGAGCCTCTATCAGCCGGTACTTTTTATACTTCATGTCTTGCAGCAGATGTCGTATGCTGAGGAGGTTGTTTTGAAACTGTTCTTACTGAAGACCACCTTGAGACATTTACTTCCATAAAAAGGACTTTACACTATAAGCAGCCCTCCTTATGTCTGCAGAAAAAAAATAATGCTATTTGGGAATGGAATAGATTGTGTTTTGGCCCTAGGGAAGGAGCTGAATAACATTTTAGAAAAGACTTAATCACTTTAAGATGTAATGGATCTCCTTCAATTTGTCTTTCCTTGTAAGACAGCCGGTCAGTGTTGCTGTGCAGGTACCAGGCACCTCCTCAAGAGTCACTCACTTATTCTTGAACTCCACAACTGACAGTCCTGCTTGTGCAGACTTGGCAGTGTGGAGTGTCATAATGGATTTTTTTTTTTCTTTTTTTTTTGGTGGGATTGGGAAAAGGTTCCTGTGTAGCAGTGGGCAGAGGAGGTCTTTATCTCTTCCTATCTGAATGGAGTCACATGAAGGAAATGTTAACCATCACAGAATTAAATATATGGCTGGGAAATTTCTGTGGCAAGCACAGGACTGCTTCTTCTGTGACAGATTTCAAGGCAGCAGTTGTAATGCTAGTTAAAGGAGAAGAGTGAGCCTGCAGGTGAGGAGTTTCAGATGTGTGTGACAGATCTGCTGGGAGTTTTATCTTGTGCTGTATGAAGTATGGCTGTCACCATGTTTGCTTGTGTTGCACTGTTTGTTTATGCTCCTGATGCTGCCATTTTACCTCTTTAGCTATTTAGCGTGTCTGAGTTGTTCTCTGCCGCTGTAAAAGTGGGAACTGGCAGAGCTTAACACAACTTTACTCGGAGGATAGCAAGTCTGTTACTGAAGCTGCTGACCCACATGGGCCAGGGATGCTTCTGTAAAGAAACAACACGTCTCTTAATAATCTGATGTAGCTTGGCCTTGAAGGTCCTTGTTTTACATGAGAGTGTTTTGGACTTGTGAAGTGCTTTGTGTTCCTGTGCAAAGAACAACCCTAGCATGCCCAAACCTCTGTGTCTCTGTGTCAGCAGCCCAAGGAGAGCATTCCTGCAGCTGCTTTTGCTCCCAGTTCTTTACAGATAAGAGAATATGCAGCAGCAAAGTTTGGGCACTGGCATAGCCAGGCTCTTTATCCTCTCCCTTTTGGCCTGTGTGTCTGAATCACATCTGGGGAGAGAATCACGGGCAAGACACCTGGGCTGAATGCAGTGTCACCACCTGGGAGCAGAGGTGCACCCTGCGGGGTCCGGGTGTGTTCCTTTGGGTCTGGCTGTGCTGGAGAGGAGGTGACTGTGCTCAATGCCTGGCAAAGGTTGCTGCCTCACTGGACAGAGCAGTGTGTGCGAGTTCTTCCTTATCTGCTCCAGGCACATACAGCCTAGCTCAGGTCAATGATTTGTGTATAATACTAGCACCGATAATTTATTTTTCCTAAGTGTAAGCCTGTGGTTTTGACAGAAAGCAGCTCTTCAGGCAACACTGTGGGGAACACCCAGGAAGGAGTTGCAGCGAGTAGCTGAAAGGTGTGAAACTTTTTAAAGGTACACAGGGATCTAGGAAAAAAGTCTCTGATGGCCTCAGATTCATAACCCTCTGCCCTTTGCACAGGGCTATATTTGACAGCAGTGGATGAACAAAATATTAGTGCATTTATGGTTTTCAGGAAGAAAAAGAATTCTTAGACATAATATAAATATATGTGGCTAATACCAGAGAGTGACCAGGCTACTTCAGAAGAGTGGCAAGATCGTAGTAATGCCTATATTTAAAAGGACTGAGACACTATCTCACATCTAGAACAGAGGGAAGTATTTATCATTGGTGCCATGCTGCCAGATTTAGTAGTGTGAAAATAATGCAAACAGTCATCTGTAATGCAAATGTTGACGTCTGATTAATAGAGAAAATAACACAAGCAATTAATCCACAAGGGAGTACATCATTATAAATGTAAATTAGATCATCAAAGGGTGAGCCACACAGAAATAAAACTACCCCAAAGCATGATTAATTATTGAAATTCCAGTAAAAAAGGCATCTTTGACAATAGAGTCCTTCGTAGACATGTCATGTGGTTCATCAAGATTCTGGACAGGGTTATTTTACAATACAAAAATTGATTAGCTTCATTATAAATATGATGGGGACATTTATTCCTTCTGAGATAGCATTCTGTTTTAGTGACAGAGCACAGCCTTAGCACTAAACGGACTCATTTCTGATTTGTGTACACCCAGTTTTTGCTATAGAACATAGTTTGCTTGGGTAACTCAGGAGATACCTGCTTGCATTTATTTTTTTTTTTTCATGGAAAAGTATAGCCTTTACTTAAATAAGTATGTTTGTACCTGCATATCATCTTAATCAACCAAATATCAAATGTCGGAGGAAAGGCTGTCTTTCTGGTCAGGTCATAGAAATTTGTCGAAAATTAGTTTCTCTTCTTACCTTTCAGAAAAAAATTTCATGTGACCTTGGGCAAATCACTTTATCTTTGCTGTGCTTTGTTCTCTACTTTGGTTTTGAATGTTTCAGTTTAATGATGTATAACATGCAATTATTTAAACGGTCTTCATTTCAACTGATGCTAGGAATCTACCCTTGTGAAGTCCCCATCACTTTTTAAAAGCTCAATTAACGATGTTACTCGTTTCTAGCAAAGTAGGGCTTGCTGCTCTCAAGTGCTGTTAAATGTTCAAGTGACTTCTACTTTGAAGATACATAGTATTTTACCCCTGTTTGTAACATTAAAGGCTGGGATTGTAATCTGCATGTTTCTTGAGGTTAAATTTTACAATTTCTTCTTATTGGAGACCTACTTAAAAATTTGGCATTTCCCCCCTTTTCTATTCACACTAAACTCAGTGTGCTTTACTGCAGATGTTTAAGTGCATTTTGCATGGTGTCATGGTGGTGTGCTGAGCACCCTGCAGAACGGGCCTTGTGAGACACCTTGTTCCTTATGAAAGGCCATTTGGAGTTTAGATACCAAAATTGGCCAGATGGAAACTTTCTAACACAGGTTTGAGTGTTAGAAAACAGGCATTCTTTATTGCTGAGCATTATCACTCAGACCATCTTTTCTCTAATTAATTGATTGCCCTGAGTGTTGGCTAAGCAGAGATTCTATCATGTGTACCAATTACATATTCATTAGCTATCCCTGTTTATCTGATGTATATAGATTATTTTACATAGCTACACTCCTTATTGAAAGTCCTTATATGGTTCTTTGTCATCCTCTTGACTTCTGTTTTCTCAGTATCATCTACTTCTCTTTATTTGATAAGAGTAAAACGTTGTTCTGTTCTACCGTCCTTATAAAGTCCCTCCTTTTCTTGAGACTAAGTTCTTATGGGAACTAGTCTCTCAATATCTATTTTACATTTTATTACATAACATGCTACAACAAGCAAGCTAAAACACACATAGCAATTATTGTGGTGACAGTTATAAACAGATATTTTAACAAAGTCCAGCTTGGGTAACTATGAAGTAAGTTTGCTCCAGATTTCTTCAGATTCCCAGGAGGTGTCGTCTGGAGCTTTTCGTTGTAAAATCTGGGTTTGTTTCCAAATTTCCTGGATATCCATAGACACTCTACCACTTTGAAAGCAAAACAAGAATTAAGCATCTTGGGTTTTTTGATTACCTGAGGGGATTTGGCCCTTTTAGTTCTGGAATAACGTATCCGTGATTTTAGTCTGTCTGGTTCCAACGCAGTTAAAGTTGTCAGTAGGAGCTGGAAAGGTCCCCTCCTCTTTGACTGGAGCAGAGAGGTTTCCCAGTCTTTTAAGTAAGACCTGGTCTTGTGGTTGGAACTTGTGTGCGGCTGTGTCCAATCCCATCGGTCTGGAGAGCACCACTGCTCGCTGTAAATCCCGTGAAGTTTTATGAAGAGAAATGAGGTAATTATTCAAGTTGTCCCCTCCTTTTAGGTGTGTGTCTCCTGGAATGTGTGGTATGTGGTAGGGTTGACCATATAGCAACTCACAGGGGCTTATTTTGCTGGTGTCCCACAGCTGAATTCTAATTAGTAGTACAGCAGCAGGTAAGACTCGGACTCCTGTCCTGGAGGTTTCCTGCCATATTTTCCCAGTTGCAGTTTGTATAATTCATTCAGTCTACTTTTCCAGTAGCTTGGGGCCTGTAAGGAGTATGAAGATCCCAAGCTATTCCTTCCAAGGCTTTTCTAACCTATTGTACTTATGCATTAAAGTGGGAGCTACTGACCTATGACATTCCCAAAGATACCCTGAATCTAGTTATTATTTGATTCAACAGTATTTTAATCACTTCACTAGCCTGGTTTGTGCAACAAGGAAAGGCTTCTGGCCACCCAGAAAAGTCATGTACCAGAACTAGGAGGTGTTAACACCTCCCTTTTCCTGGATAATTCAGTGAAATTAATCTGCCAGTATTCAACCCGAACATTTCTGGATTATCTGGCTTCTAGCACTACTTTATAAGTGGTGTTAGGGTTGTTTATTTTATAAACTATATATTCTTGGATTCTTGATTGTACAATCTGAGCCATTTTCAACCCAATTATAGATTTTTGCAAATGTTTCAAAAGTTTTTCAGTACTCTAAGGAGTGGCTTTATGTTCACAGTCCACTTATTCACGCAAGATCAGTTCTGTGACTGTTATTTGTCTGGTTGGAGTAACTGCCCAGCCTCATGGATCAAATTTTGCTTCTGAGGTTTCAATTAATTGACAGTCCCTAGAACTATACCCTGATTTTTCTACTGGGAGAGCTATTTCTGGGTGGGGTATTAGATATGTTTTCTAATGTGCCTTTTTCTGCAGCCCTTTTGGCAGCCATATCGGCTAAATGATTCTCTGGTTCTAGTTTGGTCTTACCTGCTTGGTGTGCACTGCAGTGCATAATAGCAACCTCTGCTGGTTTCTGGATACTTATGAGTAAATCTGAGATTTGTTTTCCATTTTTGATGGGCATGTCTTGAGATGTCAAAAGGCCTCTTTCTTTCCAGATGGCCCTATGTGCATGCACCACTCCAAAATTTCTGTGTTTTGAATCAGTCCAAATGTTAACTTATTTTCCTGAATTTTCCTTCAATTCCAAAGCTCGAGTGAGTGCAATTACACATTGGAGGGAATGCTCCTGATTCAATTACCTCATGGTTCGTAGTCACTGCATATCCAGATAGGCATTTTCCATTTTGGACGAAACTGCTCCCATCAGTAAACAGCTCTCAATCAGGACTTGCCAAGGGTCCATCTCCTCTGTTGGGTCTGCTGGAATACACTTCTGTAGTTTGTAAGCAAACAATACAAAACATAGTCATGCTCTGGAGTTCCTTCTATTTATTAGGTAGGTAAAAACACAGCAGGGCTAATGATAAAAGTTGTTTTGCTTGTCACATTGTCTCATTCCAGCAAGACTACTCGGTACTTCAGCATCTGGATAGGAGAGACAGTGGCCCCTTTTTGCTTGAGTACCGACTGCACTATGTGTGGTACAAAAATGACAATCCCAAATGACAATCCCAAAGTCAGTTTTCAAGTTCCCTGGATAAAAGACCAGTAGCTGCTACTGCCCTCTGACAACTAGACCAGCCTTGGCTGGCATTTGGTTGCTTTGAAAAGTAGGCCACAGCCCTCCCCTGCTTCCCAAGGAGCTGTGACAGCACTCACAGTGCTGTGTAATGTCTTTCGTAGGTGATGGGGCACGTGGGATCTGGGATCCCCAAAGCAGGGCCTGCACAAGGGCTTGCTTGAGTTGTAAAAGGGCAGCCCATGAATCATCAGTTCAGACTATAACTTCCTTCTGAGCTGCCTTCAAGAGCTCATACAGTGACTTTAGTAGAAGCCCACCATTGCTAAGCCACAGGACACACCATCCCAAGTAGTGTACATAATTCTCTTACCGTTTGTGGTAGTGGCTGTTGGTAAATTGCTTCTTTTCGTTCCTGTTACAGCCTCCTTTGTCCTTGGAGAATTTCAAATCCCAAGTGGGCTTCTGTGGTCTGGAATATTTCTGCTTTAGCTTTGGATCCTCTATATCTAGTTAGTCTCAGAAAATCCAGCGAGGCCATAGTCTGATCCCAGCATTGCTGTATAGTTTCAGTGGCTATCAGAATGTCATCTGCATACTGTAACAAGACTCCAGTAGGGTTCTGATTTTTCCATTCCTCCAGTTCTTTTTCCCATTGATTTTCCAAATATAGTGGGGCTATTTTAAACCCCTTTGATAGAACCATCCAAGTCAGTTGGCTTCTTCTCTCTCTGTTTGGATTTTTCCATTCAAAAGCAAATGGCTCTTGACTCTTGGTACTCAAAGAGATGCAGAAAAAGGCATCTTCCAAATCTAATACTGTAAACCATTTTAATTTTACATTCAGGGTTGCTAGTAAGGTATAAGGATTTGCTGCTACTGTGTGTATGTTTTCTACTATCCTTTTTATGGCTCTAAGGTCCTGTACCAGCTGGTAAGCCTTTCCTCCAGTTTGCATTCTTAAATGGCAAAATAGGGGTATAAAATTTGTAATCACAATCCTTCAGTAGGCAATGTTTTATAAATTTTTCCACAAGGGGTTATAACTCCTTATGATTTTTTATTTTCAAAGAATATTGCTTTTGCCTTACTAGTCCTGCTCTAGGTTTCATTTTAATTCTTACAGGCTCTGCTCTTTGGAATTACTCAGTTACCTCTCCAGATTAGGAGAATCACTTCATCCTCAAGTGATACTGGCAGATGTATCATGTCCAGTGTCAGAGGCTGTAATGCAAAAGTAGAGGCTTCCACATAATAAGGTTCTGGAATAATAACCAGTATTTTTCCATTTTTAAATTTGATTTCAGCATTTAGTTTTTCCAAATATTCTCTCTCAAGGAGAGGCTTTGGCAAATTGGGGTAGATGGAAAAACTGGAGGGTCATCCAATGTTTTCCTAATTTAAACTGAATGGACTTGAAAAGTGGCTGAATTTTGTGATTCCCTGTTGCACCAACCATTGTTACAGAATAATTACTCAAGTTTACTCTTACTGTATTTAGCACTAAGTTATTAGCTCCTGTATCTACTAACAATACTACCTCCTCATTTTACCTCCTCATTCCCCAGCTGTAAGCAGAGTTTCTGCCAGGGAAGAATCCTCCAGTCCCCCTCAGTCATTGTCTGTGGCAGCCACAGGTTGTCGACATCCTTGTCCCCTTCCTTTCCCTGGGGGCACCGTTCCTCTAGAAATTCCTTTATTAACTCCAACTAATTTTTGTTTAGTTATTTCTTGCTGGTTTTCTCTGTTGGGAAAAACTCCCCAAGCAACATCTAACAGCTTCCCTAAATCACACTGGTCTTGTCCCTGAGCCTGTTCTAATTTCCTTCTAGTATCATCTGAGGGTTGCCCCACAAATATGGGGGCTAATTGAGTTTTTCCTTCCTCTTTTTCAGGATCAATATTAGTATGTTTTTGAGCGGTTTCTTTCAGACAATTAAAAAATTCACTAGGTGATTTCTTACCATCCTGCTTAATTTCAAATAATTTTGACATATTGGTAGCCTTTGGTATGGCATTTCTAATTCCGTATAGTATCCATTGTTGATACATATTTAATCTCTCTCTAAACATGGGCACGCTAGGGTCCCACTTGGGATCCATAGTGGGAAAATTAATGTCCAGGGTATCTGACAAGTTACCTGTCAAAATCTGCTCTTCCACAAACCTCCTACTGGTTTTAACAACCATTTCTCTTTCTGTACTGTCAAACAACATTTCTAACATAGCATCTATATCCTTCCAGTTCGGATCCTGAAGTTTTATCATCATTTCAAATGCTTTTGCCATTTTGTCTGGGTCATCTCGGTAGGTGCCAGCCATCAACTTCCAATTATTAAGGTCAGTTATAGGAAATGGAACTTCTACTGTAATTGGACCATCCATACAAGCTGCCTGATGGAAGGCAGCTGCTCTCATATCTCTGTGTTTAGCTCCAGTTGTCTCTGCAGTGTGACTAAAACCCTCTGTTCCTTGATACACCCTCTCTGTCTCTTCTGTGTTCTCCTCTGCTCCTGGATACATCCTCCCTGTCCTCTCTGTCTTCTCTTCTAGACCTGCTAAATCCACCTCTTTACACACTGGTTCCCTCGTAGTACCAGTCTCAGCAGCCTGGTTTTCTGTTCCCCCATCCACCCTGCAGCTAGGACTGACCATAACATCTAAATCATCCTTCATACTGGGGAGTTGTTTAAAACAAGTTTGTCCTATGCTGCACGTAGGAGAACAATGTTTTAACCACTTTCCTTGATTCTCCTTTTCAAGAGCCAGCACAAAAGGGTCTGAGGGGACTGGATTCAAGCCACAATCTTTCTGCCATTCAGGATGATTCCGTAAAGTGAAAAACATATCAGCGTACATAACCTCATCCCATTTCTGTTCCTGTCTTAAAAACAGCATCAGCTTTAACAGCGTATTATAATTCAGGGTTCCGTTTTGTGGCCACTTTTCTCCAGAATCTAGTTGGTATAAAGGCCACCGCTGATTACAACACTTAATCAAATTCTCCTTGGTTGCTGGTCCTCCAGGGGGACCTCCAATCTTTTTCCAATGTTGCAAAAGGCAACCAAGTGGGGATTTTTTCACAATGCCCCTTTTAGATTGTCCACTGCCCATCTCCAAACAGCAGACCCAAAATGCTACAATACAGTTACAAACGCAAATACAAAACAATTATAGATTGATAAAACCAAGTCACATAGTGAATTCTGGAATATAAAATAACCCACCCAATGCTCTGGAAGAGCCACACGTCTTAAATGGGCAGGATTACAAAAAGAATGCCTTATTATTAAATAGAATCTTACCTGTGTCCCAGACTGGTCCGGGGATCTGTGGTCTTCTCCAGGAAAGTCCCGGTGCTGGCGTGAAGATCCAGAGATCCCTCGGATCCGTGGGAGATCAGGCAGAGTGTCCCAATGGGAGTAGCCAGAAATGATACCGAAATCGGCCAGACAGAAACTTCCTAACACAGTTTTGAGTATTAGAAAGCAGGCATTCCTCGCTGCAGCGCTGGTCACTCGGAGGCCGAGTGCGCTGGGCGTCGGGTAAGCAGAGCTTTTATCGTACACACTGATTGCACATTCATTAGCTCTCCACGCCTACTTGATGTGTAGGGGTTACTTTTTTTTACATAGTCACACCCCTTATCAGAAGTCCTTCAATAGTTCTTTGGGGTCTCTCTTCAATGTCCTTTTGTAGAGGGCTGCCCCTCGACCCCCCAGTTTTGAGTAACTGCAGTATCATTGTTTGGCATAACTTCTTCTGTGTCAGCCTTGCAGAGCTGAGCTGGTGTCCTGCTTGTGTTTTGCATGACTTTTGTTTCATTGGCCTTATCTACTTCTCCAAGGCTACCTTGTTCCTTTTATTTGATAAGAGTAAACTGTTGTTCTGTTCTGCTGTCCTTATCATTTTGATATCTGTTGTTGGAATGAGTATTTGAAAGAATGTCTGGGAGAAGAAAAATGCAAGAAGTATCTCTGTTACTAGCAAGCAGGCCTGTGAGCAGTCAGGACTTGTAGCAGGGGTTCAGAAAGGGCTGACAAGAAACGTTTGTGTACAGACAGGTTGACAAGAATGTTGAAACTGAAATGGAATCTGAACAACTTTGTCTTGCTGTTCAGTTTGGTTTTTTTTTTTTTTTTTTTTTTTTTTTTTTTTTTTTTTTTTTTTTTTTTTTTTTGATCATACTGTGGGCNATTTTCCAAGTATTATATTTATATTGTGAATAAATATTATCCAAGACATACTGTAGCTTTCCTCACTTTCTCTTATCCTAAGGAACAGAACCCCAGTCTAGGTTAGCCTCTGGATTAGGAAGTGGCTTAGAGTAAGTTTTGTGTACTTCTCTCCTTAGACTTTTATATACTGCTTTGTCTGTCCACATTCTAACCTGTATATTCCTCCTAGGAGAGTGTCACAAGTCCTGGTTATATCAGAAAATCACATCACCCCTCTTGAGCTCCAGTTTTTCTTTTGCTTTGGCTCCTTACTTTTCAGTTCAGTTTTTTCAGTTTTGCTGCGATCTTAGGTTTTTTTTTTTTTCCCCTCTGCTTTGAAAGACAGGAGGTTGAAATCTATCTCTGTGATAGATGGGTCTTCTTGGAGTCTCTTGGCTGTTAACCAGCACCAAGACTTGACTGGTTCCATACAAGAACTGGTATCTCAACCATGATTTGAAGTTGTTATCCAGAAAGTTTTTCTTCACTACAAGCCACAGTCAGTAGCTTTTATTGCTACTGAATATTATTTTCAGCCCTGGCAGGTTTAGCTTTTGCAAATAGCACTAGAGTGCTGACGCTTGTGATGCAAATTTCTGTAGCTGAGAAGGCCACCTGATGGTAAATGTTTCTGCTTCTTCCTTCAGTCAAATGGCTTTGAGGCATTTCTTAGAGGAACTTGGTTGGAATATTGTATTAGGTACCTTAGTGCTTTCGAGGCTCCTACAGCTAGATTTAAATGCTGTAGAACATATACAGAAAACCCAGAAAATGAGAAACAAATACCTGCCAAGAAAAAGCACTTCTGCATTTTTATACTGTCATTAGAGCTTAAACCCCAACCTTTCTCATCTGATTCTTGTGTACAGCTCTCCTGTACAGGAGGAAAACTTGGTTTTGACTACCCTTTCATTTTTGAGCTCCTGACCCTCTGGTGGTACCAGCAAGTCACTTCTGTAAGCATCCAAGTTTAAATAGCAGCCTTTTTAGCCTGTGGTGGAAAGTGAACCTCCTGGTCCTCTTCAGCCTAAGGAAGGATGAGTGGAGTGCCTTGCCCTGAGGAGCTGGGAACATAAATGGTAGAAAATGTATTTTCCTGAGTTCCCTTAGGGCTGTACAGAGAGCCCTGGGGGGAGAAAGGCAGCTGGGAAGAAATGAATGTTGGTAAATGGTATTAAAAGCTAGCAGACAGGGAGACGTGAATGCAAGATACATAGGGCTGTTAAGTGAGGGAGACTGCAAACCCAATTTGTGCCAGTGGCATGAGGAATGAAACAAGAAAGGTGGAACTCAGTAGGGTCCCTTGGCTCCTCATAAATTTTGAATTGTCTGCCTTTCCTTTTTTTAATATCCTGTAAAATGAAAAGCTGGGATCATTAGAAGATGTGCTGATGAAGATTATAGGAAGTGAGAGAAGAAATTTCCGTGTTCTGGCCTTCATTTCTCTGACTGCCAGTGATTTGTTAGTCAGTTATCTGAGAGCTGGATCTATCTGTAGTTTGTTAAAGTGTAGATTATGTTGTTCAATTTATCTTGCCTGCATTTTTAGAACCACAGTTGGCAAGACAATATTTTGGGCTCATTCCAATGAAGAAAAGTATTTTAATTTTTCAGTATTCTCTGTGCAGAGTAGTATTTAAGCTTCATATATTTCTATAATTTTAGTGGGAATGTAAAGAAGTTGCTGTTTAAAATAAACATGTGGGGGCCTGCTGATTCCTGGGAATCATTTTAATTAAGAGGAAGAGGAGAAAAAGATGGAAAGGCAGTCCTTTGGTATTGGGTTGGGACTTTTTGTGTGTTGTGCAAAACGACCGAGTGTTCCCTGAGAGCAGACACACTGTGCTAATGAGAAATTACCAGTGAGGTGTGAGCAGTTGCTTTACAGAGCAAGACCCATGAACTGGTCTTTTTAACTTTGTCAGTCCCTTCTCATTTCATCCTCAGCTGACTCGTAGCCCTCTGAAAAATGAGGTCTAGATGTATTTGCCAGAGACTTCTCAAGTCACTGGGGAGGCCCATAGCAGCTCTGCCCGTTGTGTGCTCTGATCCATCCTTGTGAGAGGGTGATAGGAGCATCAGCATCACATGTGGATTTGTTCTGCTTGGAAACAGGTTAGGGCTGTGTCTTGTGAACTGGTTATAAATTCTCTGGAGGTTGGCAGAGGATTTTGATAAATACCTTGGCCTTTCCATATGAACCTTCACATTTGAAGTACATTTTTTTTGGACCAATCCTATGTGATCTGTAAGTGTGGTCATTCTCTTTGGTGGCAATCTGAATTCCAGCCGGGCAAAGTCTCAGCTTTTCATTGTTGTCTCTGTTCTTCACATGAGGTAGCTGTTTTTCAAGAGGGTGTTTTTAAACTGTGTCTGTCTCCATAAACTTTCCAGACATAGTTTTCTTTATAAGGTGGGAGAATTGTATATTTAAAGGGATTATTTAAAATAATTCCCAGATAAAATTAATTATTTTCAGTGAACCGTGTCCTTAGGCAAGTACCTGAAGTGTCTTAAATTCAAGAAAGACACGTAGGCCAGCCTTCTTCCTCCTGTCTTTTGTGAATGCCATCCAGACGTGTACTTGTTAAAATAGTGTCTGTGCATGAGTACTCAGCTCTCAGCAAAATGGGGTTCTCACCCTGTCCCCTACAAAAGACATATGAGTAGCAGTCACATCATAATGTTGGTGGGAATGGTGGGAAATAATTTACCGATTTCTGAACCAGTTAAACTCATTTAATGGAAGGGTGGGTGTCTCAAAGCTGGGTTTGTCAACCCTCTGGGTTTTACTCGTGTGGCATCACAGCTTTTTGAAAACAAAAGCTATATATTGTCTAGAGAGTTTTCTGTTGAACTTTTAATAACTTTTTGATCAGGTGCTGTGCATTTCAGCAGGTAATTGGTCTGTGTGCAAAATGTTTCAACAGGAGTATGTACATGACCACCAGTTTGTACTAATTAAATAATTGCTTCCATTAAGCTGAATGTAATTAATGAAAATTAAATAATAGAGAAAGGTAAGTGTGCAATTTAACTGCTGTGAGTTTGTTGCAGAATTTTCAATTATTTACTTCAGGGCAAGGAAGAAAGTTTTGGAAAATATTGGTACTGAACAACTCAAATGAAAAGGAATCATCTTGCAGTATGCATGGATGCATATTAGACTTGTGCTGAAAGCTTTTCATACTTCGCTAAGGTTGCATGACAGGTTCTAGTTGGAGCTGGGAGGGAAGAGGCTTTTTATTTATTTTCCTCTCTGTCAAGGAGCTTTTAAGGCTTAGAGAACTTGAATGTACTGACAAGGTTGTGTCATTGCCTGAAGTGTCCCAGTAGTGTCCATGGCCCAAAGGGCACTGATCCAGTGCTTGGAGATGAGGCAGGGCCAAGGTCAGGCTGGGGTGTTGCAGTTTGGGTCAGGGAGGTAGAGGCTCAGGCACAAGTTTGTGTGAACAAGGCAAGGCCCAAGGGTTTGAGCTTCATTGCAGCTCCATAGGAAATAAATGAGTTATTCCTGAGATGAATATCCTCTCACTTACCAGGGCTTTGGTTGTTCTTGGCAGGGATTTTTTTTCCCCTTCTTTTTAAATTTTTTTAAAAATTTTTAAAAACAAATGAAATGTCAGCCTGAAACCAGAAAAACTTTGAGAGCTAGGCAAATGACAAAACCTTTATTTGAATTTACCTCGGTGTTTGTGAGTGTTGTGAGTCTTCACAGGGAAGAATGTGTTCATCTCTGCCATGGTACTGGAACAGCATTGAAAAATGTGCATTCAACCATGGGCTGAAGTTTTCTGTGGTTTAAATGCTTCTGTCCAGTCCCAGAGCAAAGAAAGCTCAACTGAAGCAGGCATTTCTGGGACAGGAGGAACCAATCTTGACCACCAATCTTGCTGAGCAGAGCCCAGCCAGAGGAGTGTCCCCAGGCACGAGCAGAAAGCATCAGAACTCTTCCATTTAATTGCCTTGTATCTGAGGAATTCCCTGGTATTGGGGGACTGACAATCAGTGAATTCCTGGTAATTTTGTCCTTGCCACTGCTGCTGTTAGTGCTGAACCACGATAGTTTGGTTGTCAGTGGAAGCTAGAGAGGAGGGCAGTTGTGATCCTACGCTAATTTGCTCCTTGTTCTCACCTGTATAACTGTCCCTGCTCTCAGAGGTCTGAAGTCATATGCTGGAGTACAGATTTTCCCTTCCTTGTCCTGTTATTTTAAATGCCTTCTAAGAATCAGATAAGATCAAAGCCCCTCAAGTGTGCTTTAGATAAATGGCTTGCTCAATGTAAGCAAAACCAAAAGATTGAATTGCCTTGACATTTTATAATCTTTCTGATTTCACATATTGAAGTTGAAATGCATTGCAAAAGGCCTTTGTCATTTTTCTGAAGTCTGATGGGTCTCTGAGGACAGGAGTAATATCCTCGCTTCCTTGCAGTCTCATTTCTATATCTGGTCCTGCAACCTTCAGAAGCCTGATGTAAGGTTTTGTTTTCCCCAGGACTGTGCTGGTTTCTGGACAGTTTAGGCATACTTGTTGCTAGATTATAACTGATGAGGAAAATGTGAGAAGATCAAATACAGATTTATTCTCTGGAACAGCTCTGCTACCATGAGTTGCTCGAGGGTGAAGCTGGGTGACTTCTCGTCAATCAGTACTGTCCTATTCTCCATGGTACTGATCTCTGTTTGAGCTGCTGGAATTTATTATTTGGGGAATGAGCTTTCCCAGCCTTGGCTCTAATCTTATTTACTTGTGAACAATCTGTATACAGCATTGGCACAAACAATTTCTGTGCTGAGTTAATATGCAGTGCGAGGGATAACATATTTAGATGTCTGTGTTGGATTTGGGAGGCTGTGAAGCTCATCATTCCTGCCTTTTCTTATCAAATAGTTGGCTGCAGCATTCTGCTACCATGCAGCCTGTCAGGAGTCGAGGTATTTCTGTCAAGGGAAAGAAAGAAAATTCAGTCCTTTTGTCTTTTTGCTCTGTTGCTTCAGGAGGTGCAGAGCAGAGAAATATGATCCCTGAGGATCTCTGCAAAGAGTGGGATAAGGATATACAGAGAAGGCAAAAATCAGCTGCAGGATGCCATGCATTGAGAAATTCTAGATTCAACTGACTTTTGATACCCCAGACTTTAAACTGCCTTTTGGTAGAAGGCATTATAGATGATGCTGTCTTAAGGCAGCAGACAGCACCATCAGGGCTCTTCCACAGACACAGCAGGGGTTGGGTGTGGTGTTGTCAATGAGCCATCAAATTCTTATACCAAAATGACTCTTTTGATAGTCAGTTTTTCCACATAAATGACAGAATTAGTGATTCTTTATTGGTGGTAAAGCATTTTGTCAATCATTTCTCCCTTGAAATGAAAACAATGCAATTATAATGCTGAAAAGAAGTGTTTCACAAAGGGCTGGAAAATGTACTGATTTTGAGTCCTGGTGAAAAATGGAGCCTTCAGTGTGCCACTTTTTGAAAAAATTCTTTCCTGACAAGGCTTCTTTTGGTAAGGAGTCTCACACATCAGGGGAGATGAGGAGGTAATGACTGTCTGGCTGTTGTGTCAGATGTGTCTGTGTGTGTGATATGATCCTCATTCCTTAAAGAAATACGCTCAGGTGAGACCTCCCTGCGAAGGTTATGCTCATTAGAGCTTCTCTCCAGCTGCAAGGGCAAAGACTGTGGCTCACATGGCTGGCACTCGGGTATTTTCTAATCTGTGTTTGGAGAGTTCCTCACTCCTTTCAGTTGCCTGGCTGTCCTCTGCATCTGACTCAGATCTGCTCTTAGTCCCAAATTTCAGCCAAGGTTGAACCTTTTGTACCAAGGCAGTGAGGTCTTGAGCTAGAGATGTCTTCCCTCCCGGGACACAAACTGCCCTGTTTGCTGCACTTAGGGCATGATGATAATTTATTTAATCTAATCTGTTTGACATTGACCATAGTGCCACTGTCCTTCAGATTTCTGGTTTGTGTTTGTGATAATTTTTTTTCTTTCCCCTGAAAAATGAGCTCCTTGTATCAGTTGGAGTGGCTCTGGAAGAGCAAGGAATTTGTCTGTGTATGAGGCTTTTAGAATAATTTTTATGATTCTAAGATGATTGGATATGTTTCAGTGTCAGCACTGCGTATGCATTTTTCAGAATGCTATTGAAACTTTCATATTAAAAAAAATTCACTATATTGTTCCTAGGATATTATTTTATTTGATTAAAGAAAGTACTGAATGAAAGTGCTATTGAATAAACTCTCATTTAATCTTTCAAAACATCTACAGTGCTTTCTTCCTTCCAGGGCACGCAGAATTTAAACCAACACCAAGCAAAGAAGGGAACAGAAACTTTTTTTTAATGTTACATCCCTTTTGCTTTAACTGGGAATAGCTAGGCTGAATGCATAATCACAAGATAGGAAACTTATTTTTTTTGTTGAAGGGGGCTTCTGTAGCAGGAGTTTGAAAAGTCACAGTGTGATAGATGTCAAGTAAGCCTGAAGTTGCCCTGGCCTTGAGCTTGTTCTGTGCAATAATGTGAGTTAACCTCAGTGAACAACCAACAGTCTTGGGCTCACAGAGCTTCCGGATTATGACAACAAAGAGACCTTGAGTTTTTTTATCCTTTGAAAGTTAAATGAAAAAGTTTAAAGAAGAACTTTGTGGTAAATGTTTTGATGGGGTCAGTGTGGTTGTAGATCCTTTTAGCAAAATGGATGGTGACATCCCTTGTTATCTAGTTTTCTGGCAGACTTGAAAAAAAAAGTTCATAAACCAAAAAGATTAATGAGAAGGGAAGAAATCTATTTTAGATTTTAATACTGATTTCTATTCTATTAATTTTATAATTAATAAAGTTTTAGTAATGTTGCCTATAGGTATATTTCATTAGGTGGGCAACAGAGCTTCTCCTCTGCTTCAGGCAAAAGTTTGGAATTTGTTTCTGGGCTGTGTGCCTGGTCAGTTGTATCTTTATATGTAGATCACCATGCTAAGATGTGGAAGGATTTACAGCCAAAGAGTTCAAGTTGTGGTGATCTCTAAGAAAGTTCACAAAGTCAAGCAAATTCTCTTTCTAAAATTATAAATCAAGCTAAATCAAGGGGTACAGGAGACTTTTTTGCTTGAAAACAAAGAAAAAACACTGTAGAAACAATTTCTCCACCTTTAAGTTTACTCAAATTTTTGTTGTTTTGTTGCTTTTGCTATTTGAAAATGGAACAAATATGGGATTCTCTTCTTTCTAATAAGCTGGAAGTAAAAATAAAGACACATTTGTCCTGATGAGGTCCTTTTTACTACATAGCACTCTCCCAAGATGGTCTCCATTCATGCCTCACTTCTACAATGTCCTCTCCTAAAAGCTGTTGGGAAATAGACTTTAGATGCATTTTCCCAGTTGGGAATAATCTGTTCCTGTGCTATGGATGCAATTTGGATAAAAAGACATTAGGAGAGAGAGCAGATATTTTATCTTGCATGGCACTTCAGGTTCCATGGCTGACAGTAATGCTGTTTTAGGCAGCAGAAGTGTTCAGAAGTGGGTGAGGACACATTGATGCAATCAGTGGTTCATAGTCTCCTTTTCCATACAGAATCACTTCTTTCCTGAAAGATCTTCTAGTGCTGTACTTGAATTGTTTAATTTATGCAATAGATTTTTTGGTTTTCCTTCTCAGTATGTCTCCTGTACTGAGCGTGTGCTTAAATGCAAAGGAATGGCCTTATTCTTTCGGACTGTTTAATCTAATTAATCTGTTTCTTTTATTCAGTAATTAGACCATGCAGGTTCTTTTTTTTTTTTTTTAATACTTATGAAGTAGAAGACAGGAGTTCTGAACATCTGTGTTTGTTCCTGTGGAGTCTGTCTGGTTGAAAAAAGGGCATCCTCCAGTGTCATCCTCTTCACTTGAAACAGGTGTTTGAAGTTCACCCTTTTGGATGACTTTGAACCAAAGGCAGGGAAAGCCTACTGAGCCAAGAAGCATCAAATGCCTTGTAGGCCTTTTGAAAGAGTTAGATCTCTCTCTGATCTCACTGGTTTCAGTCAGGCTATTAGGTTGTTAAGCAGCTTGTCTTTGAGGATTAATCAGTGCTCTTAATTGTCCATTCCTGATGGTTTCTGTCACTCCAAGTATACTAATTCTGCCTTAATACCAATGGAAGTAATTGCATCAGCATAAACCCAGTTGTTATTGTGCTTATAACGTTCTTCACTTAAAAGCCTTCCTTTCAAAGCCTTTCAATCAGTCCATAATTGGGATGATGGGGGATGAGAAGCATGAGTAGAGCCATAGCACTTGGTAAATCATTTCTTCTCAAGTTCTCTGGGCTCCTGGAGCAAGGGAAGTGTCACCATGTCACCTTTTTACTAAAACCTGCTGGTAGCAACCTTCAGGAGCATTGATTCCCAGGCACTTTGGATTATAAGGGGATCTAACATTTGCACTTGCCAAGTGTCCTGTGGGCTTTGATGGGACTTCATGTGCAATTGGGAAGCAGAGTACATTTGTATGTGAGTCTTACCATGATGGAAGTGAAGTGCCACAAAGATGAGTGATGGAGAAGGGCTGAGATGAGAGAGCTGAGACTTCAGCTTTTAGAGAAGACTTGGGGAATCTTATCTATAAATATAAATAGCTGAAGGGAGGATACAAAGAAGATTGGAGTGAGGCTCTTTTCAGTGGTGCCCAGTGGCAGGAACAGAAGCACGGACTGAAACAGAAGTGGTTCTGTCTGAACATCAGGAAAATACTCTTGCTGTGAGGGTGATTGAGCTATGGCACAGCCTGCCCAGAGAGGTTGTGCAGCATTGTGGTTGGAGATCTTTAAAAGCTGTCTGATACAATTCTGGGCAGCCAGTTCTGAGTGCCTCTGCTTGAACCAGACAGTTGGATCAGATGTCCTCCAGGGCTCCCTTCCAACCTCCACCAGCCTGAGGTTCTGTGAAGTTAAGTCTTAATACAGGGCATCATGTGGGTGATGACCTGATCTGAGGTGGAGGTTTGATTTTCCATCTGCCTTGTCTCAACTCTTAACTGCTACTTGCAGTGACTTCATTCTTTTGTGCAGTATGGTCCCACTAATGATACCTCTTGCTGTTCTACGAATGGGTGTTTTTTTTTTTTTTTAATAATAAATTAAATAAGTTTAATAAAATATTTTCAATTTCTGTATGCATGAGATTTTGGGGAGAGCTCTGCTTTTTTTTAAAGCTGTATGTGAAAAATTAGTTTTTGTGGTTATACAAAAAAAGGATCAGAAGTATAACTTCCTTAAAAACCAAAAACATATGTTAGAGATTCTAATGCCCCGCATTTTATGAAAACATTTTGATTTTGAAAAGCTGATTTTTAATTTTTCTTTTCAGTTTCTTGTATTTTCTGTTTTTCAACGAACTTAGCCCCTCCCCAGTATTGGATTTATACATTATGTATTCTGGATGTGTAGAATTTATGCTCATGTCTTTTTTGAGTCTCAACTCCATGAAGTACTCATATCTGATCCAGTATTTGATGGGATGAAGTGCTCATATCTGATCCAGTGTTTAATAGGATTCAGATTATGCAAAGAAGCTGATAATGCTGCCCTGTTCTAATGAAGTGCTTGAACATGGGCCTAAGTGGAAACATGCTGTGTGTGATGTTCAGAATTGTCCATGGGAGGAAGGATCTTAAACCCCACTGAGCTTGAAGAACAGGATCCCACAAGCTTTAGAATGAGATGTCTCCCCTTTGCTCTGCTCCCGCTGCCATTGGTGGGTGTTGTCATTCTGATGACTTCAGGAGCCCAGCTGTGGGTTTCATGCGCTGTCTCTTTACAGTCACACCTTGCCAGGTTTTTTTTTTTCTGTTAGGTTTCAATCCAGTGATTTTAACATAGTTAATGAAGGGGCTTCATAGTTAATGAAGGGGATGGGTCTCTTTTGTCCTTCCCAAAGGCAGGTTAGAAAGAGTTGGTTTCCTTGCATTTTGTATAAGATGTGTAATTTGTGACACACAGGCTCCTGTTTTGCAGGTCCCCAGTTTNATGAAGGGGCGTGGGGATGGGTCTCTTTTCTCCTTCCCAAAGGCAGGTTAGAAAGAGTTGGTTTCCTTGCATTTTGTAAAAAATGTGTAATTTGTGACACACAGGCTCCTGTTTTGCAGGTCCCCAGTTTGCTGGTTGCAGAGAGGCCTCCCTGTCAACTGGGATCCCATCAAGTGCTCTGAGCTCCCGTTCCTCCATCAGGTACATGAATAGCTGGGATCAATTTATTAATTTGAAATAATGTTCTGAGTAGATAATTACATTTCAACTGTAGGCCTCGGTGAATGGCTTTTTAGAGAGTAGAAATTAAAATCTGCAGAAGGTATTACAGTTAATATAATGGAACAGACTGGTACCAGGAGATGGTACCAGCAGATGCTTACTGCTGATGTGGATTGTTTCCTTGTTTCCCCGTGGGTGTGGTGGCCTGGAAAGACATTGTACTGAGCCCTTTGCGTGAGGGGACTGAATGGAAATTGAATTAATAGCCCAGGATCCTCTGGTTTTTCTTACTGGCAAGCTGACTTGATATGATGTGGCTGTTGTTTACCTGAATACGGAGCACAACTGTATTCTTTCATACTCAGATCACTTTGTTGTTGTTGTTGTTTCTTCTTTTTTTTCTTTCTTTTTTTTTTTAATTTATGAGAAATGCTGATATATTATGAGAATTCATTGTTAAAAGAAATAAAAATAAATAAAAGTCTATGTATTGAAGTTGTATATAAAATCTGTCAATCTTCATTATTTCCCCCAAACCTGCATTTTTTTTCACAGCCTAAATATTTTGAATAGGAAAAAAACCAGGTCCAGCCCTTGAAATCATGTTATAAAAACAGTGAAGGTGTAGAAGAACACGCTGTGGGAAGGAGAGGACAGATAAAAAGATTTTAAAAAGAGGTGCTGCAGCACCTGGCAGAGTTGCTGTACCTATATAGTTGATCACCCAGCAACAAATGGCTGAGAGACTGAGATATATTTGGGATAATCTCACAGAGTGCAGCTCCTGAAGTAGACAGAAAGGAAGATGATGATGCATTGGTGTTTATGTTCAGTTCTTTCTAAAGCCCTGTAGGGAAAAATATTTCTGAATCTTCTGGAAGACTAAAGCTGGAAATAAAACACTGTAATAACTTCCAAGTGGATATATCTGAAGTGGTGAAGCTTTTCAGTAGAGGCTCAGTCTTTCCCCTTTATTTAAATACTTTCTGGTTTGGTTTCCTTCAAACAGTTACAGGTGACATAGTGGCCAGTCCCAACCTGAGGAAAATCAGATTTTGTCAGAAATCTAGGAAGAAAAATAACTTCTGGCTTGCAGTTTAGAAGAAAATACAAGTGATAGCAAATAGCAAGCACGCACTATTCTCAGGCTACTCAAGACACTCAGAGAAACAATCATCATTACATGATGTTCCTTTTTCACTGGGAATTGCAGGTGATTACTTAAGCCCATGTAGGTTTGTGGACTTCCATAGCACATGTAAATTGAGGATTTGGTCAAGGTCCATAGTGTGAAGTGGAATTGAAGTCCGCTGATGTTAACTGGTATCAGCTTTTGATTTGATTAATCTCACTGGTGTCTCTCAGGAATTTTTACATTATTTCATTTTCAGTAATCCTTTTCCTCCTGCTCCTGTGTCTCTAGGTCTTGGATCGCTTTGGTTTTATGATGTTTGGGGTTTGTAGGTATCTTTGTTTTGGTTGTGTGGGTTTTTCCCCCCCTTTTAAAATGTATTTTTTCTGGTTTTCATGTGTATCTTTGAATCTATGACTTCCATGTTAGTTACTAGTGGAATTAAGATCTGTATATCTTAATATGCTATGTATATCTATATCATTAACCTTACCCTGTGTCAATCAAACCAAATGAATAAAATCTCAGTGATTTATGCTAGAAAATAACTCTTTTAGTTACTTATTCTCCCTTTGTTTTGTCGGTGAAAATGAAAGTACCTCTTGTTACAAAGGCTCCTTATAAGGGCTATTCTGTCCATGTAGGTTTTGCAATTAAATGGAGCAGGTAGTGTGGCCATAATTTACCCCTTCATATAGTCTTTAATTTGACTAGGTTTTTTGTTTTATTTACTGAATTACTGTGTCAAAACTTGAACAGCTTGGCTTTCAACTCTCAAACTGAATTACAGGTTTAGGCCAAGGAGATGCAGCAAACATAAACCTTCAGCAGTTTGACTCACCCAATTTTATGCATTGTTAGTGAGTTTGCTGGTTTTGTGTTATTATATATGTAACTCAGCAGAGCTTCCAGGCAAGGTTTGAAGAAGGGTGGGAGGCTTCATTGTTTTCTTTGTTACTGTAAATATTCACACAGGATGATTGTATAATTTGGAGGATACAGCTCTTAAGACCATGATTACTTGCTCGTTCTTACAGCATTGTGCACAGCACTGCTGTATAAAGTGTGCAGGAAAAAAACCCCAAAACAGCAAAATCTGTTTCTCTGCAGAAATTTCTTATGTCGAGTCATTAAGGTGATCATTACAGACTAAGGACAGGCACTTTTTTTCTAGTGTAGGGCCTTTTGGGTCAACATGGTGAATGAGTGCTGGTGCATCTGTTTGGGCTGACAGTGAATGTGCTTGATTATGCATACAGTAAGTGTTTGTACTTCATACAAAAGAAGTGTGAGTCTCCCAGGTAGTATTTCACCATGGAAATCAGGTAGGGTGAATTGTTAGCTCAAGTGTGCTGTCACTGGGAGGTGAGATTTAACCAGAATAGTCACTTCTGCTGTACAGACAAGGGGATGACCTTGTGGAAAAATGGCGCACTGTGGTGCTCCTTTCCCTGACACAGAACAGGGAAAGGCTGCCTGTGTCAGTGTAGTACTTGCACACAGACAAGAAGTCTAGACCAGAAGTTGTCAGGTTTTAGATTCTGAGGGATTTAAAAGGATCTTTGTGCCATGACAAGGCTTTCTACCCGCATGCCTGATGTTAGGAGTGGAGCCGTTGTGGGGAGGAGTAATGCTTTGCTTTCCCTGCTGGTGTTTGTTTTTCTTTAGCTCTTCCTGCTTCTTGCCTCACTGCTGACAAGGAGGCTGGTTTGCCATACTAAACACCTTAGGGCTGACAGGATGGAGAAAACCTGCAGGCTCCTTTGACAGCAGTAATCAATAAGAAGTGAAAAAAATCTCACTCTGAGAAGCCCTTTTCCAGCTATAAATGGCAAAAGAAATCCTGAAGGTGAAACTTTGATTTTTAGCCCAAATTGTGAACGCAAAGGACTGGGAATCTGAGACCAGGGAAAAGATTTGCAAACCAAGAGTTTCTTACTGCTCAGCTGTGCACACCTCAACCAAGAGAGTACTGCATTGTGCGAGACAGTCCTCAAAAAAGCCTTCCTCAGTCCGTGGGCTGGGTCTTTGCTTATTGCATCCCCCAGGACTTAGAGAATTGTTAAGGTTGGAAAAACCATTAGTTTTTTCACTAGTCCAACCATTAATCTGGCACTGCTATGTACATCTCTAAACCATGTCACTTGGGGTGCCTCATCCACATATTTTTTGAGACTTCCAGGAATGATGATTGCAGCACTTTCCTGGGCAGCCTATTCCAATGGCCAACCACCCTTTAAGTGAAGAAGTTTTTCCTAATATCTAATCTAAACCTGTCCTGGTGCAACCTTAGGCTGTTTCTTCTCATCCTATCCCTTGTTACCTACCACTCGCCACCATCTCTGGCTGCAGCCATCCAGTCAGTGAGCAATGCACCCACCCAAAGCCATGAGCAGTCAGCTTCTCCAGGACAGTGCTGTGGAAAAAGCTGTCAGAGACTTTGTAAAGTCCACAGAGACACATCCACAGCCTTTCCCTCATCCATTAAGTGTGTCACCTTGTCACAGAAGAAGATCAGGTTGGTTAAGCAGCCTCCCAGCTGCCTTTCAGAAACCCATCCTGGCTGGGCCTGATCCCTTGGTTGTGCAGGACGTGCCCCATGCTGGCACTCAGACAATCTGCTCCATGACCTTCCCTGGCACCATGGTCAGGCTGACAGGTCTGTAGCTCCCCAAATCCTCCTTCTGACCCTTCCTGTAGATGGCCAGTACAATTGCTGACTTCAGCCAGCTGGGACCCCCCTGGTTCACCAGGACAGCTGACAAATTATTGGAAAGGGCTTGGCCAGCTCTTCCACCAGCTCCCTCAGTGCCCTCAGGTGGATCCTGTCAGGGCCCGTAGACTTGTCTATGTCCAGATGTGTAGCAGGTCACTGATCATTATTTCCTGAATTATGGGGGTTTTGTTTTGCTCCCCATCTCTGTGTTCCAGCTCAGAGGGCTGGGTGCTCTGAGGATACCTGGTATTATGAAAGACTTGCTGCAAGAGCTTTCATTATCATACTGCAAGCTTTTCCAAATGTCCCACTTGCCTTATGAGAGATGGTGAATTTCTCCAATTCTTGTGAGAGCCACTGGAAAATGAGGAAACTTAATCAAAACTAGGCAGCAGGAAGGATCAGAATTAGCTTTTTAACCTAACAGGTCTGGTTTATTTTTAAAAATAAGTAAGTAATTTCTATGGAAGAAAAAAAGTGTTTTTTTTTCTTTTAAAATAGATTTAATTGCCAGCAAGTCACATTGAAAATGGCAATAACAACTTGTAATTACAAATGGGGATAGACAGAAATTCCCAGAGCACCTGGTTAATCAAAAAATAGACGCTGAAGAGTGCAGTATTTTTCATGCTGTATTAGAGTGATAATGGCAAGTCATTCTGAAAACACAATAGCAAAAGTTAGGTCTAGCTGATATATTCTTGTTTTGTGATGCTGAGTAATTGTTAATATGGGCTCTTACTGTCCTCTTTGTTTCGCAGGAAGCAACACAAGCAAATAAATACTCTGTATCCCATATTGCTGGCTTACTCACAACTTAGCTGCTTATTTGGTTGATATGGAGTTTTTATTTCCTTTATGTTAGTTGTGCAGCTAGGGAATTTGGTGGTAATAAAAACACAGAGCTCTTGCAACATGCCTTGTGCTGATACATCTCAATGTTTCGTGAAGTATGTGATAACCTCACACTGCAGATATGTGGTAGGGAAAGCAGTTTGCTCCCATGGTCACTTGGCTGGCAGGAGAACTGGGATAAGGATCCCTGGCCTTGAGTCTCAGCACAGAGCTCCCTCTGTCTGACCCTGCAGCCTCTGCTTTGGTTTTTTTTTCATAGAACTGTTAGTGGTATCGTTCCTTCTAAGGATGTGGGGAAGGTTTTAGATATTAAGCAGGTATCTTCCTGTCAGCACTAAATTAATTTTAAAGGGGAGATACAAAAATAGCACATCCTTTTGTATTAGATATCATATGTCCCCTGGAATCATCTTTGCCAAATGCTATTAATGGCTACTCAAGAGATTCATTCTATTATCTTGACTAGCTTATTTCTAAAGTAGTTTGACATTTTATTTTTCTGACTTATCTGTTGTTGTAGGGAGATATTGGTTTATTACCCTTTAGAAGGCTGAAATGTTAACCAGGAAATATGGGAGCTCATTTCATTACTTTTTTGCTATGAAATACGAACTCTCAGACTGGAGTGTCAGCTCTGCAGTAAAGGAGAATTCTGGCCTTGTGCTCAAGAGGTTTGTATTTTGACTACAAGCAGTATCCCAGACCTTCTGTGGTAAGCTGCTGCTTCTTCAATCCTACAAAGGAGTTTTAAACCCTGCACACCTCACCTCTCAAATGGGGGATTGCGGTTGAGCTTTGTCTTCCCCTGGCACTGCCAAGATCCCAGGGTCTGCAGTCGGTGTGAACAAGCACTGCAGGAAGGGAGCAGGCTGCACTGACGTTGGGTTCCTGCTCCCAGAGCAGACCTAGCTGTGAACAGTAGGACAGATGTAATTTGAAATATTCACTGGTGTCGCTGCTGGATGTGTACTGTTGGCAATATGAGCTATAATGGTAACTGTAATGTGTTAACAAAAACTCCCTTTACCTGGAGGAACTAGAACCATTTCATATGGTCTTATTTTAAACTGAACTTCTTTCTTACTCAGCCAGCTTTCCACGTCAGTCCAGACGTGCTTGACAGCAGCTGAAAGCTCCTAAATTTTATGGCTTTGGGTGATTTTGTATGGCTGTTCTGGTATCCAATCTCTGCTTCATGACTTCCTGATTCTTTCTTCATGTGTGCAGACACACTCTCCATTTGGGAATGCAAGATAAATATTTGATTTTATTGTGATCTTTGGGAGACACTGTCTACGGAAGAAAGGGTTTATTGAGAAGCTGGGAGAAAGCTTGGTGCCTGATAAGCAGGAAAAACCAGTTGAGATGGATTTGCAGTCTTCTGTATGTGAGAGCCTATTTTACTTTGCGTTACCATTTTGAGTCAGAGAAGACAAAAAGCATCTGATTAATAGAAGTCTGGATAAAGACATGTGCTGCTGCACATGTGTTTGGACTCTGGGAACTCCTGGGCTTGGCACATAAAAAAATCTGTTCTTTCATGAGAGAGCTTTCCTCATATTAGAGAAAACTGTAAGGTAAATGAAACAAATAAGTACAGCAGGCATGTATTATTAAGCAGGATTTGTGTCAGTGAATCAATGCCCACATTTTAAAAAAGACTCTGAAAGCCTGTGAAAGTAAATTGCTTTGTCTTAACAATACATCTAAGAAAGCTTTTCTTTTTGAGGATAACAGAAAACTTTAGGCCTTCTTATGGTAAGGATAATTGCACTCTTGCTTATTTTAATTACATTATTTTAAGTAGATCACCCACATGCTTAAACCTGTGGAAAATTTAGGAAAGCATAGGAATCTAGCATATGGGCAGATTAAGGGGACTTTTACAGTGCCTTTTAGCATGGACTGCCTGCAGTCAAAGAGAACATCTACTTGTGCTTGTTTTTTAATCTAGACTGGTGCTAGCAGTTCTTTTCTGGGTCAACTGATTTCATTGCAGACATGTTCGTTGCAGTCAGCTGTCTTGTAGTAGCAGTGATAAAAAGATAAAATCAGGCTTCTGAAAGCAATGGTGACAAGATTGGCTCAGAGTGGGTAAAGAGACTAAAAATAGGAGCAACTTCATGTGGTCAGGGATGGTACTGCATATTTGCTTTCTGATTTAGGGTATATTTAATGGCTACAGAAGAATGAGGCCAAAGTTATCTACTCAGTTCCTGATTTCTTAAATGCGTGACTCTGTTTTCCACGTGCTTAGGGTGCCGTATGTCCTTTGGGTGCTGAAAAAGTCTAACCTTTGATGTACTCTCGTGAGCAGCTGAACTCCAAGCAAATTTCTAAAAGCTCTTCCCCTCTTTAGCTGCTTAAGTGGTGCACCAGTGCTCCTCTGAAAATTTGAGTAAAGGGTTCTTTTGAAAATATTTGGCTGCAAAGATAAAATGTGGAGAGTACTAAAAGGAGCACTTGGGTCTGAGCTGGGTTTGTAGCCACTAATACATATAGTAGTGTAGCTACAAGCTGGTCTTTAGACTCCTTGGAGACCCCCAAGATAAAAGGTCATAAAGGTGATGCTAGTGGGTATAATACATTTGGAAAATGCTAGGATTTCTGACATGACGGTTTTTCAAACATTGTGTGTGTTACCAAAGGCAGTTAAGTGGGATTGCAGTATACAGAGCATCTGTTTCAGAAAAAAAAAATATCTTTTACCTCTGCATTTTACTCATCTTGTGGGTCTTCTGTGGTGAATTGTGCCACATTGTCAGTGTTACCACTGTTATTTTTTTTTTCTGCTGAACTCCTTACTCATGAATGGATGTGTAGCAAGAGGTCTGAGAAAGAATGCTTTGGATCAGCATTTGTTTGCCCTCTGAGTTCTGCCAGTAATGTAACCTGGGGAGATTGTGATGGTGGGGAGTCTTTCCTGGCGTTCAGGAGAAGGGAAGGAAAAAAGGCTCTGTGATCTGAACAGAGACGTTAGCACAGAGCACTCTATGGTGGAAATAAATCAGGTGGAAAAACAAATCATGCGAGGTGGTTAGCAGTGCAATTAATTCTTCCTTTCTTCGGTATGAAGCCCATCTTCTTTAAACAAAAATGGTAGTTATTGGCTGTTTGAACTTCTCAGTGGTGTTCAAATTAATTGGGTTTTATAAGCATGAGATGTCATGTTTTCCTTGTGTTACAATAGCAGATAAGCTCTTTTCCCCCTCAGTTTTACCAGGATTTCACCAGGCACAGTGAAGGGGGAGTGAGCTATTAAGGAGGCAGAATCTCTCTTTTTATTTCTTGGCTGTTGGGTGCAGTCTCATGGTGAGGGATAGGAGCCACAGCTAAGCCCCGATCCACTGTCTTTTCAATTCAAAGGCTTTCATCTATTTAAAGAAATTTGAAACAAACTTCAAACTTGTCTCCTTCAGGTAATCTCAGGTCAGTTTGGAAAAAAAAGATTAAAATCCTGGAGCACACCCTGTCCTCTGCTGGCTTGGTGTTGAGTAGCACTGTGTTACAACTTTGTACATCAGCTCCTTGCCTGGTGTCATGAGAGATTTCCCACAGATTGTTTTGGCTGATTGCTGGAGGTGGAAAAGCTGTACTCTATACCTGTTCCTATCCCTATTTCTCCTCAATGCAGTGGATAATTTTCCTTTTCTGGTTTCTTCTGTAAGATCACAGGTTGTAGTGGAAGTGACCTAAATAGCCAGTAAAGACTTGAAATGAAGCTGAAACAAAATGAACAAAGCTGTAGGGAAAGTTAATTGGATTGGAAGGATTGGATCCCTGTGTGATCAGCCAAATCCTAAGATCTATCTGTTCCTGGACTTTTCCTAAAATAAGCTACTTTAAATTAATTATATAGATATAATCCCCTATCAGGACTTTTGTTCGGTGGTAAGAGTGTCTGTGTAGAAATTGAACTCTTGAAATCACTTGAAAGTGTTCTGCAGTAACTACTTTGATTAATTTCTAAGCATATCAGGACCTATAGTGATTACAGCTGATATTGCTTCTATACCTCACTGCTTGCCTAAAGCAGCTCAGACTGTGCCCAGTAACGAGTCAGGCTCAGAACTGGGACGGTTCATTTTATTTAAACTAGCAGAGGCAAACAGTCTTCTCGATGCTCCATCTAAAAACATGTTACCACAGATTGAAACTCTGCACTGTGTATCTATGTGCTGACTCCACAACCCTCCCACCCTTTGCCACCATCTCTTTCGTAACTGTAGAGTTTAAATGTGGAAACATCTCTAAGTCAGACAAGGATATTTGGCTCAGAAAATGAGAGGAGGAGGTCAGTGCATCCCATGATGAGGGGATGCGATGTGTCTAAAGGAAAAGACTGGGAAGAGGCAAGGGAAGAATACTGAAGAGAAAATTAGAAGTAAAGGGAGTGGAAACGGGGAGAGGCTATAAGGTTCTGAAGAAAAGAAAAGTAGTTGTTAGTATACAGGAATTGCTCTGTGACTTTGGATAGGCTGGCTCTCTGTTTCCCTGGCTTTCCTGCCATGCTGTCCCTGTTCACTTTCCCAGAGAAGCTGGCCTTCATCACTCAGTGCCATCTGTCATAGTCACCCACTGGCCTGTGAATTATTTGCGCTCGTCTAAAGGCATGAAACGCTGAATGTGGGAGCTTTGCTGTCACTCCAGGATTGATGCTGCAGCTCAGCTGGAGGCCAAACTGGTAGAGTTTTAACCCCCTAAAAGAGCCCCAAAGCAGCTCTCTCCAAGGTTCCCAAAGAAGGAGTGCAGGCCTCGACTGTGCTGTAGCCAAGGCTGAGGGCAGAGTAGCAATATTTAAAACTGAACAAAAATAAATGCCGTTCACCTCTGTGGACCTTACAGTTTCATTATTGTTTGGGTGAAGTTCACAGAAATTTGGTGTGATAACTCAGCTATTTCCAGTATGTTTAAGACTATCTGCAAACATGTGAGCTCACCCTCACCTTTCATTCTTGCTAAGGGGGAAGTGTGATACATATATTAGATGATGGCACTGACCAAAATAACCCCAACACTTTGCACCCAGTGGGCAGCTGATGAATGTGATGGTCTGCTTCAATGTCACCGTCTCCCTGCAGTCACTGTTTAGACACAAATGGCAGAAACACAAATACATTCCCAAAATCAAGAAATAGTTACAGTTTATGAACAGCAGAGGGTTAGATTGAAAACTGGGGACGTTATCATAGCTTCATTAAAGTTTCATTTATTTATGTTTACATGATTTTATCAGTGTGATTCCCCAGCTCTAGTTTAGCGTGTAGCATTGAGAGTAACTGAGTCAGCTTAAGTAAGGTGGAAGTGGACTCTGCTGGCAGAGCTGGGAGGGAGAGTTAGCTCTCTTAAATCAGATGTGCAGTCAGTAAAAATAATTATGTTCAACTACAGCCTTAATAGAACACTGCAACTTTATAGCAGCTCCTGATATGACTGGTAAATTGTAGCTAAAGTTTAATTTACTCACCACCCCCTGCTCTTTATGCTGGCTGTCATAATTATGAAAGCTGCTCTCATCTGATCATGGTCTTAAGAGCTATTAATATGAGGATGCTAAAGGTAGGCTAAGAGTGAGTCATCTACTCCATATCATGAATTTATAAACTAGTTATGCCAGTGGAATTATTGAAGAAATTTGGCATTCTGGAAGTCCTTTTTATAGTCCAAGTGCATATTGCACTCCTATTAATTTAATAATTTAAGCTTACCTTTTCTGAAAGTGTGTTGATGCTGTTTGTAGTGGTTTTGGAAGATGCAAGGTCTGTTTACAGCCTCTCAGTGTCAATGTGTCTTTCTCTTGTTCCAGAGTTGTTTGAAATATGACGTTAAATCTGTGCAGTGCCTTCGTATCAACTGAATAATGCTTCTAGTGTATTGAGAAAAGCGGGTTTTTTTTTTATTAATTTTTCCAAATAATTTTATTAATTGCTTTAGAACAACATATAAGTAATAAGTTAATATAAACTTTCTGAAGGACTTAAGAGAGCTTCACAGTATTTAAAAAAAAATTCATAATGTGCAAGTGGAAGATACTTGGGTTGTCCTGGGTTTTGATGTTTAGGGAGCCCTTTAGTTAGTATTTCTGGACATGTCTGTGGCACAGATTTAGATATTCTTTGCCGTGTTGAATTTCTTTCTTTTGACTTCAGCAGGTACTGAATCTAATAAGGGCAGACATGTCGCTATAAAATTGAAGCAGAGACAGGAAATAAGCATTTGTCATATGGATGAATTTCATCAAGCTTGATTTCATATTGCTTTTTGAAAAGCAGACTGATATGATAAATGACAGCAAATGAAATTCTGTTTAACAGTTACTGACCTCTTTTTTGGTAGTATTCCTGCAGAAGTTGCAGTATTCAAGCCTAAATATAGCAAATAGGCTGCAAGCATGTTAAGAAGCTTTCCATAGGTATAGTGTTCTCCAGAGTGCTTTGAGTAATAAAGTCTTGTAAGTACGAATAATTTGCGATTGTCTAGTTCTGTTACAAATGTGAAGGGAGACTCTCCTGACAGATGTTAGCCATGCCCCTTGTTGTACATCTGGAAAGCCCTTGGACTTAAATTGCAACATCCTCAGAGACATTGACATGCACTGGTTGATCAGTGCTTCTCTGCCCCTTGCCTGGGCAAACACATAACAATTAATGTTTATTGTCTGATCACAAATGGGAATATAATTTTAGAAGTATTTATTGCCTAGGTCAACATGGGGTGGCATGCCAGCAAAGCCCAAGGAGGGCAGTACATCTTATTGGGAATGACAGAAGAAGATGACCAGATTCTTTATCAGGGAGTCTTTAGTTTCAGCTATCCCTGCTAATAAGTCTCTCCAGGCATGGGAGAGCTCTCCTACAGTGTCTGGGTTAGAGAGGATAAAGCATGTATAGGAGGGTATAGTTTTTCTCCTTTTAACTCGTGCATGTGGGGAAAGAAATCAGCAAAGCTCATGGAGCTGCTGTTCCTGCTGGACCACCCCCTCTAAAATCTTTGCGGGGCACATCATTAGACATATGTTAGCAGAAATACATTTAGTAGTACAAGGATACAGAAAAAACCCTGCTCATGAAGATCAGTCATTCTGAACAGAGAGAAATCCAAGCATACTCTCTGCCTCCTTGTTCTGTGGAAAATCTGTGACAGAGCTAATTGTGACCAAACCAATTTTTTAACCAATTTGATATCACATCTGGAAACATGTCAAGATACTTCACAGCCTCACTTGTAGTCAAGCAAACGTTGAGCAGAAATTTGTTTAAGAGAGTTTACTCTCTTCATAGTATATTTGTATTTATCATGTCTATATGCAAATACCTCTAGTCTTATAGAAAAGCAGACTGTGGAAACAGTGTTCACTTCTTAGAATCCTTGAGTACAGTGGTCTCTCATACCCCTAATGGTTTCTGGATATATTATTATTTTTTTTTTTCTGTTTTCTTTTGTACCTCTANAAACAGTGTTCACTTCTTAGAATCCTTGAGTATAGTGGTCTCTCATACCCCTAATGGTTTCTGAATGTATTAGTATTTTTTTTTCGATTTTCTTTTGTACCTCTAAGAAATAGGAGCAAAGGGCAGCTTTGGCAGCAGCCACTTTCCTTTTGAGAACCTCTGTTCTTTGCTGCATGTCAGATGGTGTTAGAGGATAGTTTCTAAACCAGATTAATTGAGTTCAAACAAAGTTCCCAAGCTTTGCAGAAGCTGTCAATTTGCGTTTTTATTTTTATTTCCTTTTTGACACAATCTAGTGTCAAAAAGAGTTCAAAATCCAATATGACAGCATGATGGGAAGGTGTTGTGCCTTCTTTCCAATTTAGAAGAATTGCTTTCCAAGTGAGAAGATCTCCAGCATCTCCTAGTGCTGTGAAGAATGCAGTAAGTACAAAGATGCTCTGCAGTAAATGTCTCCAGGAGGTCGGGTGAAGCCTGAATTTGGGCATGGCTGAGCCAGCTGAGACCCTCCCCAGTATGAAATACCTCACAAGCTGGGACTGTGAGACGCAAGTATTCTGCTGCTGTAGCTAATTTGCTAACAAGAAAACTATGTTTGCCAATTTTTTTTGTTGCATTAGATTTCCTTGCAAATCCTTGTCTCCTGTCCACTATTAGCTTCCTCTTGGGAAAGTGCTGAGAATGAAAATAAATATATTTCCAGAAAGTATATAAATTACATAAATTCTGGTTCATTAGTTCTCCATCTTGGGCACAGTTGCAAAGCTGCAGTATTCTGTTATAGTATTTCTTCCTACCTGTTGCTTGTAGTGGGGTTTGGTTCCCTCCCAGGGTGAATCTCCTGTTCATCCCTGTCCACCTACAATTGTTGGTGTGATGAATCATTTGGGCACAGTTGGGTTCCCTAAAGGAGTACATGAAAAGCTTCCTACAGTTTTTGTCAGTCTCTTGAGTACCCTCCACAAGCTAACTGCTCACTTAAGACAGTGTTGCTCAGTCTCTAGACAATTTGAAATTCCTTTGGCTTCAGATTGAGGTTTCAGTGAAGCTGTGTATGCAATTTCTTAACCTTAAACTGTTGTTTAAAATTGTCCTTCCCTAACAAAACCAGGTACTCAACTTTATGAATGTGCTTGTAGGCTTGAATGCCTGCAAAGTACCAGCAGGTGCCAGCTCTTGCATTTGCCCCGTTCAGTATTGCTCAGTATTCTGAATGGTGCAGACGCTGCCGTGTAAATCTTAAATCTTTGACTTGGTAACAGAAATGCCGTGACTGGTAACAGTTAACTCACTGCCTGGTCTTTGCTGTGCTTTGTCTGCTTTTCTGATTTCATTTGAGATTTGGCAGCGCCAGGTCTGCAAATGGCAATGACAGCCCCAGGTGTTTGCAGGCATATAGCCAGAGGTGTGTGCGTAAATGCATAGATGTGTGTGTGCACACTGAATGCTCATGCAATTCCGTTCCCTTATGAGTTACCATCATCACTGCCAGTGGGCTGCCAGAGCTTTATTTCGTTGCATTGGCTCTCAAGGTGCCCTAAATGAAGGAAAGAATGACAACACCTCGACTCGGAAGGCACACATTCTAGAGATTGCTCAGGAGGGAAGCGGTTGACTTGGCAAGTTCAATTTTGAAAGCAATCTTTTTCAGGGTACTGAAAGATAACAAGGGAGGAATCTTGCCCAGGAAACGAGACACTCAATTTACCAACTGTCAGACACGTGGCGTTGACTTTGAACAAAATGAACACCAGACTCGCTGAGGCTTGAGGTGTCAGTGGAGCCCAAAAATCATATACACATATTTGAATGATGCAGACGAGTAGCCTTTGTATGGAAAGGTTGCTTTTATCTCCTGAAATAAGATAATGGCAACCATAAAGGTGACTTCGCTAAAGGGAAGACTTTCATACAATCGAGATGTTGTAACAAATATTTTGAAGATGTGTAGAGTAATGAATTTTAATTGATTGCATTCCTCTTTCCATGGGAAAACTTCTTTTTGTATTTTTTCATATGTTTTAACAAGCATGTTTCACTTCTAATGTTGATCCTGTTTGAAGGGGGTTCCAGTTTACTTTGAGAAAATAAAAAATGATGAGTATTGAAAAAGATATCATGTGTTGAGATAAGCTGTTCTGTCTCTTAGTTTTCATGTAATGCTTTGAGGATTGGAATTTAAAACCACAAGTTCATAAAGGTTGATTAAGTTGTTGAGCTAGAACACGCAGAAATGGTGGCCAAAGTTTACAAGTATGGCGTCAGGTGGAATTTTTGTTGTTATTGTTTTGTTTTTGTTTAGTTTTTAAAGCCTCAGCTGTTCTGCTGCTGTGTTAGATCTCTGTCAGTTTGGTTAAGCTGACATCTTTATGCTTCCCGACTTGGAAGCTGCATCTGTGCTGTTCCTACCGGTGAGAGGATTTTGAAGGAGCTGCCAGGCAGGTACTTTGCAGGGACACGAGAGGTGAGAGCTGCAGGGGGTATCACACTGCAGGTAGGAACAGCTGCACAATGCCCCTTTCTCTCCCTGCCTGCTGGACCTGTTGCTCTCTTGCTTTGGCCCGGTGATGCTGCTCCCAGCATGTGCCAGGCCTGGGAGTGAACAGTGTGTTAAGTCAAACCTTGAGCTGAAGCTGAGTGAAGAGTCACAATCTGCCTCAAGAAACTGATGTGAGTATGCTAATTCTGCCTTGAAGATCAGATTTCTACAACAAAATGAGAGGTTTACCTACAAAACCCCAGGTTTTCTGTAGCTCCACCAAGGACAATGCCATGTGTGTTTCCTGGAGATGTTGTCATGTGTAAGGAATGGAACCTGGAAGGGGCTGTAGTTAGGTGGGGGGTCAGCTCTTTTCCCAGGCAACCAGTGACCAGATGAGAGGGAATGGCCTCCAGCTGTGCCAGGACAGGTTCAGGTGGGACATCAGGAAGGATTTCTTTGCTGAAGGGGTGGCCAGGCATTGGCATGGGCTCCCCAGAGAAGTGATGGAGTTGCCATTCCTGGAAGTGTTCAAGGAATGGCTGGAGGCAGGACTTAGTGCTGTGGGTTAGTTGACATAGAGCCATGGAATATTTGCCATAAAAGCATAGAATGTTGTGGAGTTGGAATGGACTTTAAACATAATCTGGTCCCAGTCCCCTCTCATGGACAGGAACACCTCCCACTGGATCAGGTTGCTCAAGGCCTTATCGAGCCTGGCTCTGAACACTTCCAGGGTTGGGGCATCCATAAATTCCCTAATCAACCTGTTCCGGTGTCTCACCACTCTCATGGTAAAAAAATTCTTTTAATATGTAACCTGAATTTTCCCTCTTTCATTTTGAAATTATTTTATTATTACTTCTTGTCCTGTCATCTCAGTCCTTGACGAAGAGTTCCTCTCTGGCTGGTGAAAGGTTGCACTTGATGATCTTGGAGGTCTTTTTCAACCTTAGTGATTCTATCCTTCATAATTTCAAATTACAATAATGCTTTAAAATTATATTTTAGAAGATTAGCTTTTAATTGCGAAGTCAAAACAAAGATGACAAATCTAAGGGGAAAAAATGTGTTGTTCAGGAAATTTAGATTATATTTTGATTTTGATACATTCCTCTGTATCCAGCAGGAAAAAAAACATCCCACTCACTATGGAGGAAGGTGATTTTCAAGCCCTGTCTTGCAAGTTGGAAATTTAAATGCAGTATCACTGTGGGTGCAGATGATACTGAGAAAGTGAAATAAGGGCTTAAAATACGGATATAAAAGACCCTTTGTGAAGCAAATCTAGGTAAAAAGTGAGAGTCCAATCCTGTATGCTGCCACTTAGAACTTCCTTCTGATAGGGATTGCACCCTAGGAAATTCAATGTTGAGAACAGATTATATTCTATGGGCTTGAATTTGCTTTACTATTTCAATCTACAAAAAGGGCAGGAGGGAAAACCTGGGGCACTACAGACCTGGTAATTTAACCTTTTTCTGGAAGAAAAAGTTAGTTGGTTACTTAGTTAGTTAGAGTTAGTTAGTCTATAGAGAAAATATTACTGAGTAGTATTGAAAGGTACTTAAAGAATAATGCAGTCATCAGGTACAGTGAACATGGCTTCCCTAAGTCTTGTTTAACTGATTTGATCTCTTTGTATGGTAAGGTTGCCTACCTAATGGATGAAGGAAAGGCAAGGGATGTGTAATTTTTCAGGATTTTAGTAAGACATTTGATGCTGATACCTTGACAGGATCCTTCTGGACAAGCTGACCAATTGGGGGATGAGGGAGCTCATGTTGTGCTGGGTGAAGATCTGGCTGAAGGGCAGAGCTTAGAGAGTTGCAGTGAATGGGGCTTCATCTGGCTGGCAACAATTCACCTGCAGCGTTCCTCAGGGTTGAGCTCTAGGCTCGTTCAGTTTATTTATCACTGATCTGAATGCAGGCTTTGAGTGTACCATTAGCAAATTTGCTGACAGTAGCACAGTGGGAGGTGCTGTTAGCTCTCTGGAGAGACAGGAGGCCTTGCAAGAGAGATATAGATAGGATGTCTATCTATAGATGAAACTTGGCAAGTTGAAATTTAGCTGGATGCTGCACCTGGGATTGAGGAATGCTGGGCACAAATACAAATTGATACGAGCGTGGCTGGAGAGCAGCAGGGATCTGGGGGCTGCTGGCTGGCAGCAGCTCAGCAGAAGTCAACAGTGTGTCCTTACAGCCCAGAGGTCAAATTACATTCTGAGGTGCATCAAACACAGCAGAAGCAGCCCATCAAAAAGGGTGATCATCCCTCTGTATTCAGTGTTGGTGCTGCCTCACCTTGAGTACAGCATGCAGTTCTGGGCCCCAGAGTTTAGGAAGGATCCTTGAATGGATGCAGAGGATAAGAAAAAATGGTAAAAGGGCTGGAAGGAATGTCCTGTGAGGAGCAGCTGAGGACTTTGTGTTTTTCTAGTTTGGAGAAAAGGAGGCTGAGGGGCAACCCCATTTCTCCCTGCAGTTTCCTGAGAAGGGGAAGTGGAGAAAGAGGTGCTGATCCCTCTCCCTCGTATCCAGTGATAGAATGCATGGGAATAATTCAAAGCTACACCAGAGAAGGCTTAGACTGGACACTGGGGAGTATTTTTTTACTGAGAGGATGGTCAAACACTGCAGCAGGCCCCTAGAGATGTGGTCAATGCCCCACAACTGCTGGTGTGTAGGAGGCGTTTGGACAACGCCTTTGGCAGCATGCTTTGACTTGGTCAGCCCTGAACTGGTCAGACAGTTGGATCAGACGGTTGTTGTAGGTCCTTTCCAACTCAAAGAATCTGTTCTATATCCTCCCGTGCTATCTCTCTGCTCTTACAGGCAGTATCAAGAACAGGTACATCTGGGAGGTGCTTGTTTCTCAGTGCTAACAACAACACTGGGAATAGTGGGAGAAAGCACAAGCTGGACATCAGAAATTAGACGATGGGAGACTTACCCTGCTTGGGTTTTGAAAGTATTAAGGTGGTCAGAAATGGGGGAGATACATGTGGCTTGGGATCAGATTTTTGCTTGTGGACTACAAAATCTTCTCTTTTTTACCAAGTGGATATGGTTAGTGTGTGACAACTGTGGCATTGTTTTGTGAAATATAGCCTTTAGACTTCTTTTTGAAGGGATTAAGAAAAAAAAACCCTTCTTGATTTATGGAGAAAAAGTCTTAAGCTGTAGGTGACGCTAGCAATGAAAATGTCAGGCTCTGTGTATGTAATACATAACACTGTGCTGTGTTTTCACTGGATTTAATTGTTATGGGACAATACCAAGACTTGGACTCTTCTGATTATTCATTTGGAATGCATCTTTTCTCAAGAGAGGAGCAGTTTCCTATTCCTGGGGAGCAAAGTGCAGCCATCTGAATGACTTCAACCTTTGGCCTTCTTCCACAGAACTCAGCAGGATTTGGTAATCTCCTATGGGAGAATGATAAAACCTTAAGAATATGCAAAAAAGGGGAATTTTCAGCAAAAGCTTACTTTTTTTTTTTTTTGCATCAGCTATCCTGAGCTATCTACTGGAAAGCTCTTCTCAATTGCAAAGGATATCTTTAATTTTCATCCAAAATATATTTATGTCCTGCCCAAATATTTTGTCCTTCTGCTTGTAATCTTGGGGGGGGGGGAAAAATCACAAATTTGAAACCTTTCAACAGAGGGGCAACTGCAAGAATATTTTACTAAGGAAGGATAACTGTGGCACTCTAAGTGACTTGCATGGATGACTTTTGCAGAGCATGTCTTCACTCTTCATTCAGCCCCTTCTTACATTATGACTGAGGGAAATGCTGCTGAATGCCTTTATAATTTTTTTTTTGCCCATTGTCCTGCTTTTAGCTGCAGTAGTTGCTTTTCTTCATGGTACCTGGTACAGTGCTGTGTTTTGGGTTTAGTATGAGAAGAATGGTGATAACACTGGTATTTTAGTTGTTGCTGTGTAGTGCTTACTCTAAATTAAGGACTGTTCAGTTTCCCATGCTCTGCTAGCGAGAAGGTGATTAAGAAGGGAAGGAGCACGGCCAGGACAGCTGATCCAAACTGGCCAGAGGGATGTTGCATACCCCACAGCATGGCAAGCTCAGGATGTAAACTGGGGGAGCTGGCCTGGAGCCACCAAACACTGCTGAGGGACGGGCTGGGTATTGGTCAGTGGGGGGGATGATGTGCTGTGCATCACTTGTGTTCAATGGGGCTTTTAATTCCTCTCTCTCCTTTCAATTACAATTATTGTTATTGTTATTTGAGTTAGTATGATTGTTAAAAATATAATATATATTAAATAAAATATAAAATATATTTTATAAAATATAAAAGCATATTTTACTTTGTTTCAGTAATTGAAATGTTCTCAACCTGAGAGTTCCAATTTTTTTTTTCTACTTCCTGATTCCATCAGGGTAGTGGGGGGATGGGGGTGACAGGCAGTTGTGTTAGACCGTGGCACCTGTATATCAACAGGTGCTGAACAACCCAAAATCTGTTTTTCCTGGGAAGAAGTCTCCCTGTTCTTCAGCAAAGAGTGAGATGGCTTGCGTGAAACAGGTCATTACAAGAACTTGCATTAGGCTAATAGAAGATCATGGAATTGGCTTAACACTTCAGCAGTTTTATTGCTGGAATTGCAGAGCTGAGTGCTCAACAGAGGGATGAGATCATCCTGGTCTTGCATTCTGCCTCAGCATCCACTCAGAGATGGCAGAGCATTGTCAAGAACAGGGGAAATGTTTGTGCCAGAATATCGTCATAGCCAAGACGTGGTGCCTGTGTAGGAACAGGCAAATGACAAAAATGCCACCAGTAAGTAATAGTGGAGTGATTTTCTGGAGTCACTTCTGACTCTCATCTGACTTCATGGCGGTTAAACCCGTTAATGGATGGCAAGTTACATCCAGCTGACCATTAATATTGCTGCTTTAATTTGTGGCATTCCCTGGTTGTCTTACATGACTATAACTGCAGTAGGATGTCGGGTCCAGCTGTTTAATATTTTTGTAAAGGGTAGTGTGTGCTATGTTACCATTAAATCTGATTTATTTAGGTTTTTTTAAATTTTGGTATTAAACTACTGAAATACAGGTTCGATTCTGCTTGCTTTTTAAACCATGTTACAATTCAGGAGCTGAGTTCTAATGAGCAACTTGGCTGAGAAATTAGAAATTTGTAGGCACCTTTTACAGGAGTAAAATATTGGTTGGAAATAAAATTTCAGTCTCAGGCTGCCATGGGTCAGTCATTGTAAAGAGACTATAAAAATAATGAAAACATTCTCAGTGGATAGAAGTTTCAGATGAGGTGTATGAATTATAAATGTTAATGATGGATTTCCAAAATCATGATCAGATTTATGAAGATACTGCAGTATGTAAAGGTGTAGGTAAATGTTTTATGGAAATAACAAACTTAAATATCATCGAGGGCCTCAAAGACGTGTTTTTTTTTAAAAGCTATTTTGGCACTTTGCCTGAATCTTTTTAATGAGACCCAGTTTGCTAAGGGAAAAGGAAATAGCACTTCTGAAAGTTGAACTCTGCAAAGTGTTTGAAACTGTTCTTGAAGAATCAAGAGATCTATTACTGCTGTACTTGTTTCTGAAAATTGTACATTTAAGGCACTTCTGTAAAAGGCAAAGGGAAAGTTGTATCCTTGTTAGAATTGCAGGAGCAAGTTTAAGACCAGTGGGAAAACTTGTTTTGAGGTAGTGAGGATAGTGATAAGATCTGCCAAGCTGGGAAATGGATAAGATTTCCTTATTCCTTTGCCTAAAACAAATGTTTAGATTTATTATCATTTTATTGATTAAACTGAAAAATTGGAAACTTTTCTCTTTTGTAATTTCAATTCAAACTATGCAGCGCAGCCTCTGAATAGAAAGTAGAATAACACAAAAGAGGTTTAAAAATAATTTCCACATAGCTCTATATAAGCACTAAAAACAAAAATAAATGAGATTTTATAGTTTCAGAAGTAGCATCAAGGAATGAAAATCAACCAATATGATCCACATTTACAGTATTAAAACCCATCAGCTCATAGTTGGAAGTAAAACAGGTGCGACATTCACAGTAAGGGAAGCAGATGGAAAAAAATTACCAGATTAATGGGAATATTTTAAATACGTGTGTATGCATGATCTTTTATTACAAGAGAAAATCCATTAAATTAAGCTTAATTTGTTCACCAAATTCCAATTATATATGTAACACAGAGGGAATATGTAGTAGATTGACCCTGGCCAGCAACTGAACACCCACTGGCCAGTGCCTCACTGCCTGCAGCTCCTCTCCAGTGGGATGGGAGAGAGAACTGGGAGAGCAAAAGTGGGGAAAGATCAGTTTGAGCGAAACAAAGCTTTGTGTGCAGGCAGAGAAACCAGGAGCTCCCTCCCATCAGCAGGCAGATAATTATCCCTTCCTGTAGGCAGGCAAAATGCTTACTTGGGAAGGCAAATGCTCTAACAGCAAACAACCCTCCTTCCTCTTTTCCCTGAGCTTTTATTGCTGACCACAACACCACGGGCTGTGTGATATCCCTTTGGTCACTTGGGGTCATCCGTGTCCCCTCTTGACTTCCTGCCCAGCGCTCAGTGTGAACGTTGCCACTGAAGAATAATTTTGCCTCCTTTTCCTCCAGTGTAGCTGCTGGAATTACTGTGCCTAGTGGCAACTAGAAGATGCTGCTGGTGACTGCAGCTGGTGGAAAGTTCTGCAGTACCTTGGCATTTTTCTCTTGGCCATTTTGCCAGAATTCGCCATTTTCTTGGATCAACTGGCATTTCATAATAAATCCAAGGCATGTATCTCTCTAGTGAAGAGCTGGAGTTGTGTTCCCATTTTCCACTGCTGGAGAGGCTTGATTTTTGTTGCTAATTTATTTTTTACCAATGGAAGTTTTAGATTTTTGTTAGAAATCAGTTCCCAGGGTATATTTTGCTTATATGGGATGGCATTTTCATGACTTCAGCTATGGCTGAGGCCCCCTCTGTCTGATTTTAGTTGAATCCATTTCAACTGCAGCTAAGGGCTCTAAATCCTCAGCTTCTTTATTGCCTTAATTTGTACATGATGAATTTCACATGCATGTGAATCTCATATTTTGGAATAGTTTAATTTTTTGAGTTGTAAAGTTGACTTGTCTTTCCAGTGGTGATTGCTGCTTAAAGCAGAGCTGTACACTCAGTGGTTAGGGTAGTTTTGTTTCCAATGCACAGGCTGTGATTTTGGTCAAAGTGCATGAATTTGGGCTTTTCAATCAGTTTTGCAGATGTGCAGGAGGCAGCTCTGTGAGTAATGTGTTGACATGGCATTTAAAGGAGGCATTTGCTGATTTTTCTCAACCCTAATGGTTGTTTTGATTTAAAGTGTTGATATTTTTTTTCTTTGAAATTAGAGACTCTATTATATATCTCTCTTTTAACTTGACTGGATACCTGTGTCTAACTTCAGTTTATTTCTTCCTGAAAACTCTTTATTTTAGCATGATAAAAGCATATAATAAACAATGATTATTTGTAACTGGTACAGACTATCTCTCAGAATACCACAATAATGGAGCTCTTGAGAGTTGACAACTATTTTATACTATAACCTTACTAATATCTTATCCCTGCCCACTCTTTTAATGGAGGCAATCTATTTTTAAAGTTTTAGAGATGTGTTTAAAGTTGCTATTTCAGTCTACATTTTAATATTTTCCTTTGCCTGAAGCAGCAGAGATCCCCCGAATCCTGAATAGGCTATTTGCGTGTGAAGAAGCATTATGGCTCTGCCTGTGTAAACAGAATTAAGTTGCTTCTGAATGCCCGAGCAGTGCCAGAGTTAGGTAAATACACTAAGTACATTAATTGCTCCTACATCCCTTGAGTGCTTCCACTTTGTAGGTTTTACAGTAATGTTAATGTATTGTAATCCATTATTATTTGCAAAATTAAAATTTTCTTTCTTTGCCCGCATCTGCCACTGTTAATTCAGAAGCTCTAATAAATGCATTAAAAGAGGAAAGTAATAAGCAAAAGAAAGCCCCTCTGGGAATGTATAATTTTACTCTTTATGCTGTGTTGGAAGAAAATAAGCAGTGTAAACATGCAAAGTTAGCATGCCACTAAAGTGAGACTACAAAGGAAAGTCATAAAACCCTTCTGTGGCTGTTGCACTTGCATTTGTTATAAAAATAGGATGAGAGTAAGTGCAGTGATGTGCTGAAAGCAGGTGTGAGACTTCATTGAATGCCTATGTAGAAGCTTGGAGCAGTGTCATGCATTGGGATGGGAAGCCTACCCATTTGGGCACACTGGATATGTCATTTTTATCAGGGAGAGTGATAAACCATCTGAAAGCTGAGCTTTATAAAGAAAAGAGGGAAAAGCACAGAAGGACCTGTATGTGGACACAGCATATCAGTAAGAATAAAGGTGGCTGAATGGGGTGATGAAGCTTGTCAGAGTGAATTGTTTTGATTTGAAAACAATTGCCTTACTGCCTTTTGGGAGCTTGCTAATACTAAACATGCATTTCTCCTATTAATTTGAAGTGCCAAAGGACAGCAGGAGATGTCAGATGCAGATGTTTTGTTTAGCCCCTGGATGGCTTCAAAGGTGAGCATGAGAACCCACGACAAGCTGAGCAACTGGGATAAATCAGAGATTGACAGAGATTCAGGCAGACTAAAGGAAGAAATTAAGATTGGAGCAAGGTGGTGGAAAAGAGGAAAAGAAAGCGGACAGGGAGTGGATATCTTGGTAAGCCCTTAAATTGAAAAGGTTTTTTTGCAAGGCTGGGCTCAGGCAGAAATAGGAAAAGCTGAGCTGCCTGAAGGAGAAGAAACGTTTGGAAGCAGCAAGGCCACCCAAGGGGAGCCAGGAAGACAGCTACAGATAGGGAATGTACAGGGAAGTGTGTGGCAGAAGAAGCAAATGTGCTAATTCCTTTTGGTAGCCTTGTACTGTATCCTGCAGGGCTTCCATGGAGCTGCAGGAGAGGGGCTGGGTTCAGCACCTCACTGCAGGAGACACACCTGAGGGCTGTGACCTCCTCCAGAGCCTGGCTTGCAGCAGCCAGGCCTCACAGGGACTCTGCTGTCCCCTCTGCCCGGGGAGCAGCTGCAGGAGCACTTGCAGGCAGAAGTGCCAGGGCCCTGGCTCTGTAGGGCAGCTAAACAGCAGCCCTGGGGATAGGAAGTGAGCCTTTCCCAGTGGGTAGGATGTGACAAATGTCCTGTTGTTTCAATGAGATAATCTTCTCCCATTAGTCTAATCACTGTAATTAGTCAAGCTGTCCTCCCTGGTGATGTCCCCTGGGATGTGTGTTTCGAAATTTTCCTCCTGTTAGCGCCTGGAGGGTGCCTGGATTTGGGAGTAAAGAAGAGCGGTGCTGTTGTTATCCACCCTAAGAAGAGAAATCTGAGCAAAAGGGGCAGTTTCAGAGTATGACTTTGAATAATCACAGTAAAAGGATGTGATGCAATGATTTTTGGCAGAGTGTGGGTGAAAGTTAGGAAAGAAATAAGTGCATTGTGCTGAATGGGATGTATATATTTGTACAGGGGCAAGGAAGCCTCTGTTGGGATATTTGTCTCATGGTTTCTACACTAAATGTATGTTCTTGTGGAAGACTGTCAGTCTACAGCTGTTAGGGTACTTCCAATCTGGAAACAGGCATGTTCAGTAATATGGTTTCTATGCAGGCATAAAGCAGTTGCAGTAAAATAAAGGAGGTTCTTTAATTTCATGAGGCTTAAAAATGGGTATGGTCCACAAGGCCGTACAAATCCCTCTTGATTTTCTAATGTGCAGCAGTGTTGGGATTTGCAGAATAAATGTAGCTAATCATTTCTAGGAGCTGGTCTGATCCATTGCTTGAGAAGCTGAGAGCTCGGGCTTGTTCCCTTGAGCCATTTGTAACCCCTTTCTTCTGTCTTAAAATGTTAATACGCAGAGCTGTGCAACTTCATGGCTTTTTTAAAGCTTTGCAAATTGCTGCAGTGAAAGATTGTCCTCCATAAAGTATACAGTGTTATTCCTAGACTCCTGTAGGGTAGAGTACCCTCCTTTTGTGTGTTTTGGTCTGAAGGGCTGAATAGCAGTTGTTGAAGCCTTGAATATTTGCAATGAATTAGGGAAGAAGAATGGAAGAATAGATAACTTCCCATTAATGTAGGTAAGAAACAGATATGCATGTAAGTGAACATAAATGGGTATTTGCTAGGCTTCCAGGGAACATAAAAATTGCTATTAAAGTAGAACAAAACAGCTTTAAGTAGAGCTTCTGTGTAGGAATAGGATAAATATCAGAGTGTAAATAACTGCAAGCCCCCCCTCTGAGAAACAGGGCTATAGAAATACACACATGCCTTTTCATTCATGTCCCCTGTTCATTAAAAAGCATCAAATGCTGTGAACCTGCTATCAGCAACATCTGTTTCCTGAGTTCTGTTTAGAAGATGGTGATGTACATTTAGTTGTTATTGTCTCAACCCCAGAAACATCACATTTCAGCTCCTTTGAAGAGCGTACCAGCAATGCTGCTGGTTCCAGAGAGGTACCTCATCATTCTGTAGCTTCTCTGCCCCTCCCACTGGCTTGTACATAAGGATACAGAATATTTCTTCCAAGTTCAACAACTGCGCTGGTTTATGTGCAGACTGAAAAGTTTAGTAGGCAGAGGAAGTGCTTTTAAACAGGAGCTCTGATTTTTAAAAGCAGCTGCAAAAATGTCTCCTGATGATTTCTTAGTTTAGCCAGGAAAAAAGAAATATATTCTCATCCTTTTAGTGTGTTATAAAAGTTTATACTAACATAATTTTAATGCAATCAGTAACAATGCAGAGCTGTAAAATAAGTAAAACATGATAGAAACAAGCATAATGGTCCTACTTACCAACCCAGAGCTAAACTTTCAGTGTGAGCATGAAGTTTGGTATTTTTGGTTGCTGAGTAACACCATTTTGTATTTAAAACTTTTAACATTCGAGTACTATAAAATCACTGTGACTGCTTTGCATATGATTAGCATAGCAGAGATCTACTGCTGGTGTCTGGCTGATGGATTAGACACTTTTAGATCATCATTACATCTCTGCCGTCGCTGGTGCTGTCTGTATCGGTAAGAATAATTCTGGCAATAAGCATTAAGTGATATCATCACTCTTTCAGATAGTCTCTGGAGAAGCCAAGCAATGATGTCATGTCTAAGCAGTCCTTTAATCCCAGATGTATCTTTTAATGTCCTGATTTACATGTGTTTGTACAACAGTGTGAGGAATCACATTCTATACTGAAGCTTAAATTTTTTTTTTGGGCTGTCAATTTTTCAAATTCAAGAGAAGTCCATACTTTGCAAGAAAAAAAAAACTGTGGGTTTTAGATTGAGGTCTGTATAACCACACACATATCATACAGAGGTATGTTAGGATTGGGTTTTGTAATTTGGCTGGTTTTCTCATACCCACGTCCCAGTCCAAAAAAAAGCTTAGGTAAGATTATATCAGGAAGGTTTCTTGGATTGAGTTTTGTTGTGATTTGTTTGCTTGCTTGAGTAGTAGAACTTTTGTATGCTAGTAGTAGCCTTAATTCAGTTGCATTTCAATTGGCAGAATTTTTTTTTTCTGAAATAATTGACTTTTTAAAGTTCAGCACACTAATATAAATTATACCAAGAAAAGACAGTGTCATTGCTATAGGCTGTGCCTATGATAGCATTGACTGCTTCTGTTGTGGCAAGATGGGTTGTACTTGCGTAATGATACCAGCAAACCATTTCTGAAGTAGACCTTGCCTGAGGCACATGCTTAACTTTACATAATGCAAATAATTCCACTGATTTCAGAAATTATTTATAAGACAAAAATCTTGGCTCCCTCATTCCACAGACTTTAGTGGAGCTAAAAGCCACCCACAGGGCATAAAACATTTTCAAACTCTGGACTAGAGTTGATAGAATCCCTGGGGCTGCAACAGAATTGATCTTTTCATATTGAAGAAGAGGTGAGACTTGTGGGTAAGCCATGGAAAACTAAAGAACTGTAGATGTAACTTACTATTCATGTGGAAGAGAGAGGGGAATGAGCAGAGACTTGCATAAAAGTAATAACATTGCCAAAGGGATGGTCTAGGAAAATGGCCTTTAAAGCAGTATTTTGGATAAATAACTGTGGAACAAGATTGAATCTGTCAAGAGAGTTTTATCTCTGCAGATGACAGGATGCTATGGATGGCCTATTAGCGACACTGTGTGGAAACCATCTGCCAGGCTAAGGTAGAGGAGCTTAGAGACAAGATTCAAGAATCAAGAGCGAGCTCCAAGATGAAGATGACATTCAAGTTATGGGCTGAGGCGATAGGAAGATGGTTATTGTTCCTAAGTCATAAGGAAAGAGGATAATGGGCAGGAGAGTTCTCTGGAAGAAAATTAAGATGTCTGCTTTAGTAATGATGAGTTTGTGGTAATTGCTAAACACACACATAAAAATATGAGAAAAGAAGCTGAGATTTCCATCTGAACAGACGGTATGGTGCTTTGGAAGTCATCAGGAAAGCTGAAATTGTGTTTGCAAGTGAGAAGTGTGGAAGGAAAAGAGAAGGAACGGAAAGGACAGAGGCTAGTGAAACTACAAAAGGAAACTGAGGTGTAAAGCACAAGGAGAGTCCAGCAGAGGACACACTATGGCAGCGCTCAGGTAACCAGGAGAAGGATACAGAGAATGCTGTCTCTGAAGATGTGGAAAAAACCAGCACAACAGTAGGAGGAGGAGCATGAGTTAAGAAGTATTTCCCATTGATTCTAAGAGCATAAATCAGATGTTTATAGACTGGCTTTTTTTGAAAGGAGTTCTAAATTATTATTGTTGTCATTTCAGAGTGGTTGATGTCCTTTGGCATGGGTTTTTCAAGATAGGAGTGACCCAAGCAGATTTGAAGTTTATTTGTATTGTGAAGGAAAGGGTACAAGAGGAGAAAGTTGCAAGGGAGATCTGAGATGAAGATCACCCTCATAAACAGAGTTGGTTACAGCAGGGGACCTTTCTCATGCAATCATCAATGAATGATTCCTTGAACAAGAAACTAATGACCTGAGACAGTCACACTGGACCAGTCATGTAATTCTATGGTCTACCATGTACATTTAACAAGAACCTGGCCCTTTAAGTTTGACTAATTTTTGTGATATGTTTGAGTCGATGTATGTCCACCTTGGGATGCATTTGAAAGTTGTTTATTCTGGCATTTGGAAGGCATGATGGACATGTGCATGAAATCTGAGGGCTAAAGCAGGGTGAGAGCAATGTCTTCCTGATGTCACGCATCAAATATTGCATGGGACAGACTGAGCTGCTGCAAATGCCTCATGAAGCTCTTAACCATCCAGGAATTATTCCATGCTTTTCTGGTATCTGAGGCATGTGTTCATGCCTCAGCTGAGAATGCTTGTCCTGTGCCCCAGGAGACACAGGGCCCTGTTTTTTTCCAGTTTGGCACTCCCTTCTGCAGTGTCACTGGTACAAGTTAGTTCACTTATTTTGCTGCCATGGTCCTTTCTCAAGTATGTTTTGAATAGATTTAACTAAAATTTTCATTGCCTCTTAATACACAGTCAGCTTGCTGTGTACAGATGGGCCAACTCAGGCATTGCATTCATACAGACACGGACAGGGGCTTGTTTAATGATGGTACAATGTGAGTGGTTTCAGCTAATGAGCACCTGTGTCTCTGTTCCTTTTTGCTTTGGCCAAGTGAATGCTGTCTCTGGGGACAACTAGACAGCAAGTGTTTCCTGTCCATAAACCCCTCTGGAGGTGCACTGACTGTGTTCAGCTCTTGCTGAGCTGCTCAGCACCTGTGAGCAGGAGTGGGACTTAGGTTTGTGCTTCGAGTGCAGTGTACTCTGGGGAGCAGAAACCCTTATCTTGCACTTCCATATTGCTGCATGGAACAAAGGCCAGTGTTAAAACAAACCCACCCCATCCCTCCACTGATATTTCCTCTTGCTTGTTCTCTTCATGAGTGCAAATTTGTAGTGAGACAACCCAAGGCTGATAAAAGAAACTGTTGCTTTCTGCTAGCTTAAAGAGTGACTAAGAGAGACTTCTTGATACACTTGACATCACTGTCCAGGCCTTTTCTGTTTTATCTTCTCTGGCTGCAGTGTTTGTGAGGTGCAAATCAACTCTCCTAAAAATGCCCCATCGTTTTTAATAGGATGAAATAATTCACTGCAGGTTAGACTAAGACTCCTGATTTACAAAAGTGTCCCTGTATTCAGGTGGCTTCAGGCATCTTTGAATTCTGAAAGCTGTGAAAGATACCAGTATGGGCAAAGAGGCCAACCTGAGCACTCAGCTGCCCTCTATTGGGGTTTTTCTGCCCTCCCTGTTGTCAGTAGGACTGTGTAAATGGGGCTGCACCATGAAACTAGAGAACTAAAATGATGGAGAGTCAGAAACATGGCAGAAAGTGAAAATATCTTTTGTTCTTTAAGTGACCCAGTTCAATATGTGGTCCCACAAATTCTTTACATGTATATAGTTAAGGTGCTAAATTGCAGCACAAGGAAGTTCATGAAGGAGCAGGGACTTAGGGTGCCCTTATACACAGCAGAACAATTGACAGATCAATTTCCTACAGTGCTATATAATTCCTCTAGGGGGTTTCTGCCAGCATCTAAAACCTTGTAAGCCACCTAATTCAGGAGTCAGTTTATTACAAATACTGAAGGATGCATTTAAAACCTAATCCCTGCGCCTCTCTTGTACCATGGCTTGAAACTCAAACTATTTTTGTAACATTATAATGTGAGAGTATCAGTAAATAAGATCTCTGCAAAAACCCCAACCACCCCACAGAATCCCTTGGGACCAAACTTCTCTCTTATGTGGGTGAAGCTGCAAAAGTTGACAATGCCTGTATAAATTCATGGACGGAATTGCTTTGGAGAAAGTATTTTTTCCTTTATGAGGGGAAATCAGTCCCCCAGAAACCATGCATTTGGTGTGGTTGTGACGCCTCTTTATTCTGAATGCTGACAATCTCTTGGGACTGAAGTGTACCGTTCAGTGTTTGTTCACCCTTTTAGTATCAAGATGTGCATCACATTGATGGTTTTCAGAATGAGGGGAAGGATAGGGAAGGCAAAGAAAATGTTTTCCTTGCAGGTGTCCCTATGGAAAAAAGCCATTATGTCTTTGTTCTTCCCTGGTACTTTCCACAGGCATCTTGTTTATACAGTATTTCTCAAAACATTTCTAGGTCAAATCAATCTTTTTTGTACCAGCTTTGACCTCACTCTTACTTATTTATGTGACCAGCTGTTCTCAAGATAAGTGATACAAAAGAGGTAAGGAAAGGAGAGAAAGAGCAAAGAGAGGGAGCAACAACTTTTCTGTTTTCTCCACCTCTGTGAAATACATGCAGCAAATAATCTGAAGGATTATTTTTGCTTCTCCCATTAACTAAACTGCTACCAGAGGTGACATTAGCTGGCATGAATAGTCACTCATGACCACAATTAGCAATAATTATTTTGTTCCCATTGCAGGGACTGGAAAGTCCATAGCTGTGCAGGGTCCTGAAGATGCTCTCTGTGGGGGACAGCCATGATATTTTTGCAGCTGGACAGGCGTGGGAATATCTTGTTGTTCTTCAAACGTTCCTTCTTAATGTTCCTCGCGTGGCATTGTCATCAGACACATCATGCTTGCAGTTGAAGGGATGTGTTTGAAGTGCATGGTCTCATCCACACCGCAGAGATTTTCCTCCTCAGTCTTGTACCCCTGGGGAATGTATCTTGATAGAAAGATTCACTTTAATCCTACAGAAGTTTCATGCGAGTTTGATAGGGTTAGTAATGATAATTCTTAAGATTAGAGCCAGCCACTTATGATGGTTATTTTAGCAGGTAAGGAGAGTGAGCATCACTAGACATCCACTAAAGCCCAGGCACCTTTATAAAGTGTCAAGTGCTATTTGTGAATGGTGAAATTGATCTCTAGAGAACCACCTGCTGCCAAAGATACTTTTTAGTATCCAAGATATCCTACCCTATTCACAAAGTTTAGGAAAAAGAAGGATTATTCTGACTTTACAGATGAGATTGGAATCAGAGTAAGTGTTAGTTAAATGTGTCATAGCCAGGGTTTGAATTGTAATCATCTGAATCTCAGACTGCTTCTTTAGTCTCTAAAAAGGACTGATGTTCTGGAGAAGGAAAAGCCTGCAGCAAAAAAGTTGCAGCTTTGGGGAAGTGACTGGCCAGAAAAATGAGTGTTAGCCAAATGTTTTTCATTTTTGTGTTTGTGTGAGAGAAGCTGTGCATGCTAATTTGGTAAAAATTCAAGTTCATCATTTAATTAGAAGTTGTTGTTATCTCAAAACTTTTCAGCACTCCCACATTTCTCCTGACAGCTTGGGCTGTGTGGCACAGACAAGCTAGGATGGTTTAAATGTCAAAATATGCTTTACATTCTTGTGTGTGTGTATATATCAGTGTATTATTGAGTAAAATAAACCTATGCAGTGTGACAGATTATGGTTCTCTAATTGTCATCATTCTTTAAATGAATTTGTGGCTGTCAAGAAAAAGTTGCACTTATAGAAGCACTGGGAACCTTGGAATCATCTGTGCTGAAAATAAGGCCAGGCCTTGATCTGTGTAGCTCCTTCTTGAACATTGCTGGAGGTGGCTGAGCTGATTTGAATACATTTGGTTTTGAATGCTTTCCCTTGCTTTGCTAATTACATACCAGGCTGCATTTCATGCAGAACTCTGAGCATTTTCTCTATTTATCAATGATTTTTACTGTTTGTGGGAATAAAGAAGTGGGAGGCTTCTATACTGAGAGAGCTGGTTCTTCACATCTTCCTGCTGGATAGCCCCTGCTGCTGTGATGTTTGTGGAGCAAGAAGCCAGTGCACCCCCATGAGTCAGAGAAGATTTGTGTTCTCTTTTTGGAGGTGGATATGGAGTAAGCAGTAGGCTGTTAGGAACTGTTGGCTAAATTTTGCCTAAACTGAAGAACCTGGACCGGCTTAGCAGAAGTTACAGAAACACTGGTTTCTCCTGGAGTATTATTGCTGGTGGGAAAGAGGCTGACACGACCCAGTAATGTTCTCTTGCAGCCCAGAAAGCCAGCAGTGTTCTGGGCTGCATCAAACGCAGTGTGGCCAGCAGATCCAGGGAGGGGATGCTGCCCCTCTGCTCTTCTCTGCTGAGAGCCCACGTGGAGCACTGCATTCAGCTCTGGGGTCCAGCACAGGACATGAACCTCTTGGAGCAAGTGCAGATGGCACCACCAAGATGATTAGATGGAGCCTAACATGGATGGAGCACCTCTCCTACAAGGAAAGCCTGAGAGATCTGGGATTGTTCAGCCTGGAGCAGAGAAGGCTTTGGGGTGATCTACTTTTGGCTTTCCAGGACCTGAAGGGAGCCTACAGAAAAGATACAGAGGGACTATTAACAAGAGCATGTAGTGACAGAACAAGGGGGAACAGCTTCAAACTAAGAGAGAGTGGGTTTAGATTAGATAGGACAAAGTTCTTTGCTGTGAGTGAGACGCTGGACCAGGTTGCCTAGGGAAGCTGGGGATGCCCCATCCCTGTCAGTGTTAAAGGCCAGGTTGGATGGAGCTCTGAGCAACCTGATCTAGTGAAAGGTGTCCCCCACCTGTGGCAGGGGATCAGAACCAGGTGATCTTTAAAGTCTCTTCCAATCCAAACCATTCTATCCATCTATGATTATTGCATTATGTGTGTGTTAGGCAGGCAGAAGAGGTGTGTATGCACATCACCCATGGATATACTACTATGAGGTTGCTACAAGGAGCCACTGAAGAACAGAGAAAGGGAATTAAGTAATTAAGAGAGACAGATTGAAACAAAGATGACTCATCTGATGCCTTAACCATAAATGTCACCAGTGATTTCTAGCTAGGCAGAAATCAACAACTGCTGTTCCAGTTGGCTTTCCTATTTCCTCTAAAAATATTTAATTTTGAGTTTTGTTTACTATGCAGGAGCAATCTTTAGTGTGCTGCATAGATCTAAAGCCATATATTGTCACTTATTAAGGGGTCTGTATCCCCAGCAGGGATACTGGTGGTGCCAACCTTGACACTAAAGTGTCTACAGTTATTGAAAAAGCTCAGACTCTGAAAACCTTGAAACTATGTACTCTGGTTGTCAGCTGGATCTCTGGGTTGAGAGACATCGTTAAAATGGCCAGGTGCATGTAGGAAATTACAGCAACAGGGCCTTCAGCAGCACCTCAATTTCCATGTAGGCACCTAGGGGTTTTTTTTGTTTTGTTTGTGTTTTGTTTTTTTTGTAGCAAATGTACCACATTATTTAGGGATTGCTGTATTGGTTTCCCCAGATTCTTTTACCTGGTTAGATACTCAGTTGCTTTGAGAGAAAATCTGGAATGGAATGCCAGGGATAGAATGCCCTTTCCTTGTCCAGCTTTTCTGGATGCAGATGGATTCCCTCTGTACATCACAGCAGCAGCAGCAGCCAGACAAACTGGTACATCACACCACTTTACTTCTGCCTAAAATGAAGGAGAGACTACTTCTGATTAAAATTCAGCCAGAGGCTCTAATACTGTAGTATTAATAGCCATCCTGGCCTTGACAAAAATAGCTGTTAAATGGGAAGTAAAAAGCTTTCTATGTTTGCCAGAGTTGTAATGAAAATGGTGGGGCTGTCATAAATACAATGTTCGTAGTTAAAATTATTATGGCTTAACAATTTTCTGATGCATTCCATTGGGTTATTCCCAGCACAGTCAGATCTTAGAGTTGTAAAAGCTTAATAGAAAATCTTGACAGTGAGTCTTGATCAGTGCCAAAGGAAAAAGCAGGCAATGTTTATGAAATACGCTCACATTCTTTACTCACCACCTTGACGTTGCTGCTGTGCTCGTTTGTTGTCATCTTTATATTAGTCAAAGACTGTCAAGAAACACTTGAACCAGTTTATGGCTGTGGATTGCTGAATTCACTTGCTGGTGTGATGGACACTAGATGGGCCTAACAGTGCTCCTGGCCTGTAAATGCACAGGCTGGCTCCTCCTCGTCCTTGGTGTTCCACAGAAGTGGTTGGAGCTGGGCCAATCCAGAGTTCCTGAAGCCTGAGCATAATGCTGCATCATGGATGCAAGTTACTACTTTTAGGAAAAATAAGTGTTTAGAAGGAATCAGCATGCATGGGTTAATGCTGAACTGTGAAGCAAGGCCAGAAGTTCAATTTGACAGGTCTTTGTAGATGCCAAGGAACTCAGGGAAAGTTTAAATACCAGCCTGTGTGATAATGGTAGAACAATAGTAGCTGAAAAAAATGTACAGAAATATTTTATTCCAAGCGGTAAAGTGACTAATGCAGTTTATTTATGATCCACAGAGTAGGGAGGTGCATTTGCCTCTCTGTAGCTCCAGTTTCAGTTTGTAGCAGGAACTTGAACACTGGATGGCTCCAGCTTTCATTAATTGTCAGTTCTCCTTCTTATTTCTCCAGAAGAGAGGCTTAACACTCCTCATTTTTTTCCCCATTACTTCCTAGTGGGCTTTGTAAGTGGAAGGATGCTCATGTTTGGAAGTTCTTCTGCTGACCTGCAGGACTATTACTTTCTTCTCATTTTTGTGTATTCTGAAGTAAAGGAAAAAGAACTATTAATTTATCCTAAAGCCAAGAACTGCACAAACACTAGTGCTGCATTATGATCTTTGTAACTGTAGAGACATGTTTCTGAGTATGGAGGACACCCAGAAATACTGGACTGCTAATATTTGATTGAGGTTGCCTGTTTATCTCATACTAGAGACCAGCTAGGTTTAGAGGAGCATTCCCGTTTGCAATTAGTCAGTGTACCAGGAAATACCCTGTTTATCTCTGGCTATCTCAGTTGACAAAAGAATGAAGCACAGCCATATCAGACAGCAATAGAGAGCTCCCTGAATTCTCACCTCTTGTTTTGCTGGGTTGTGTATGAGATGAAGCTATTTGGTTGCTTAGTTAAATATATCCTGAAGTGCCTTTCTGAATCCATAGCCTTCTGTGTAGATTACTTTTATGAAGAAGTAATAATAATAGTCCTAATAAAGTATTTTCTGCACTACTGTAAAAAGAATGTGTTTTTTTTGCAGAGAAGGTGTATGACTGCACAAGCTAAAGAAATTGGCTGTGTGTTTTACTGCCTGATAGTCAGGGGCTTTTCCAAAGCTTACAAGCAAGCTTGGTATATAATGCCTTTGGGATTCTTAGGTCGGTAACAGTGTTTGCTACTAACACCTTAGTCTTTGTGTTTTGGTAGCATTGGTGGCCTAAAGATTCATAGGGGAGGCTGCTATTTTTTATCAGTCAACTGATACACCTGCAGAGACTCTCTGAGTATGAGTAAACTTGAGAAAAAATTTCAGAAATTGTGTCTAAGGAGCACTTTGGTGCAGTTGGTAAACACTCTGGAGACATGAGCGTGAAGGTACATCCATGTCAGAATCAGTAGCATTTCAGCTGCTGTTCTTCTGGCAGTTACAGTGTGTGTCCAGGTGAGGCTGTCGTGCCCTGGAACTGCGTGGGCTGTGGGCACTGTTGACAGCCCTTTAAATACCTGCCTCTCCTACCAACTGCTCTTTTCCAGGCAGCAGGTAGCAGCTGCCTGTCTGATCACCTGGACTGTCTCCTGCTGGCTCTGCCTTGAATTCCACTTCCAGGTGATCAGACTTCTGCAGAGTCTGCTGGATGTGCCTCTCAGATTTCTCTCCTGGGTAGTGAGGTTGCATTGCGTGCTGCTGAGGAGCTGGCAGGATCCAACCTATCCTCTTAGAGAGATGCCCTTTCCAGATTTGATCTATCACATAAAAGATAACCTGCTGGGATTGATCAGGGCTCGGCTGTCTCCTTTGATCAGAGCTTCAGTTATTGATCCCTGTGTCTACACTGTACATAAATCATTCAGCTTTCGCAGAAAAGAACACTGTCCACCATTCTGGTGCGCTTTGGTCAGAATGGAGGGTGTTTGCTGTCCTGATTTTTAGCAGCATAGCTGAGAACCCACAAAAGAGAGGCAGCTGTGAGCTAACACAGCAACAGTTGTCTTCAGTCTTCTAGCCTGCTCTGAAAATTACAGGGCTAACTGGATGCTGCTGTTTTTGCTGTGCATGCTGGATGTGTTTAGGACTCCCAGGTGTGTGGCAGCCTTGGGTAAATATGAAATACTCTGCTGGATTTACCTGGGGAACACTTGAAGCATGGAAATGCTGCACAGAATCAATGGCTGATACTCATCAAGTTGAAAAATTTGTTGCTTTCTTAGTCTTCCTCTCTGGAAAGCCTGGAAGTGCTGAAAAATATTTTTGCATAGCTATTACTACTTAGAAAAGAAGACTTTATTGTAAGGAAGGCATCTGCTGTAAGTCACACAAGCTAAATAACATTTTAATAGAATAGGCACTGTTCAAAATTGAATTACCTGAGGAAGAAGAGAGTTTTTAAAATTCATTTTCTGTTGAATGATGTGTGTGTGATTCCATTTAGAACTTTGAAGGCTGAACATTTGTGTTACTGTCTCGTTGTGATTATATTTGGTCCTGCATTTCCTCTCAATTTGTGTTCTAAGGAGCTAGGAGCAGTTACATGAATATGGTAACACAGGAGATTATTATATTGTTCAGTAGATGCTATGACATTTCTTATTTGTGTATATATTTTTACAGGGTTTGCTGACATTTTAGCTCCTGATGTGGGAATGTGATATAAAAAGAGAGGATCAGAAAAGAAATGATAAAGTGGGGAAAAAAACCCTAACTGTGATCTAAGAAAGAATTTGAGGAGACTGTGAGAGTTGCTGAAAGAAACCCTTGATTTGATGCATTTACATTATCTGACAAATAGCGTATTAAAAAAAAGAAGCCAAAATTAAAGGCAAATACATGGCAGGTGGGCTGCATTACTGAATTTAAAATGTTGGCAATTTCTGTTGTTGTTTTGAGATTTGATAGTTGCAGGGGATTTGGTGTTTCTGTTGCAAGTAGAATTAAGCTTTCCTGTGAACAGCATATACAACACCACCACATGGCCTCCAACTTCATTGATGGACAATGTTTTGTACCCCAAATGAGTGCCTTTAATGTTACAGGCACATGGAGTTTCAATTGCTGTACCTCTTTTTGGCAGAACATTCAGACGTAGATTCAATAGCTGTGTTGTAAGGTCTCGAGTTCACACAGGAAGGCAGTTGTGAGGCAGAGCAACACTAGCGCAGCATCCTTTTTCAGCAGTAGCTCAGAGCAAATGCTTAGGAAATAGTAAAAGAAATAAGACATACAGGGATAATTGATTGTTCTGACTGCTTAGAAGCCAAGAAGCAAAATGACTGCGTTAGTGCAAGCCCAAAGCAGAGGCTCAGAGAAACTGCTTTCAGTTTTCTTTGGAAAAAGATTAAGTACAAATATCACACGTAGAGCTTTTCCACATAAGCATTCTGGATTTGCATCAGTGCAGGTGGATCAGTTTGAGGTCTCTGCCTCCCAAGTGAGGCTGATTCTGTGAGCATCTCTGTGAGGTGGGTAAGACTTCTGTTCTAGGCGTGATGCTGCAATGATGTGAACAGAAATTAAGCCTGAAGTTAGCAACTGTCCTGCACTGTGATTGCAAACCTGGCTGATGCTAACTGCTTGGGTGTTTGTCCTTCTCATGCCTCTGCATTTTGGATGAATAGCAATAATAACTATTTAGATTACTGGCTCTCAAGGCTGCTGAAGAAGAGGAAAGGGGAATGTATGTTTGTGGGTTTCTTTTCAAGTTTGGTTTCTGTCTACATGCGAGTGCAAAAGGTTTGTCAGGCACTTAGCTTGCGATCTAAACTAGAGATACATGTCCTCTTTAGGAATCTCTTCCTTTCCCCTCCTTCCTCTGCAGATGCAGCAGAGCAGTGCTGCAAACTGGCAGCAGCTATTTCAGCTGTCAGGTCATTCCTCTCACTTTCTGCTTAAGCAGGATCCACAGCCTGGCTGTACTTCTTGAAGAGTAACAGAAAGACCTGAAGATGCCTCTGAGTTTCTGCAGTATAACTGCTATTTATAATAATTTGATGTTCTCCCTGGAAATTGAAACTATAAAGTTGATGAATTGGTTTCAGATTCTTTTTTTTTCTGTTGGTCTTCAGTTGCATGGACTGTTTAACACCAATGATGGATAGTTTCATTATAGTTCTTGTCCTATAAGCATATAGGATCTTTATGAAAAAGTGATTTAGGATTTCTTCATGATGCCTGAAAATGTCATAAAAGATGCCTTGCATGGTGCTAATTCTCAAAAGTGAGATGAGTGTTACGTTTTTTCTGAAAGAACAAAAATTTAAAAACCTGTTGGAATTTGACACCTTAAATAGCTAATTTTTTAAATGTATTTCCACTCTGTCCTCCTTTCTCATCTATTAAAGCCTCTCTGCTAATTGTCCTGGAGATGGCTGCAATTATTTTTGTGATTTCTTTTTTGATACTGAAAAGTTGTTTTTGTGCTTCATGTAGGGCTTTTTCCTTTTTCTATTTGACCATTGAATCCGAGCCAGGCATAAAATGGAGTACAGAAGGGAAAAGCTTGTCTTTCAAAGTGGCAAATACTTAAATAACTATTTTAAATGCTTCATTTAGAAACAAACCAGCAAATGCTGAGGCCTTCACAGATGGCCTCATGTTAGCACTCCCTGTTTTAGACACTCCTCTGACTATCCCTCAGCATAGCCAAGTGCGTTCAGCTGGGAGAATGGTAAATAATTTCCTGTCTGGCATTAGCAGTCTCCAAAACAGCCAGGTTAAAAATTCATGGAGGTTATCTTGACTCTTCACCCTCTGGTATTCAAAAAGCTTGAAATTTGCTGAATAAGGTGTTAAAAGCAGACTTGGTTGTATTAGTGTATGGTTTTTCCTACCTTTTGAATTCTGTTTGATAGTATGAAAGGAGAACTTTAAATAGTCTGAAAAGGAATAGGTTTTATACTAGTCTTTTTCACTTTCTCTTATTTGTAAGAGCCAATAATTTGAGGCACTGTCCTTGAACTGGTAATAATTTAACAGGTGGGAAATAGGTACTTCCTAATTCCTAGGTGAAAAGTGATAAAAACTGTGAAGTTACTTGAGCAGGGGTTTTGTTAGCTAGACTTATTCTCTCCTGGCTTTTTGTACCTGATAGAGTTTCTGGTGCTCACTGCAAATGAAAGGGACTTGTGGAGAGTCAGCTCATTGCAAAAATAGCAGAAGGCAGTTCACTGAGAATAATCTCTCACGGAGACATTAATTCACAGCAACAGCATTTCTTATGCTTTATTTCCCCCAGCACTCTGTTAAAGGGGCTCAGCCTTCTGGATGTTACAAGCTTGTATTGCTCCTTTAACCTTTCCTGAGCTTTAGGTCGTTGATGTCAGATCTGGCCTACTTTAAGATATGTTTCTTGTTCTTTTACACACTCTAATTGTAGCTCTCTTGTTCCCCAAGTGGTGTCCTTAATTTCTGTTTTCCTTGCACTCTCCACCTACATTTTCTCAATAGTCTCTCTGTGAGTATGAAACAGCAAAGGGTGGATTCCCAGTACAAGGCCTTGCTTAAAAGGGACAGATCCTTCAGAGTTGCAGAATCAGTCTGTGTGGCGCTAGAGGCAGTCAGTTGTGAGTGATGTGAAATAATCCTGTAATTATTCCATTACTTTCTCATAAATGGGATATCTCCAGAATGCCAACTGCCCCAGCTTTGGGTGTATCTGGTCACGAAATTTGTCTTTTAGTTACACGTAGCATTAAGGTTATTCTAAGTGTATGTGTGTACTGTAGCTTCCATTGCAGCTGCTTTTTGAAGGGACCTTACAGAGGGGTTGCTGCCCCAAAACTCATTAGGAAGCTTGGTTGATTATGGCATTTGATGCTTGTTGGTGACCATAACTGTCTTCTTATGAGCTTGGCAATCTCACCCTTTGCACGCCTATTTTTTATATTGTCCGTGAAACTCCAGATGGCAGGGACCATTTTCTGTGATGAGATGATACGGTTGATTCTTATTTCAGTCTTCAAGTGCATCCACAGAATTAAGTACTAATAATTAACTGCTGTCAGTAGATCTCTCAGTTTTGCCTTCTTCCTCTTGCATTTCAACCACATTTTTCTGAGAAATGCCTACAGGTATTTTTCATTGTCTAGAACAAAATATGAGCAAGTTAAGTGAGTGAGTCTGCTGGTTCTCAGGTGTTTGGACCTCTTATATATGTCCAGCTAGGCACTTTATGGACTGCTCTCTACTAAAGTGATTATATAATGTGTTGATAATTGTTGATTATGTTAGTTGGTTAATTAGTTGTTTTTTATTGTTATTTATACCTCCAGTATTTTTTATTTCTGAAGTATACTTGTAGAATCCTGTAGGCTCAAGACAGCAAACTTGTAAGTTTCACATGGTCAGTATTCTCTCTAACCTTGAACAGTTAGTTCAGGTGTCTGTTTTTGATCTGTGGCTAATTTTTTATGGAAGACAATTAGGTGTTTCTGAATGTTCTATATCAAAAACCATTTTGGACTGTTTTGTGAATTTTTTGGAATTGCCTGATCTTGGGATTTTTCTTAAAGAACATTGAGATTTCGTTCGACACGTAATGATTTTTAAATGTGTCTGCAGCCTGTCAGCTGAAGATGTGAGCACATATTTGTTAAATGCAGGCTGGGCTGGTGGTGTACAAGACCAACTGTAAAGACCATCATTGCTCTGAGCTAATCTTATCTCCCAGAGCAAAGCATTTCTGAGGAATTTCTAATTTTGACAACTGGGATCAAATGTCTGACTTCTGAGGGCTGACAATAATGCCGGGGCTGAGCTGCTTTGTCCTGGTGGTAGCAACTGTGAGTTAAAAACCCCACTAAAAGCCAGGGAACCATTCATCTTAGCTGGTTAGGTTCAGGGTGGGTGTGTGTGCAGGGTAAAGCATCAGCTTCAGCGGTCTTTATGGGGCAGAAATGCTGTGGCTGCTCAGGGGTAAAAATAGTTCTGGGTTTTCAATGGCTGCATTCCATGGCTGGGGCCTGAAATCATGAATCAGGGCTCAGCTCTCGGTCTGTGCGAGAGCAACTGCGCGAGCGGTGCAGACACCCAGGAGGGGAGCAGCTGGTGGGGATGACTCCGAGCCCAGCTCCGCTGATACTCTGGGAAGGACCTGTGCTGCTTGTACACTCCCAGAAAGGTATCGTGCATTCATATTTTGATTTCCAGTAGGAGTGCAGTTACTTGAGTGGGAATAATTAAGCATCTACTGAGCCGCGCAAAATTTGCCGCTCAATCGGAGGCAACTTTTAAAAAGTTCTGCGTGAGTTCAGCTTCACAGGGACTTGTAGCTTCACCCCTTACAAGCTTCCAGAGATCTAGGACAAGATATTGTGATTGAAAGGACGTGCTGCTCATTCCCACCTGAGCACTGTGTTTGTCCTTGATCTTTCATGGCTTTTTTTTTTTTTTTTTAAATTTATTTTCTTTTTCGAAATTTTCCAGCCTGAAATTCCTGGGAATTTAGATAGTAGTCCTTTGAAACCCTTCTGCAAGAATGCTTTTTAAAACTGTATGTGAAACATGGCTGCTTAACTCATAGATCTCTTTAAAGCTTCTTGAGATCTATGCAGGTTTAAACTGCATTTTGAAAGAATTCAAATTATTATTCTCGGCTGTTTAAAACATGGCATAATTTCATGAGGGGGAATCTTGTACTTACAGTCAGGACTTTGCTTTGAAAGTGTTACTTTAAAATTACCGAACTTTTTGTGACCAACTTTAGCTTTGAAAGCGGTAAACAAACCCCTGGTTTTTGTTGTTTTTTGGGGGTTTTTTTGGCCCTGAGACATTTCAAATATGTTTTGCTCCAGGCTATCTCAAGTAGGACCTTGAGAAATAGATGTTCCTGCAGCTTTTGGCGTGCCCTGTGAGTTGAATAGCCGTGTGATCCTCCTTCCAGAGCGAGTTGCTGGATTCTGTGCTGCTGGAAGTAGCCACACCAGCCGTGTGTGCAGACTGTCCGTTCCATTAATGCCCGGGGCAAAACCGTGCAGACGCACTCATGGTAACCTTGCAGTCGGCCACAGCGCTGGAGTGCGTTCACTGCTCACTTTCTGGGCCCCGGGGTGCGGCCACACACACTTGTCTGACTCTCTGTGTATCTGCTCTTGCTACCCCTGCGTGCCTGGAGCAGTGGCAGGCACCTGCCTTCTGCTCTGCTGGCACTTTCCGTGTGGCACCTGCAGCTGCGCTGTGCCACGTACCGCTGGGTGGGCTTCCTGTTAGCTTAGCGTGGAGCTGGGGGCCCGTGGTCTTGCTTTAGCAATCCAGCTGCCAAAGCAGTTGGCGACTCATTTTTTTTTTCATTTCTAGCCTGGTGGCACAGCTTATTTCCCTGAACATTGCTGATATTCAGAGTAGAGGATACTGTTTTCTCATGCACTCCCACATTGTGAGGCTGATCTGTAACATAACCGAAGTCAATTTGGCAAATCTCACTTGGAATAACAACTTTGGAAAGTGAGAAGCATATTGCTCCAAGATTGGGAGTAAAACTGAGTAAGTCAAAGTAGCTCCATGCTGTAAGCTAAGTTAGCAAGGTGTTAGGTTCAGTTATAGGATGATTAGCAAATATAAGTAGTTAAAAAATCTATCTTGTTTTATTTTCCTTGACACATCTTAGTGTGGAAAGCCCTGGGCTTGGGTGCAGAACCTAGATTCTGTTGCAGACTTGCTGATGGAATTCAGTCACCTAATCTTGTTTTTCAGTTCCCAGTCTGTGTAATGAGGGTGAATTTATAACAGAGCTATTGTAGGAATAAAATCTGTTTATCACAAATGTAAGTGCTAGTGCCATCTTTGCCCCTTCAGTGGCAACAAATGGGCAGTGCCCCACTCTTGGGAGGCCCCTTCCACTTCTGAAACAGTTTCGTGTTCTTGTCGATAAAGCCCTTTTGAAGAGGAAGAATATGGATTGTGAATATGGATTGTGGATGGTTAAAAGTATATTCCAAGAGTTGTATAAAGTCTGAGGACAAGAACAAATGCTTCAGTCGTGGCCACCTATGTTCTCTGTGCTGTCCTCACTGTATGCTCCTCTTTTGGGAAGTTCAGTAAGAGTTAGAAACATGTTGCTGGGTTAGCCATCAGCACTGCACAAAAATAGTTGAATGAGTATTTTAAAAACGTGACATGGCAAAATCGTTGGTATAATTGTGCCAATAGCAGAGCTGCCTAAAATAACAGGAACATGAGAAAGTATTTTCTAACTACAGCACTTCATTTAATGCTATTTTTACCTACTGTGGATAAAGCAATGAGAGGTATCTCAAATATTCAGTCAGTGGTCCCAGATATTACGTGCTCTTTGTGTTAGGAATTACAACACTTCCAACTATTTGCCAGAGTTGTTAGATAAGGTGAATAACTGAAGATTTGGATGTTTGCCCAAGCTGTCTGGGTTTAATTATTCTGTGAAACCTCATTAGAGATGAGCTGCACCTGTGATATTAAGAGGGAACTATTTTGAAGGTAGTTCAGACCTTGATTCATAGCTCAAAAAATAATCTTTTAGAATTTGGAAGTTTTTTCATCCTCATGTACTTTGTTACAGCTACTGTTCAGTCCTGATCTGGTTTTTTGAGGGGGCAGGAAAGGGTGAAGATACATTTGGTAGCCAAAATTATGTTGACAGACTGGAGATACAGCCTGAAATAAATGGATAAATGCAACATATTTCACTTAAAAATAATCAACTGCACAAATACAGATAGGCCTATGAAGAGAAGAGCTGGGATTTATTGTGGTCCACAAGGTGAATTGAAGTCCCAAACGCCGTGTTGCTTCAAAAGGCAAAGCCATCTTGCAATGCAAAACCAAAGCATTCCACTTGTGAAACCTGTGAAATGATCTATCTCCTTTACACTTAGTCTCAGCTGGGGTATAGTTCAGACTTTGGGAGCTGCAGTTGAAAGATGAGGATCAACTGGACAATTTGATCTGAGCGTAGTAGGAGTGATCTAGGTGAAAATAAAATCTCAGGCGAAGATTTTGTGGAGTTCTTTGGTTAAAAAGAAATGGGTAAGGATATTTAACAACATTCTGCAAATGTGTACATGGCTGCTGGAAAGAGGCAGGGAATAGCTCTTCTCTGTAGGTGTAGGGTAAGAAGTAATAGGCTTCAGTCACACAAGATTCAGGTTTGTTAAGGGATGAACTATTTCTCTGGAGTGACATAGGTACGACCTGTTCTACTGTTATCCGTGTGGTCTTTTCAAGTCTCTCCCAGTTCTATGGTTCTATAATCCTGCATGATTGTGTACTTTGAGCTGGAAACTAATGTCCTTAATCCTCTGCAGCAGACACTGAGCTCAGTGTCTCCCAGAGAACCTGTTCCTGCAACTGTGGCTGATGCTATTATAGATAGGAGTAGCTGGGCAGAGGGAAGGGTTGGGTGAACATGTAACCTTTTGGCAGTCACAGACAACATGGAAATGTGAGTCAGGAATGTTTGGTTGCCTCAGTTTCCCACAGTACAAAAGTGGTAGGACAACTCCTCAAGCTGCCAGGTCGTAAATGCAGAACAGGTAAGGACTTTTTCACACGTTGATTAAACTGAGGAATTAAGTGCCGTTGGATGTGTTGGGTTCCAAAAGCAATTAGACAATATTATGTCAGCAGATCTACAAAAGCATTTAAGCATAAATATTCCAGTTCTAGCTTGAGAATTTCTCAAGACACATGTTGCTGGAAGCTGGATACCATGGAGGCTGTTTCTAAGTTTGTGGCCTGTTCTTATACTCTTGGCACTTTCAAGTGGTGTCTGTCAGAGTTTGAAGGGAAGGCTGGGTCCAAAATTTATTGAAGGAGGGTTTTCTCTTTCTCCAGTCTGTAGTGCACAGCCTGTGGTGGCCTCCACATGCCTGATAATCAGCACATTTAAAATAGCCTTTTGCCTGTCAGGATCTGAGAGGAGCCTTGACCAGCACGACTTCTGTTTCCATCTGAGAATTATTCTGTCAGCACTTCCACTTCAGTCCGAGAAGTGCAGTGGAGCAGCTGAGATAGAATGGGAAGAGGCAGCAAAAATTCATTCCCACTCACTTGGCATTCTTATGTCTTCACTGGGAATTTCAGGGTGTTTGCTTTCTAGATTATTTCCAGTTTGTACTTACTTCCAGCTTTTTGTACTTAGTTTTGGTTTTACTTCCAGCCAGAACTGTGCTGTGAAGTTTCAAGTCTTTGCTTGTATGGATAACTTAGGAAGCCCCATCATGAGAGACATTTCTGAGTATAAAGCTGGTGTGGCTTACAGGAGGAGCTGCCATGAGGTATGTGCGTGAGGTAAAATAAAAACTATATGAAAACTGTGTCAGGCTTTTTCACTCACAAAATTGCCCTGTCTTTATTAGGATAATACTTTGAATGATCCTTAAATAATTTCAGGGACTCACAAAATCATTGGGGTTGGAAGGGATCTCTGGAGATCATCCAGTCCAACCCCCCTACCAAGGCAGTATCCCTCAGAGCAGGTGACACAGGGACTTTCCAGTTGGTTTTTGAATTATCTCCATAGAGGGAGACTGCACAATTGCCCTGGACAGCCTGTTCCAGTGCTCTTCCACCCTGAGCGTAAAGACGTTCTTCCTCATGCTGAGGTGAAACTTCTCTTGTTTCAGTTTTTGGCCATTGCTCCTTATCCTGTTGATGGGCAGCACCAAAAAGAGTCTGGCAACATCCACTTGGCACCCACCTTTGAGATATTTATGTACATTAACGAGGTCTCATCTCAATCTGCTCCAAACAGGCCCAGCTCCCTCAGTGTTTTCTCATCAGAAAGATGTTTCAGATCCCCGGTTTCTGTAGCTGTTTTGCTACCATTCTGTTAGGATTATGTGCTGTGAGGACATGGCTCTGTGGGATTGATATACCAGGAGGTGGCATGCAAGCAGCAGACTCTTGGTGCTTTTCTGCCTTTCCTCTATCAATGCTAAATTTGACAGGAGTAAGCAATTTTACCTGTGGGGCAAACAATTCAAAATGTTGACTGAAGAATATTGAGTAATGTGGCAGAGGCTGTCTGATAAAAGAATGCAAGGGCAGAAAAGCCGTGACGAAAGCTGAGCCCCTCTGGTCATGTTCAACTTGTTCCAGAATAGGGTCTGATGGGTCAACCTGCTGAAGCACACTGCTAGAGGGAGTATTCCTGACAGACAGTGTGCAGATCGATAACGAAATGGAACTCAGACAGGATAATGTTCACATAAATAGTCCTTAGAAAAACAAAATTTGTCTTCTAGACTGTCTTCTAGTTCTAGAGCACAATGGCTCGATGAGTGAGCAAAAAAGACTGGCATTGAGATTTGGAAAGGTGTTGTGCTACCTCTCTCTTTTTTTATGAGACTAAAAATATCTTTACATGTCTGGAACAAGGCTATAGGTGGGAAGAGTTCTTGGGAGGTTGGCTGCATTGTAGAGCAGTTCTACTTAGTCTGGAGTAATGGTTGGAAATCATTATTTCAAGTAGAAAAATTGTACACTTGCCAAATCCTCAAAACATTGTTAATGCTGAGGTATCATCATGATCCTCTGCTCTGTTTTGCTAATGCCAGACAAAGCAAAAACATCCCAAGCATCTCTTGTAGATACCAATAATCTACAGACCTTGAAGAAAGATTCTTCAAATTTAGACTGAAAAAAGAAAGGAGGACTTTAACATTTCTTCATCAGATTTCAGTGCAGCTGGGTCCCAAATAATTTTCAAAGTATTTTGAAATAAAAAGCTGTAACGATTTTGAAAGGGCTGTACTTTGTAGGTATGACAAATATTACCAAAGCATTGACTCAACAAATCTGGATATTGTCTAGCACTGCACAGAATACAAGGCTCTCTTTTTGTCCTTGATTTCTGTCATACTGCAGAAATAAATTTTAAATCCTATATAATATAAGCACGAGTGTCCTTATGAGCCACATACAAGTCCAGTGCTAGTGTACATCCTGCAGAAGATTTGGAAAGGAAGGCCCTTGGATGTGATCGGGTCATGTAACTATAGCCAGAACTGATAAAGTCAGAAGAGAAATTTTTATTCCTTGCAGAACTTAGAGCAGCCTGTGAACTAATTTAAATTAATGCTTTTGGAATTAGTAATTGTAATGGATCTCATCACAGATTAATTGACTCAATACACCTGAACAGCACAACTTCCTGTACCTGACCTGGCTCTCCTTGCCCTATTGCTGCCCTCAGCAATATATATCCATTTTGGACCATCTATACCAGAATGATGCTGCCTGGAACAGAAAATGCCAAATGATGAAAAAATGACTAATTTGTTTTGACAGCAGCTTTGCACTTGTTTTATGTATTCTGAAGAGCCAAAAAAAGTCAGATGAGGAACTGAATAACTGACCTTTTATGGTGTTCTCACTTTAGAAAAAAATCACCCTGATGGTTAACAGTAATAATAAAAGCATTTATGTGCAGCCCATTTAGGTCCCTTTATAATTCTTGTGAAGTGACCAATATGCTCTCAGGGTGTATAGTATATTTGCAGTATGAATGGGGTGTTGGATCCACCTTGTAAAGAATATTCTAGGATCAATTCTACTGTAGTTATTTCCGTAGTCCATAATGGAATGGGAGATTTTCCTGCTGGATCTCATACTTGGTACATACTAATTCCTTCTGAATTTTCATCTGCTTTGCTGAAATGGAATTTCCCTGTAGAAGAATTTGTCTTCCTGATATTGAACTAATAACGTGAACGTGTGTTTCCATTAGAAAAGTCTGGTAACCATTTCTCTCTTCTGAGAGCAGAACTCAGCATAAGAATACTCATGTTCTTACTATGAACTACAGGTCCAGTTATGTGGGTTTTTTGTTTGTTTGTTTATTTTGTGGTGTGGTTTTGGTGTGGTTTTGTTTGTTTTGTTTTTTCCCCTGGAGCTGTATTTAATTATATTATAAATACACCAAATTTCCACTTAAAATGAAGCACAGCTTCTCTCAGTGGAACATAAATAAACCTCTTCCTTATTTTAGTAGTAGGATTTCTGCAAAGTTTGTTTGAAGTTGTTTTTCCCCCAAAGCTATTACATTAATGCCTTTGCCAAAGCTAAAATCATTGGTCAGAGGAGAGGAAAAATACATATTTGTACAGTGATGTATCTGCAGTGATATCATCTGCTTCATGGAGAAATGCCTTTTAGCTCATCCTGTACATCTGTATCCTTAGCAGCAGGTGCCACTGCCAGACAGTTCTTCATAGTTAATGTGATTGCTGGGAAATGCTAAAGCCTTTCTTTTTTATTGCTGTGGGAGGTGATGTCAAGAGCTGTGTTCTCTGTGGGAGGGAGAAGAGGATATGCTGCCAAACAAGCTGGAAAGGTGGACTTCTCAGCTCTACTTTGTGGGGTATTTAATGCAGGAAAACAGGAGTGTCCTCTTCGTGGCTTGTGATGGGGAGCCAATGTGGGACACCTTGTCTCAGCAGGAGATGGGAGCACAAGTTCAGCGTGAAGGGGCCCATCTGGCAGGTGATATGGAATACTCTTTCAGGGAGGACAGGGTTGAGAAGTGGATAGGGATTTTTTTTTTTCCAGTTGAAATGCTGCCAATTTAGTCATGCCATGAGCAGAGGCTGGACATTTGCATCCTTCCCTTGGCAGGCAGCTTTAAAAGCAGCACACGCTGCTTCATGGATTGTGCTGGGCAGCTGTACCAGCCCACCCCAGCAAGTTTTTGGCTTTCCAACCTGTAGCTGCTGGTGCCTACTAACAGGTTAGCAGCAAGAAATGCTGAGATTTGGCCTGTCTGAACTTTTGCCTCATGCTGACAAACCTAGTCTGGAGACCAGTGGAAATCCTGAGTTTATGTATGTGTAGGAAGGAGCCAGGTTTGGGAGGAGGGAGCCTGGAGCTGTAGTAAGCAAACTCCAGGAACACATGTGCTAGTCCTAAAATGACAGATGACTAAGAAAGGATGCTCTATGACACAAGAGGATGGAAACATTAGCACAGAGCTAATCTACAGGAAAGGAAAATGGAAATGAAAAACAACAAAGACAAGAATAGAATTAATGACAACAAATTGCTGGGAATAGATATCAGCAGGCATGGAAATGAGGAATGACCAAGTATGAATGTAGGCATGCAATACGCAGTCAGTCCCTTTGATCAGAAGTGCACAATGCTCAAAACCAGGAGAGATCCTAATTCTAAGGAGGACACAAGTGTAGGAGCTAGGAAGCTGTATCCTTCCCTCTCTCCTTGCAGCCACACACCCTAAGAAGCATCCTTAGGGAAGGACAGCTGAGGTGCCTTTTCCTTACATCCACACTTCTGTGCACAGAAAACAACAGCAGTGAAACACCTGAGAAGCTGAGCATGAGCTGACACAGGTGGTGGCAGAACAGCAGTGCTCAGTTGTAGGAGAATAGATTGCAAGCAACCTGGGCCCTAATGAATTACAGCTGTACTAATTACCAAAGAGTGGAAACAGCCTTGCCTGTCTAGTGAGGATGTGTGTTACAGAAGAGTGGGTTATCTGGCTGAGGGAGCCTGCTGGGGCTGAAGGTGCAGTCTGCTGGCTGAGCTGAGAGGAGAAAGGGTTGTGCAAGGGATGGACAGGATTAGGAGGCCATGTAAGGGACACAGGATGGGGTTACCCAGTCCTGCAGAAGGTAGAAGAAGACAGAAGGACGAGGACAAGAGAGGAGCCAATGCTGTGTAGAGCTGCCTTTGGGAAACTCACAGAGAGAAGGCACGAGGAGCCTTTTAGATAATAAGGGACTCACACTGGTGACAATACTCGGTAGCTTGGAGGATGCCAAGCAGAGAACAACTCAAACTGAATAGTAGGACAAAAATTACTGTGGAATGGTGAGATCTCAAAAGCATTCATGGGACAGAAAGCTCAGGTAGGTTTTCAGTGAATACGAGTGAGACCTCAGGACTTGCAGTATGATGGGGTTAATAAACCACACGATTAATAGATTTGGCTTCACGGAAAATATGTAAGCAGTATCACCTTGCAATTCTGCCACACTTTTGGTGCAGGGCCACAGCTGAGTTAGGAAACAAATTAGTGTCAGGGCATCACATTTACTTACTATAACCCATTTTAGTTGCTGTTCATAACCAAACTTTTTCCAAATTCTGTGGTAATGCCAGTGCAATGTTCTTTACTGTGCTCTTTGTATAACCTTTCCTGGTCCTATTTGAAATTGGGAAGTGTATGTAGTAGCTATGGAAATTGTTCAGTTTATTGATTTTTCTTTTCATACCCTAAAGTGCAAGGCCTACCATAAAGTAACTTGAATTTATGAAACAAAGGTTTGAATTCTAATTTGTTCAATATTTTAGAAAAGTTGTATTCTTCTTCTTGTTGCCAAGTCCTGGCTGTGTTTGAAGCACAGAATCCCCTATAGAATAAACCTTGTCTTCCTCATTTCTTTGTGATTTTAAGTAGATTTGAGGTGTTTAATAGTATTTGTTGTGTTGTCAGATGTAATTTTTGTTTTCTGAAATGGTCTAATGCTGGGATTTTGGCCCAAGGAGTCCAAACTCAAAGTTTTGTTTTACATAAAAGACATAAGTGAGAGAGCACTTTTTTCCCAAGGACCAAGGAGTGACAAATCACCATTTGCTGAAAGTGGAACATTATTTAGGAATGCTGCTTAGAGATTCAAACGTTGGTCTTGGGCTGAGTAGCATTTGTTTGTGCATGTATATACCATTCCTCCCCTAAGTTCTATTAATGACTGGATTGAACTTAAAGAAGATCAATGTCTTAGTACCTTTTCACAAGTATCAAATGTTAGGGGTGTCTCGTTAAGGCAAGTAACAGCATTCTTAATGGTAAATTCATCCACAAGATAGGACAGGTTTTATCCATCCACTGGTAGAATCTGACCTTTAAAGAAGTTAATCTTTTGAAGTGTTATATGTGCCACAAATTATTGATGAGATTCTCATTGAGTTTAATCCTTTTCCGGCATTAGCTTGCATGTGAATACTGACAGAGTTTGGAGAGAGTTTTCTTTTCCTTCTAAATGAAATCTTATGGCCAAATAGTACAACAAAACCAATTTGGAATGCAGGAAGCAAAGTAGGGTTAGAAGATGTAAATTCAGTTCCCTGGCATGATTTAAATAAACAACTCAACCAACAGAAGCCCCATAATCTAGTTCACATGAGCATATGTTTGGCAGGATTCAGCATGGTGGGTTTGCAGTCTCTGCTTATCACAGAACCAGGACTGTATGCATCAATGCCACATGCTTCTCTTTTCCCTTCATCCCAGGGAAAATAATCTTGTCAGGAAAAGAAAGTAGGAGGAGGAAATGTATCATTCCACTGCAAGCTGGATACAATCCTTTGCTCCCTGTTAGTGGAGGCTGGGAGATGCCTTGTATCTTACAGACAGCCTATTGCAGATTGGAATTTCACTGTCTGGTCTTTTAGTGTAGTTTTTTTGTTTGTTTGGTTGGTTTTTTTTTTGTTTTTTTCTTCTTCTTCTTAATAATGTGCTTGAATTATAAAGCTATCCTCTTCAACAGACTCAGAGACTAAAAAGTTTGGTACTGCAGCATCTCTGGTTTGTGTGGCCTATATAAGTGGCTCATTAACTGCCTTACTGTAATTTCTATTTTATCATAAGTAAAGAAAAAGAGAGACATGTTGGCACCGGAGTCTTCTTATAAAATCTACTTTAAATTTACTTTAATATGCCTAAAAGTACTTTTAGCATTGGAAGCATTTCTTTTTTCCTGCAAGGGAAGAAAATCTCCTTTTTATTAAAGTTCCAGCCCCGGTGGTAATATAATGAATATTAATATAAGTGGGTTGCCATTTGTCATACAATAATGTATCCTGTTAACCTCCTTGGGCTGGATACCTTGGTGTGGTCTTCATTAGCAATACAGGCCCTTTTTAACACCCCCTCCTTCTGTTTTTTCTTCTTGTGCTTGCACCTGCATATTTCAGTTCAGACTGCATTTATGCCAGTATTCATATTTTTGTAACAAATCTTTCCAGGTGGAATTTCTAAGGACACCCGTTTTTGTTGAAACTCTTCTTGCATTTCAGTTAGCGGTAGAATTTTTGTGGATGTCAAAGAGAGACGGTAATTTCTGTCAGTGCTCAGTACTCTGGAAAATAAAGTCCTTAGAAATGCAGTTGCATAATACCACCTCTCCCTAAGTGGGGAAGGCATCCCCAGTGTCAAGTTTGGAATAGATGTAGTTATAAAAATGCATCTTGCGTGAGCACAAAGAAGCTGTTGGGCTTTTGCCTGAAACTTAAAATATGTTCTTGTGTGACAGTTTCCATGTGGGACCTGCTTTAATGTTTTTGTCGTGTGAGAATAGCTTTCTTTCTTCAGGCTTAGAAGAAAGATTTGGACCTTGAGAAAAGTGAGCTTTTCTTTGTGATTACTGTGCTGACAGGGCTCAGCACCGACCTGTTTATTCATCGGTGGTGTTGTGCATGGTTGCTGCCTCTTAGCCACCTGTAGGTTTTGTAGCCCTTGGCTAACTCCAGGAGGTGATCTCACTTATCTGAGGATCCAGAGAGCAGCTGGAAGAGAGAGGGTACTTCTCAGGACAGCTATGCTGAGAAGAGCTACTCGCATAACTCAAGGAGAAGTCTGTTTTTCCAAGAAATAATCTAGGGATTCTCTCATGCCTGCAGAAAAGGGGCACCAACCTTGGGTTTCTGGGACATCTCTCTCTCTGTTTCCCTCCCAGTTTAGTGTCTCTTGTGATGAATTATCATTATGAATAGTAAGTTTATCTGCACAGCATAGTTAGCAGTCTTCTGGGGAGAGTCCTTGGTGGTTGTATTGCATTGCTATTCCAGCTTTGGCACAGCATATGTGAGTTTCATGCACCGGTGGCTTTTGTCACAAGAGTGCCTGGTTGTGGAAGCTGTCAAATGGGTCTACCTGCAGTGATTTGAATGCTTGATTAAAACTTGATTTGATTCCCCCATCTGAACTATCAGCAAAGAGTCCAAAACACTCCAGTGGAATGAGACAAGTGGAAATGGGCAGGGAGAAGTGGAGAATGAAGGTAGGGCCAGAAAGCAGCTGCTAAAATGTTCTGTGACCACTTAGGAGTACAATTTAAAATTTAGTATAATTTCCAAGCTAAAAACTCTCAAACTACATGCTGTCTTTGGGTATGAAGAATATTGCCTTTGAATAGTTGGCAGTGGGGTTTGCCAGTGAAGAAGATACAGAAAGCAAGTTGTTTTTGCATGCAAACACAACGTTGATGAGGTCTCTGTAGCAAAACTACCATGGACGGGATTAAAGGAATATTAAGGGAGATACCAACTTTGAGTGGGGGTGCTGCGCTAGATTGCCTTATTTAATTCCTCTTTTCCCACAAACTGAAGAAGATGCCAAAGGTTGTGAAAAAACTAGTGGGAAAGAAGCCAGAAATGTTAGGAGTGCCAGAGGAAAACTTTCTGCTCTTTTGCACAATATCCTTGAATCTATAAACCAGTTTGGAAATAAATTTATTTGGTACTCGAGTAAATTTATTTGGTACTGTCTGGGAAGCAGCAAGTTTCCTAAGTAATGAAGAACAGTTTGGGCCCTAGCCTGTGGAAGCATAGGAGTGAGGACTCTGGCAAGTTCTAGTTGTCGTTCTGCCATCAGAGCCCACAGAGCAGGTATCAACGAGCTCTTGTGTGACTTTTTGGCATGGTTTATGTACTTGCAACTGTCTGGCTTTTTTACCTTCCTGCATGTTCTCCAGGTGTTTCCCTCAGTGCAGCACCAAAGGAAAACACCATTAGAATATCACACAGCAGGATTTGAATAAACCACTTTGGGGTGGTGAATAGCAGTGAAATCTTATGACACAGATAGTAGTGAGCTTGGGGCGTAGTGGCCAAGCCGTTGTGCTCTCAGCTCTTGAGGAGTCATGGCAGCAATCCTGGTGATTGTACTTCATCAGGTCTCATACTGCCCCAACTTGGTCTGCCCTCTTTGCATGAGCTGGATAATCCCAGTCGGCAGTACCAAGGAGCTCTGGTTTCCTTGGGAGATTAATGCTGCCTTATTTTCAGGGCGGGATGGCCGCTTGGAGCAGCAGGGCGGGGAGGGCATGTTACCAAGCCAACCAGTGCCTTGTGTCTCGAAGTTGTCAGCACTCAGGAGTGCATCACCGAGAGCTGATAGCAGAGACAAGCCAAAAAGCTATTTTCTTAACTCCTGCTGTGCCCCTCCTGCATCCTGCTCCGTGTCCATCAAGTGGTGGAGGTAGCAGATGGGGTGCCCCAAGGTGACACACGCTTACCTGCTGGGAAGAGAGAGCAGCTTCTGTAGCATGTCCCCGGTGTAAGTGCTGCTGCTGGCAGGCAGGCAGCCCTGTTGCTTGGCAGCAGGCCTCAGAAAGAAGATTACTTTGTCCTTGTTGTTAGTCAAGTTTGCCAGGTTCCCTTCTGATTGCCAGGCTGGTAATGCATGGGGGAGATAACCTTGGTTCAGTGAGCAGCAATTCAGTCTGTCATCAGACAGAAAATACTTGGGCAGAATCAACAGAGCCATGTGCTAAGCTAATTTGGTATCAGCCTTGTGGGTGTGGTTCTTCGGTGCAAGTATTTTTATGTTTGTCTTTCTGCAGAGAGGTCTGAAATCTCCCTCTGTCCCTCATGGGCCTGCTCACAACTTGCACATGTTCCTCTGTGTTTTCTTTACCTGCTGCCTCTCGTCTCTCTCTCTCCAACAGCAGCGCATTTGTTCCCTTTTCCCCAGCACTTCCATCACCAATTCTGCAGACCAGAAGAACTTAATTCTGCTCTCACTCCCTGTGGCTTACTGAATTTCCTGGACATTTCAGGTAGTACTGCCAGTCTGGTTCTGTCCCTCCTGACCTCCCCCAGCAGAAGGAAACATGTGGTTTTGGGTTTTTTTACCATCTTGAGAGAGCTTCGAAAGTTTTCTCCAGAGTTTCAATTTAATAAACAAGTTAGCTGGTTTGATGTTAAGAAGTCACTCTGCCCTCGCCCTCTGCTGTAGGTATAAAGCAGCAGATGAAGGGATAAAACTGGATGTGGAGGAATGTGGAAGGGTTCTGATGGCTGCATGGGGCATGATGGACAGCAGCAGGGTTTAACAAGGAGAGGGTTTTATAGCACCACAGCTGCTGGCTGCATCTTCCTGACGCTCAGACCTGGGTGAAAACCTCTCTGTGCACTCTAGTCTGGCTCTTGCTGAACTTTGAGAGGACATCGTGTTCACGGACACTTTATTTATGTGCACATACCGGGCATACAGAGGGCATGAAATTGCTAATTGATCAAAGCAGATCTTGCTTCTGTACTTCTTTGTACTTTGGCCACCTACTAGTGGAGGGGTTTTTGGTTTTTTTTTTCATTTTTCTGTTCCAGTTTGTGGCTGAGCTATGATTTCCTTGTCTCTGTGGGAGAGGAATCCTCAGATGCACAAGAACCAGGATTTTCACTCAAAAATGTCATGTAGGAGACAACAACCCAAGAACAGAGCAAAGGTCATAGGCAGTCACAGTTTTCCTTATTAAAATATGCTCTGGCAAATAATTTTCTAATTTGGCACAAAAGCAAATGTGTAAAACCTGCCAGATTTCTTGTATAAGGCACTGGGTCCCTTTGGCATGCTTTAATATACAACAATAATGGTGACTGCTCAGAGCTTGCTGGCTGGCCTATGCAATGTGCTGTTCTGTTTCACTGCAGCAGGCACTGAGGTAGTTTTAATGCTCTCCATTTGGTCAGTGTCCACCTAGAATATCCCAGACCACTGGGGTTCTTAGCATTGAAAAATCAGGCATTTTCACCTTTTTGAAAGACAGTTTACTTTCTCCTTAAGGAACTTGCTGCTGTCTGCTCTCCCATACAGCCACTGCTTACTTCTGTCTCTGTTCAGATCCTCCAGGGTGACATTGTCCAATTGTTTTGACAATGACCTTAATCTCTTTGTGCAGTTCAAAGTAAAGGCTGTGTGGCCAGAGATGGAAATGCATGGGCTTAGGCAGCTTGTAATGAAATACTGAGTCTCTTACTTTAGCTGCTTTGAAGCCACTGCAAATCAGTTGTTGGATTTGATGTGTCTTTGAGGATGTGAAATGAATTTAGTGGCTTCTAGCTGGTTGTAGGGAATCAGGTGTTCACCTCATGAAATGCTCCACTGTCATCAGGCTTTGTCTACGGGAGCTTTAGCAGGTATGCCAGTGGTTATATCGAACTGGATGAAGCTTACTCTACTGACAGGGATTTTTATAAACCAGGTTGTAAGCAATTTAGGAGACAGATCATTGACTAGGAGCTTCCTTCTGTGGTTACCTGTACTTGTACATGTTGTACACACAGGGTAGCAGGACTTTGAGTAAATGGCACTGCAGTGCCGAGTTAGGAGGCAGGATCAATAATTTCCTGTTAGCTGGGATCTCTTGGCACTGCTGGGGTGGGGGAACTGCCTCAGAACATTGTTAAATCAAAATCATGGCTATCAATATATTGCCTTTCAAGAGCAATAGATTAAAGCAGCTGCACAGAGGAGCAAGATAGCAAGTTGCCTAAGAGAAATCAAACTGTTTCTGATGAATTTGAAAACACTTGATTTATCCTTGTCAAGGACTGTGAGCATGTTTTCTGGCTGCAGCACCTTCTCAGTAAAATTTGTTCCCCCTGGGAATGCTGGCTTGGGGGATATGGCTGCAAACACTCTCTTCATTCCACACAAAGAAATGTCTGTTGTGAGGAAAATGCTGGAGCAAAGCACACTGCCTATGTTATATGGATTTTTAGATCACCAGTGGCTCTAACACATAGCCAGATGCGTTATACTTTGGAACATGCTTTTGAGCAGATCCTAGGACTCCGTTTGGCTTTTTAATGGAAGTGGCTGTGCACCAAGTATTAGCACCAGAAAGCTCTTGTCATAGGCAGCACACGTACAGTATTTCACCCTTGCCTGGCAGATCTGCTGCTTTCCTTAGTGGCAGAAGTCAGGAATAGCACTGTATTAATTTCCTTTTGTCTTTTAGGGCATGAATTCTGTGTGACTCTGTAAAATAATGTGTAGCTCAGCATCTATTTCCAGAAGCCATACATTTCCCTTGATTTACATTTTTTAATCAGTGAGGATACAGTAAATGCATAGGCTGTGAACAAGAAGATCCTTATTGCAATCACTGGAAGTTCAGCTTTCAGTGCAATTATAAGATGAGTTTACAGGTATGTTAAAATGACTCCTGCTTGTTACAGTGATGTTTTTGCTCAGGTTGTTTCCTGTTATTCTCTGCTCATGCAAGCAATTCCTGCTAGTCACAAGAAACATAGCTGTATGAATTCCTCTCCTTCTTCCATTGCTGGAACTCTAAGCCAAATGAAGAGGGTTATTCAAGCTCTGTCTACAGATTAATGTGAATTGAGCATCGTGCAGTGGAAGCGGTTCCCGTGTTCCACAAACCCCACTAAAATTACAGAGTTTTTTATCTACTGTGGAGATTTCCAGTATCAGCGTAGAGGGCAGAGCCCAGTCATATGGGAGATATCAGTATGCATTGGATGAAATATAAATGCAACTTTAGCAAGCTGGAAAGGTAAGCTGGTGTTGAACTGTCTTCAGTCTGGGTCCTTTGTGGATCGAGACTAATAACAAAAATATGAACAATAAAATGTGTGTTGACCTAATGAATAAGAAATGCTGCTGGGATACAGGGACTCATTCCATTTGTATCTTTCTCACTGCTCTGCTGAGTAATCTTTCCTTATTTGTGCTTCAGTGCCTTTATCTGACAGATGGCAATAACAACAATAAACTCTGTTTTAAAACTTGTTGTGCTATACCAATGAAGGGCATACGGAGGATCTGGAGGCACACTTTTTAAAATTTTTTTATTTTCCCCTCCTTCACCACAGGCCAAGAATGAGGGAAGGGAAGGGTGTAGTTTTTACCTGAGAGATGAGCCTCAAAGTCTTCAACTGCCTTCTGAAGCACTTTAGACCTGTCCTCTGTCCATAACACTTTCTCAAGGACTTGAGATCGAAAAGTATGCCACTTTTTGTTGTGCTACTGTGATATTTCCCCAGAAGATTTCAGTGCTTTGTAAGCATCTGCCATTGTGATTTTGGGCACCTGGTCAATTACATCTGATGGCCATTCCTTGTGTTTTGAATCGCTTTATTCTCATCAAGTGGAAGAGGTGAATATATGACAAAATGTTCTCTTTCTTCCATTTCTTATGATCATTGTGTCTCATCCTTTACAGATGCTTTGGGAGTGAAAATGACTGAAAAACCCTGTGATATTTGTATCTTTTTTTTCCTCTATGACTCTCTCTGATCTGTGGTAGTATTACTTCTTGCTATTTTTAAGTTATACTTCTGCAGAGCACACTACTCCTGACTTTGTCAGTTTTGTGCTTTATATACCTGTCAGGTCAACTGGAGAACATCCATTTGTCATCTGTCCAATAATATCCTTTGGGTCTGGCTCCCCATCCTGCATTCTGTGTGTTTGGCTTTTCTACCATATATCTAATTTTTAGCTTAACCATGTAAATAGCGTGTGGCTGTACTTAAGCTCTCTAGGTTCCTTCTGTGACAAGCTGGTTATAATTTGTAACCAAGTTTAAAGGAATTTTTGTAAAAAGTCTCTATATGCCTTTTCCCTACTGGTTGGGTCTGTCAAAGTATCCCTTGTTCTCTGTCCAGTGGCTTACACTCAGTAAAAATATATTCCTCATTTAGTGTTTGGAATGCAATCTGGGACATCTTCCATCTCTCAGGGAGCCTGTTGTCCTTTCACACTCTCCTTTCAAAATGCTGTGGTTCTTGTGGTGTTTTAAATCATGTTGTTCTTTCAATGTGCAGCTTGTTTGAGTTCTCTTACTGTGTTATACAGCCCTAACTTCCCTTAGATCATGGAATTGGAGTAAAAGCAATATTGGAAAAGACATGTAGAGGTCATCTGGTCTCATCCCTTGTGCTAAGCAGGGCCAGATTTGAGGTTATATTGAGTTGATCACTCAGAGCCTTCCTAATATTAAATTTTGTCTTCATCTCCTGAGATGGAGATTCCCCATTTCTCTGAGACCCGTTCCAATGTTGAACTACCTCCCAGTGATTGCTCCTTTCCCCCTCTCCCGGATACCTAGTGAGAATTTTCATTATTAAGTTATGGCAATTTCCTCTCCCCATTACTGTGCAGCTGTGGAGAGACTCTTTATATACTGAAGCCTGAAATACCATCCCTTAACCCTCTGTTAAGACTGTTCAAGCCCAATTCTCAGCATTTCATTTATCACATGCTTCAGTTTCTTAATCATCCTGGTGCCCCTCTGTTAGTCTCACTCCAGGAGCCCTAAAGAGATCCCAAAAATTGCAGGCTCAGTCTTGTAAGTGCTGAGTGGAGCATGTTAATCTCTTCCATTGATCTTCCGGCTTCCTTTCTTTTAATACAGCTCAGTACACAGCTGATCTGCACTCTTGAAGGCAACTGCTGAGTTATTTTTAGTGTGATATCCACCAGAACCCCAGGTCCTTCTCCACAAAACCATGGAAAATAATTTACTGTGGTAAATGATACAGAATTGAATAAGATGGTATTGTATGTTCATTGTCCTAAACTGTATCTTGAGGTTTTGAACTTTGCTTCCAAGGGATTAATGTTAATCTTCTGTGTAATTTTTTCTTTTTTTTAGTATTTTTTTACACTTCTGTTTTTAACCCAACGCTTGTAAATACTTTTAATATCCAGAACAGTTGTTATTCTCTTAGGAATTTTTTTTAGAGCCATTATTTTTCTGGCACTAGTAATTGTTCTACAAAGTACAGTATCAGGGCATACCTAACAAATGCTTCTCAGTATTTGGAGTCCAATGTGAGACAATTTACCAAGGCTTGTTCAGTTTATGTAAAAATGTCCACAGCATTGGTTTTAGTGTCAGGTTTTATTGGAACCTTTTTTCCCCTGTTTTCTTATCACAGCAGAAGAAAATGGAACTAAAAGAGTCAGCTGCATTTTGATATAACTTATGCTTCATTTCTGTATTTATTTCCTGAATTCTAATGTGCTATTTCTGTGCAAGTCCCTTGAAATCTGTTAGCAAGAAAGAGAGAACACAGCTGGAGTTTTGGGGCTCCCACAGTAAATTTACAGGCTTTGGGGAGTAAGATATTCTTTCTAGCAAATTGAGTCTGTTTGATTTGAAATTCCATGAAGAGCATCAGCAAGAGAATACCATGGAGCTGCTTCAGAAGCTTCTCCCTGTGTTGCTTGTAGAGATGTAGAGCTTGGAAAGCTCCAGGTATCCCCGTGCTGGAAGGAAAGCTGCAGTGCAGAATCTTTGAGTAGAAAATGTTGTTTTGCAGGCTTTCTTAGAGGATGTTATTCTGCTTTACCACTGGTCCTGGAGTCTATTTTCTAAGTGTCAAGATGAAGGTAAGCTGCTGTTTGTATTTGAGGTGACAGCCCTTCCTCTCCTACCGCCCCTTGCATCCTGGCATTTCCCATGTCAAAACCCAAATGTCTTTCTGGTATTGTGCTAATGATCATGGATTCCACTTGACCAGAATGTGAAGATAGAGGTGATATCCCCTCTGGAAGCAAGGCGCTCTGCTGGTTTCTACATCAAATGGAATTCTTTCCCTACCCCATCCAAAAAGCAGTGAAGTGTAAATATGGCAATGATGAATTAACAATTTAAGAATTAAAATCTGTCATGCATACAGGTACTAAACTAGTGTAAAATCAGAAAGGCAACCCTGTTGTTGTCGTCCCTATTGCCAGGCCCGGGTCATCAGCAGCTATTTCTGTGAGTTCCACCATGGAAAAGCAGACTCATCTCCTTTGGGAAGTCAGTGATCCCTCCAGGATATATATTCCCAATCTGTATTGTTAATTGTTGATCTCTTCTAAAATGATGGCTCAGTTGTTAATGTGGAAGTGAAGCATAACTTTGAAGCATCATCCAACACAATCTGTGTGACAGTCTGTCACTTAAAGGTAATAGAAAAGGAACTGGAATTCACAGCCAGAATATCAAGGAACTGTAACCTGGCTTTTCTCTGTACCAGTCCCTAATAACTTCTTCAAATTCTTAGTGGATGGATAAGGGGGATATTGGAAATAAGGTGGTCGTTCCATCATGCTTGGAAATCCACTGATTTGGGGGGAAAATGGGCAAACGAACTCAAGCCCCAGCTGTCCCTTTGCTGATGCTGTTCCAGCCCTGTACTGTGCCCCGTGCTGGGCCATGCCTGTGGTGCTCCCTGGGTTTTGGGGAGCCAGCACATGCAGGCCTGGGGATCCGGCTGCTGGATGCCGTGGCAGGAGGACGGCTGGGTTCTGCAGCCTGTGAATGGTATCTTCGTGTTATAACCCTTCAGAATCCGCTTTGTCGTTTAGGAAGGGGGTGGAATTGTTAATAATACTGTCAGGTGCCAGCAGAGGGCGTTTGGAAACTCGACTTTTCTGCTCATTTATTTTCCGACAGATTAGGGCCCCTGTGCGATTTCTCTGTGAGGCTGGTGGTGCCTTCTGTGTTGGTGCAGACCTATGGTGAAGGCAAAACTTCGGGGTTTGCTGTTTGTTTTGTTTTGGGTTTAGTTAACGTGCCGAATATCAGCAATAAAATATGTATTTCAAAATAATTTCCAAGTTAGAAGAAAGTATTGAATCAGGAAGCTCCCTGACTTGTGTCAGAAGGGAATATTTCGGTGTGAGCTAGATAAAAGGCCAAGAGAAAAGAAGTGAAGGAGTAGTGTATTATCTGTTTCCCCCATGGTGTTTGTTATTTGTAAATTAGCAATCTAAACTGGAACCTCATTCCTTGATCTGAATTATCCCGTTTAGATAGTAATTACAGCTCTCCTGCCCTCATATCACCAGTGTAAGGTGACCCTTTTAGGCCAATACTCTGTCTTGAGTACCAAGAAAATTGCATGCACAGGCATAATAAAGAAAGACCAAATAGTGACTCTGTGTTCATGACCAAAAATCCAGTTGCATTTCTATTGATTAGGGCTTTTGTTACTTGCAGTGGGGTATGTGACATGGTGCAGTACACAAAAGGTCTCTCACCAGCAACAGATTTGGAAAAAGCTGTTGTTAAAGCCCAGATCAATGAGTAAATTTACAAAGACATTCAAGCTTAAGATCATTTAATAAAAATGCTTTTTTGTTCTTGTGCTTTGATCAAATAATTCCTATCCATCAGCTTTGATTCAGGCTCTGGCAACATCTTTCTTGAAGAGACTTTTATGGGACTTTTAAAAAAGGCTGTCTTATGTGGGGTATGCTGGTGAAACCAGCTGAAGCGCCTTTCTCACCTTTGTGATATGATAAAAGGCTCTAGAACTGTGAGGCTAGGAAGGTTTTCAGCTTTCTTATCTCTTCGAGAAAAATTTATAACAATTGGGGAAAAGTATTTTTTAAGCTGTGTAAAGATACATCAAGTGCACTTGGTTTTGGTTCCTTTGTTTGCTGCTGTGCATGCTAAAATATTACAGATGTGAATTTTAATATTAGGGATGGCTTTACCCTCTATGCTAAGCAACTGCATTTGGAGATAATTTCCACTAAATATAATTTGTTTAAAGGTACGATTTATGCTGCAAATAGGATTTATGAAGCATGTCTTCAAAAAGTGGTTGGAACAAGATCTTTCTGTGAGCCAAAAAGATACTGTTTTATAATACAAGTGTCAGTAGCAAGGAAAGAGTAAAAGGAGCAGCTGGAGGGTGCATTTATTGGTATTTATTTCATATATACTTTACTTGCTATAACATCCACTGCCAAAATCCACCTCACACGTCCTTGTATTTTGTTGTATCCCTGTGGCAGAGCTGTCCTTTGGAAAATGCTAGCTTGTTAGTGAATATTAGTTTGTACTGCAGCACCTGTCTACACTCCATTGTGCTTCCTCGAGTACATGTTATGAACACATTCTTTGACTTCATCTGAAACGGCAGACTGAGCCCCTGAACTTGATTATTAACATTTGGGTGGTTGGCTTCAAAGGTGTTTGTTTGCACCCTTTCAACATTATCTATCATCTATAAAGAGTGAACCCTTCCTTCGTGGAGAGGTGTCATTGTGGGGAACAACAACTTGTTTCCTTCTTGCAAACATTCTTGAACATGTTGAGAGAGGGGCTGTCGAGAGAGGAAAGGCAGAGCAGGACTTGGGCTAGACTCCCTGCAATTTACTCAGACCTTGGACAAGTGACTCCAGTGCTGTGGTTTTGCATTAGCATGATGGGAATGCCAGTAGCTGCCACTCTGGAAAAGCTGTATGTTTTGGAAATATGAAGCTGTTCTGTACTGCTTGCCCAAATCCAGTGAAATTCTTGGCTTTCACTGTGTGGCTAGCAGCTCCTTTTGGTATGTGGGGTTTTTTTTTTAAGCAAAGCTAAAATACACCCTATGTGATGACAGCATGTCTCACTCCTTTTCGCTATCACCACCTGTCCATACTGTGTTTCCCCATTTCTGTGGTGTTTTCTCTCACTTCTGCTGAGTGCTATCTGTTAGTGAACTACTTCAGGACAATGCCAAGATAATAGAAATGTGGGAGACCTCCATTTTCAGACCTGTCTCGCAAGAATAAAATCAGTACATGGGTTGTAATACTACTTCTGGTTGAAGTGAGTTTTCATGCAGATGGGGTTATGATTGAGCACAAAGTAACATTGGAGTGACTGTGTCTAATTGCTCCTCAAGTAAAAACAGAGAAGACTTTAGTGAAGACTAGTAGTTGTTATAGTGGTAATTAACAGTAAAGTTAGAAAAGCTTTTTCTTGGTGCCTATTAGCACCATTAGAAAGTATTTTAGCATACATTATGTGTTAACGAGTTTGTGTTCATGTCCCTGTGCTCATAACCATATGTCAGGTATGTGCCGGGTACCTCCTCCGTGTCATTATCATCATGCTGCTCTTGCTGCTGTCACAGAGCATGCCCATCTGCACTAGTGCTGCCCTGCTACCTAGAAACCTTGAGAAGCTGATAAGAGAGAGTAAAAAAAACCCAAAAACCAAAGAGCTGGAGAGCAGAACTGAAGCACAGGGATTGAATGATGTACCCAGCAGTGGAGGATTGTGTAAGAAATAGAATGGCTGAAATGGCTTCACTGTGAAAGCCTCTGTAATTTTAAAGGACAATGTCTTAGTCCTTTTCATTGTTTCATGTGCAAAGTAGACTGACCCCCAAGTTTCCCTTGCTTCTTTACTCAAAAGGTCGGCTCTAATCCTCTTGCTCATCACACCAGGAGGCACATCAAGGTTTTTGAACACCAGAGGATCAGTATAGAGGGGCATCTGTCAGTAAAGTTGCTGCAGATGTCTGATATTTAGCTCCTTCACATCTACAGGGAGATGACTTTGTTATTTTCTAAATGAAAAAGTTTCTCTAAAGTTTGCCTATGTGCCTTTCGGTCTCATAGCTAGACCTGCTGACTTCAGTGTGTGCTAGATTGGCCCACACAAGGGGAAGAAAAAGAACATTTGAATTTCGGAATAAGCATTATCTGAGCTGATAAATCCCAGTAGCTTTCTCATTGCCATGGCTGTGTTGGCCCTTACCCTAGGGAGCTGTTCCTCCTCCTCCTCCCCTTATCTGTTTTAGGGAAATTTCTATGCAGTATTGCAATGTGCCACTGTCCCGGACAGTCTTCATTCAGACCGTGTGTTTCTCAAAACACTTTGAAAAATATAAAACAGAGCTGTGATGAACAGCCTGATACAGAATAAACTGTAATATTCAGCAGCAATGGGAAGCTGTAACAAAACATATATTTGGCAGCAGTGTCGTGCTACCCCTTTGCCTGGAAGGAAGATTAGATGTAAAAGACAGATTCTCGGATGAAGCTGGCTCTGGTACGTGGATTGGCAGGTAGCAAATAACAGTGGGAAGTGACTTCTGGCCCTTCCTGGCTGCTCGCCTTGAGAGGGAAAGGGGACGGCTGTGCTCCCAGATGGAGGAGCAAGAGGGAGTCCAGCACTGTCACACGTGAGGCTCCCCCATGGATGCTGAGGCCGGGCTGGCAGCTGCTTCTCCAGCGAGGGTGGTGACAGCTTGGGGGAAGGGCACCTCACCTGTACCCCAGCAGCAGCAACTCTGTGAGGTGAGCCTTGGCAGGCAGAGCTCAACTGAAATGGGTAAACAGAGCCCCTACTCAAAGAAAGAATTCTAAGCAAATCCCAGGGCACGGTTCAGAAATGCTGCTGCAGATATTTCTTACTGCATTAACAGGACTGAAAAAGGCAGCATATCCATAGGGGAGAAATACTTCAGCAGTGGTGCTTACCTGAGTGGAAGCCTCTGCAATTTTAAGATGGTTGGCTGGGTTCTCAATTGGTGTAAACATGCAGTGCTTTTGATTTACTTGTAGTTAAGTTGTTTTGCAGTGTCTGAGAATCTTGCTTACACATCTGAATCGTGACTGAGGAGCTCGAGCCGCTGAGGAATTAATATCGAAACTCAAAGGTTAATTAGCATATGGTGTTAAAAGCAGATGTAGTTTAAGTGAACAGTGCTTCAATGCTCTTATCTGGAGAGATGTTTGATCTCGATTCCAAAGAAGAAAAATGAGCTGGCAAGTTGCCACTCAACACTGACAAAGTCCAACCCCAAAACAAGAAGTTCTAAAATAAATATAAAAACCTTTAAATTAACTATTTCTCAGGGGCATCACTGAAAATCTTAAGGATCTAACTTTTTGTGAAAGTGTATAACTAGCACATGCTTGTTAAAGTATATTCATTATAAAAGTGTACATCCATAACCAACCTGAAACCTTTGAAAGGTCCAGGGAATAATCCAGTCAGGACAAAGAAACTGCCAGCCAATGTATCATAGAAAAATAGCAAATTGGGAAGCAAATATTTGAAACAATGGGGTTTTTTTGTGATTAAAATTTTTCTGCTATAATTGTGAGAGGCAGATTTTTACATGCATAGAAGGAAAACAGGCACCCAGCTACTACTGAAACCCATCTTTCCCTATTTATTTAGTACATTCCTCAATTATCTTTTAATTAATAAGATACACTGCTAAAAATGAGTCATCTCATAGATAATCTGTAAATGGTAGCACATGACTTTTAGTCACCACAGCATGTACAGTAATTAGCTGCACTGCAAGTCTGCCTTGTAAATACAAGATCATTGTTGATTTGTTGTGTAATGAATTGGTTTTTTGCCTGCAATGCCAAAAGCTGTTGCCACAAACACTACTACAAAGTGACAATTTGCTTGCTGTCAAGTCACTGTGGGTATTTACTATCATGAGATCCTTGCCTCTCTGTCCCTCTCCTTTGCACACAAAGTGAGAAACCTGAGATCTGGGAGCGTTGTTTTCTTACTCCAAAGATGTGAGAGCTGTGTGAGTGAAGTTGATTTCCGCAAGCAGCCATCAGAGGAATCCGCACAAATGGGGCGTAGCAGCTAAAGCCCTTTGCAAATCTCTTCAGTGATGGAGGAGCAGCAGCCTTCAGGGTTGTTTGGAGTTGGGAACACGGAGGGGTTTTGGAGGCAGCACACTTTTGGATCTAGCTGTTGTCAAAAGTGCTGGGCCTGCCTGTGACCTCTGTGGTTTGACAGAGAATGCCTCTGTCAGCTCCAGTGAGAGCACACCGTGGTTCTGGTTTCTTGCTGCTTCATTGGGGTCACCTGGAGTCTGGAGCAGACCCAAATCCTCCTGTGTTCCTGCCCTCTTGGAAAGGGATGATGTCCTGATGATGGATGTGAGGTACAGGTGCAGTTAAATCAAGTTCCCCCCAGGGTCTTTTCTTTCCCTTTCAGTCACAGTTGTGAAGCCTGTATGGTTGTCTTGTTGGTCCTGTGGTTTCATGACAGCTCAGAATGTTATGACAGTAGCAATGCTTGTTCCAGAGTTTCCCCCTTGTAAGATTCTTTTTAAAGTCCTAGCCATCTTACTTAGCTGATTGTCAGAGCTTGTCATGCCATGTAATTAAGTTTTGGATAGCATTCAAATGCTTCTTCAGGAGTGTGTAAGGGTGTGTATGGAACCGCATCTTTTCTTCCCTGTTTCCACAAAAAATGAGTCACACTTGTGGCTGGCTCAGACAGAGCTGCAGACATCATTGCAGTAGGCTGAGTGGAGGATTTAAGTTTAGGAGTTTCTGTAACCTGATCCCACAGAAAAACCCTAGCCAGCCTTGCTGCTGGTGCAGGGATTTGTTCACAACTGGCTGGGGATGACCAAGGGGATTCTTTTAATCTCATCAGCCTGCTGTTAGGAGCTTGCTTATTACAGCCTAATAACTCTGTCCTGGAAGCACAGGCAGCCCTCAAATTAAGATCTCTGAGTTGGGTAGGAAGGATAAGGCTTCAGCATCATGGATTTGAGAGAGCCTTGCTGTTCACTACTTCTGATGCGTACACACACAGTTCAGGTAATCAAACTCCTCAAATGTTCATGCCCTGCACAGACCAGCCTGTCTCTGCCTCTGACTGACTGAAGTGGGAATAAACCCCAGAGCTTCATAGATCTTGCAAAAAAAGAAAAAAAAAAGAAAAAGAAAAAAATAAAAACAAAAATAGAATAAAGTGTGTATACACAGGTATATATTTTTTTTCCTGGGAAAAATGCCAACACTCTGCTTCAAATTTTGAGGCATTGCCATCCTGGGTACACTCTATTGAATTTTGGGGCTGTTTTGTTTTTAAAGCCATGATATAGAAATGAATGTCAACATGAAAAGTGTTTTTGTTTTTTGTTTAGATTGTAATAACAAAAAATAATCTTTGAAGTCCCTTGAATGCTCAAATATTATTGCAGCATCTGTGCTGTCCTGATTCATCCTAAGATTTTCAATAGCAGCCTAGTGGAAGTCGAATAAAGCATTGCCCTCACTGGAACCTCTCTTCTGTCAGAACTCAGCATGGTCAAAAAAAGAAACTTAAATCATGGAAAGCTGTTGAAGCTAATTCCTTTGTGTTGCTGTCAGACTGGGAGGAAACACTCCTATAACATACACAAAAAAAAAAATCTTCATCTGCTTTTATAGTACTTCAAGAAATGTAGACAAGCAGTGATCCAGCATTGGAATGTTTCTGTTAGAGGGATACAGGCTATGTCCACAAAGTCCTTGTGGGGATGATTAAAACCAGATTAAAGCATGCTAGGAGCAGGTTCCCTGCCCAGCCATTTCTGTTTGTCGTGTACGTCTCTTACTTACTGAACAGTGGTTCTGTGCCTTTCTCTGCAGCCCCTTTCAGGGACTAGGGAGGCCCAGGTGAGATGACTGCTGGGTTATGTACTCTGCTCATCGTTTCTGGGGAACAAGAGCTGCTGGTCTTGGAATTTCATTGTCTTTGTCTGAAGGAAGCGACCTCCTTTCTCTTGATTGCTCTCCAGCACCTCTAATTGGCCACATTTCACATACACCCAGAGATTCTTGAAGTTGTCTCTTCTGCTTTTGATTTAAGAGAACCCTTGAAAGTGCAGTTCATCTTTCTAGGTGATAAGTAAAAATGGGAGATGGAAGCAGGCTGTGGCCTGAAAAGTGCAAAATCTGAATAGGAAAGGCAGAGGGGAAAAATGCTTTTCTTGTTGCTAAAAGCTGGGTCATGGAGAGATTTTACAGCTATGCTCTACAGCTCCATGTGGAGTCTGGCAGAGGGCTGGCTGAATTTCTGCAGTCTCCCACTGAACCGAGGCTCCAGCAGCAGCCTGTTCTTGTTCCCAACAGGCAATGCTCTACCCTTTCCTCACTGCTTAGTGGCTTTGTGTGACTCCAGCCCCACTAGATCACTTTCCAGCCAGATTTCCCTGCCATTTGTGCTTCTCTAGTATTTCTTAGGAGCTTGGGGCATCCATGGCCTCACATGCTATTTTAGCTGTCAATCGGCAAGAACGGAAAAAAGATTGAAAGGTTTGATGCAAAATAGCATCAGAGCATTTGATAGGTGGGGCCAGATGATCTTGACATAATCCCTTTGACAGGGTGGGTAAATCGCACCTGGTGTTTGGCAGGAGCAGAGGAAAGCCTGCAGCTTGGTATTTCCCTGCTGGGGAAAGCAGCCATAGGGGAACATTGCCAGCCTGCACTCAGACCAGTTATCTTATTACTGAGAACCACTGGGAGTCTAGAAAGAAAAGAGGATGCTTTTGAAGTCAAGTCTGTCTGTTTATGAGCTTCACTAAGCAGCAGAGACCAGATTGTCCCGAGGGCCAGAGAAAGGGGAACCTCTTGTGTAATTCCTCTGATCTCTAGGTTGTGTTATGTGGATTTTGTGATCTGTAGTTTAGGATTAAAAAGACCAAAGACCATTTAAGTATGGATTTCATTCTACTGATTGTGTCATGGTCCACAGATGTGGAGCCAGTCAGAATGTATCAGACCCTTCATCAACTAATTAACTTGAGTTGTCAAGCTGCAATCAGTGAGCTGCTCTCATACTAAAATAATAATGATAAATTCCTCTCATCTTAAGCTGCCAGCTTCCAGCTGCAAGAGGCTTGAGCTTACAGGGTCTGTAACTTACTCCATGAAGGAAAATCAGATTTGCACCTCTGTCTTGACAAAGCCAGCTTCAGCTTGGTTCCCTTTCTAGCAGAGTTTGCTGTTGGAGCAGCACACAAGGCCAGGCCAGGATGGTGCTGGGCTCGTAGCAGGACCAAAGCTGCCATCAGAGTCACATGCAGCACTGAGAGTCCTATCCATTTCAAAGGGACATTTTTCTAGTTTCAATTGCTTATTGAGGAGCTGACTGATTCTTTTTGGGTTGCATTAATAACAAAAATAATTATCTGTAAGGGGTGTGTTTCTCCTGAAATTCTTCCCATTGTTGTTTTGTTAGGCAAGAAAGGTGCTACACATTTCACTGTAGGACAGGGTCTGAGACCTGTCTGAAGGAAAAGGTGTCCAGGGACTGCTTGTCTGCCCCACAGAGCTGCTGGCAGGCCAGCAGGGAGCCCTTGCAGGCTCTGGTGAGGATGTCAGCCCTTCCTTCTTCCCAGTTTTTGGAGCTTTAATGCCCTGTGACATCTGCCCTGTCATACTTGTCACACCTATCCTGTCTTAAACAGGCCAATAAAATCCTATTCCACAGTAGTAAAGGAACTCTTGGACTCAATCTTCCTGCCTCTGTCTTGAATAAAAAATTGAATGCCACCTTCTCTGAGTATGGCCACTCATAGAAATGATTTTTTTGTGACTGACTGACTGCAGGATTTCCAAGCGAAATGGAAGCAGGCAAGAATTACTTGTTTACTTTATCCAGATCCAGATGGGCTTGGACCAGGGAATTTGTGTAGCCTTCTAAAAAACAATAACTAGCTTTTACTGTAATGGATCTCTTTGCACAGTGTAAACATCACAAATAAAAATTAAAAGTACAGTTTACCTTACAGCATAGGTTTGGGTGACACTTATAAAAGGCTATATAACATCTTAATTAAAGTTTTAGAGGCTCATCATCATGTATTGAGATAAATATCATTAGCAATGTCAGAGCTTTGCAGAAGCTTAATATGCTTTAGATATCTGGAAATACGTGTAAAATAATATTTTTCTAAGGAAGTCTTCTTGCCCCATCAAATAAGAAATCCTGTTTAAAGGCAGGAATGCAGAATACAGAAATCAAGAGGCCTGGTTGTTCTTTGTGCATTCCGTGTCATTTCTGAGAACCATTATGGAACAGATACCCTTTTCTGTGGAAAAGCTCCTTTTCAGATGGCTTCTTGGTGATTTGATGCAGAATAATTTTGTAGTGAATAAATCTGCCTTCATAAACATCCTCATAAATATAACACAGCAAACAAACTGCTTGGAGGTCACACTGCAGAAGAGGTTGACCTTGCATTTTTAGCATTTTAGTGTATGCTAGAGCTTAGATTTGGCAGGATTAAATTTTGCAAGGGTCCTGTGACTGGTGTTTCTTACAGAGTGGGAAGTCTGAAAGCCTACTACAGATTAATAGGAAACACTGAGCACAAACACTCAGGTACAATTTAGGCACAGATTTGGCGTTGATTAAATGCAGACTCGTACCCAGTATGCAAAATAGGTGGTGACTTTAAAGACTAAACAGATTATTTGGCAGTACCATTTCAATGAACATCTTAATTCAGGCACTGATTATCTTCCATTCTGTATCACTAAAGCTTGAAGTTATATCTTTATTTCTGTCCAAACAAAGCCTCCATTATGAAAATTAAATAGCATTAAGCACCTTAATAAATAGGCATTATGAGTTTCTCTCTCTCTCTCTCTTCTTCCTTTCTTTTTTTTTTTTTTTTCCCATGTTGAGTGTGCTGAACTAGAGCTTCTGTATTATGTTTTGGTAACTGAATTTAGGTATGTTTTGCAGAAATGATATGATACCTGTGCTGCCTTAAAATACATGTGCCTCTTTTTTTTGTGTGGTTGTACCCTTGGGAACATGAGTTTACTTACAGGTTTTGACAGTGACATATAAGAAGAGCTGGATTGTGGTGATGGGAAGAAGTAGTTCTAGTGCAAGTGATACTTTGTATTCCAAAAGCACATTTTTATTCCAAGCATTATCACTATTGTACTCACTAATATGCTTATTAGGACTGTAAATCCTAGGCTACTGTTTTAAATTGTTTACTTGTATGAGTTGTGTGTTCAAACATGTATTTAAATGTGTGTCTGCTGCTAGCAGTCCTCAAGTTATTTTTGACAGTTCACTGCTATGAATACTCAGAACAGCAAATCAGAGAGCCAAAGCTTGTGCTCCTGCCCAGAATTATTAACATTTTTTGGTTTTTAATATCAGAAGCTCCTTTATTTTTACTTGAATGGTTACAGAGATGCCAAGGATAAGAGATCCACTGCTGTTTACTTTAACTACGTGGGATGATATAACTCTGGTGACTTCATACAGTGTTAAGAAAAGAAACAATAGCTGTTAATCTAATATGTAAGAAGATATATGGCCACTTGCATTTCCTTTTTACAAGTTCAATACATTTTAATCTCAATATATAACTATTGCATAGTGGTTTTGTTTATTTTTCCCTTTCAAATACTCTTTTAATTTGTTGGAGATTATTTTATATTTCAGTTTTTAAATTTTAAGCTCTCTCCAACACAGCTTTGGATTTTGTAAGGGGAGTCTAAGGGAGCTGTGGGTAAATTGAGGACTTTCGGCTCCAAAGAGATTAGGATGCAGGTGCAGCAGTCCAGCAGCAGTGATCACCTCTCTTGCCAGCCCTGGGGTCTTGGAGTGCTCGCTCACATCTGCTCACTGAATTGCTGGTAGGAGACCTCCTCACCCCATTTCAAGCCCTCTTCTTTTGGCTGAAGGCACCTCCCAGCCAGCAGATCTGTGGATCAGCAGCCTCAAAGGTGTGTGCTCAGGAAGGAATTCCTTCTGCTACAGCAGCACGTGCAGAGTCCGGCTTGATCTGAAGCCTTTGAAACACTGCATTTCTCCTGCTAGTGTCCAGTCCCACTCGTGAAAGCACTTAATGTGTGCTTACTATTTTAGTACATGAATATCTCAAAGCAGTGAAAACTGTGGATGAGTACTCCGTTGAAATGGGTTCCCTGTGACCTGATTCTCAAATGCGCCGAGCGCTCGCTCGGGTGCCTGTGAGGTCAGCGAACGCTTCTGGGCCTTCGTTGCTTTGGAAATGGAGATGAAATATGGTTATATGAACTTTGCTTCATGCTCATATGCACGAAAAACCTTAGTCCTGTTTTTAAGGATGCAAGAAAAGAAGAGAATCCATTTTGAGTCTCCCAGGGAAAAAAATCCATAAAGATGTTAAAAGGCAGACACTAGTTAGTGAACATTATTGAATCCTCAAGTTTTTCTAAGTCATTGTTTTGTTTTGTCTGCTTCTGCTTTCACAATAACTTTCTCCTTTCATCAGAACTGTGCGGTTTAAAGATTTTCATGCCTGATTACTTTACACTTGACAGAAAGATCCTGAGTACCACATGTGTGTTTGAAGTGGCGTTTCTTTGAACGTCAGCTGATCTCTCAGGTTAGAGAAAGTAACCTGATTTTAAGAAAACTAGCGCATAAATTGCATCTGTGCTGCTAGGACCTGCTGACACTGCAAATATAGGTCTTGACAAAAGTTTTATTTGGGCTACAACTCTTCTTGTACAGTATGTCAGATAGGTTCTTTATTTCTGCCGCTTCATTCTTTATTACTGCAGACATTAGTAGGGAAATGGGCTTTCTGCTTCTTCAAGAATATGCAGGCTGGTGCTGCTTGTCTTTCATCTGCAGCAATAATCCTCTCTCTGTAGTGCTCAAATATGCAGAATTTGCTGGGGAAACAAGGAACCTACTTGCTCTGAAATTGTTACTGCTGGACAAAAGAAATCGTTTGCAAAGAACAGGATGACAAAAGCCCAGAAAGCACAAATGGCGAGGGAGCTCTGTGGTGCACAGACTTTTGGGGGCCTGATACCAAATAAATTTTTAAGAGATTTTATTTGTTTAGTCTGACTTGACACCAGCTGTTCTGCATGTATGTACACTCTCAGCACTGCTTGAGCACACAGATGCTCCAGTATGGGTGAAGGAATTGCCCTTAGCATGAGTCATGCGTGTAGGAATAGCAGTGAGTCTGAATGCACAGGCAGAGGTGATGGCAGCAGTTATGCAGATGGGAGCACGTAAAAAGGAATGCAGTTTCTGCAAAGTTACTTGCGCACAGGTTTAAATGAAGAACCTTGCAAATCATATTTAGAATGTTTTCCCTGTGTCTGTGATTATGTTATTTCCATAGCAACTAATTATGCCATAAACCAAAGATCATGACTTCAGGTGACATGTGAGCAGAAGGAGATGAGCTATTAAATATTGAAGATTTTTTTTTAAAATGCAAATTTCCGCATTTATAAAAAAAAGAAAATTAAAAAAGCGAACAAACAACAAACCAACCAACCCTGAAGTCTCCTATATATGTGAAATTGCTTGTGACTGGAATGTGTTTTCAAAGTTTTGTTAGAGGCATCAGTAAATATTTCAAATAGTTGTAGGTACAACTGTGAATATCAACAGATTTTTGTATTGGCTGAGGAAATCTCTAGAATGTCTGACTGTCTTCTGCTGCCCATGCAATCCAGGGCTCAACCTCTTCCCAGCAACTATAACCTTTTACAGATACTGAAATTGCTAATGGATGAGCAAGGACCCTGGAAATAAAAGGGGAGGTCTGGGTTCTTAGGTATGTGATAAGTTTGAGGTTGCAGTGAAGCATACTATCTTCTGCTTCACTTATTAAAAACATGCTATTTCTTTCAAAAACAAAAGATTCCAGAGAGATCTTCAGCTTACTGCCCCATGTTGATGCTCTTTGAGCCACAGGACCTGCAGCCCAGAGTAGAACTAATATTGCTTGATTTACCTGTTTCTTAGGGGCTGCTTTAACATTTCTGGTATTTGGTTGGGATATGGCTTTTTGGCTTCCCTCCTGACCCACTTGCACCTCACTTAAAGTCTTTGGAAACATGTGCAGTCTCATTGAACCATGTGAATTTTTAGGAGAGAGCAGGATTTAGGAAGGAAACCTGCTGTTGGTTGCTGCTTGAATGGACCCTGAATGTTTCCAGGGATGGGGCATCTACAACCTCTTTGGGCAACTTCCTCCAGTATTGCATCATCTCATTGTATTTTTTTTCCTTATATATAATCTGAATCCTCTTTTAGTTTAAAAACATTACCTTTTATCCTGTTGCTACAGGTCCTATTAAAAAGCAAGTCCCCATCTTTCTTTAAGCCTCATTTAGGTACTGAAAGGCTGCAGTGAGGTCTCTCTGGAGCCTTTCCTTTTCCAGGCTGAACAACTTGAGCTCTTTCCCATCGGGGAAGGTGTTCCAGCCCTCTGATTGCTCTTGTGGCCCTCCTGTGGACCCATTCTCAACAGGTCTTGGACTGAGGACTCTGAGAACTCCAGAGCTGGATGTACTATTCCATGTGGGCTCTTATCAGAGCAGAGGGGCAGAATCACCCCCCTCAACCTGCTGGTCAGTACCACCAAGTCCATCTGGGCTGGGTTGCTCTCAATCCCTTCATCCCCCATCCTGTGCTGGTACTGGAGGTTGTCCTAATCCAGGTTACAGCACCTTGCACTTGGCCCTGTTGAAGCCCATGAAATTCCCATGGGCCTACTTTTAGAGCTTGCCCAGATCCCTATGGATGGCATCCCATCCCTCAGGTGTAGTAACTGCACCATTCAGCCTGGTGGCATCTGCAAACTTGGTGAGGGTGTGCTGTATCCCACCATGTCACTGATGAGGGCACTGAACAGTCCTGGGCAGGGTTGAGTAGAGACTGGAAACCTGTGGCAGCGTGAGGCTGTCAGGTTAAAAAATCATAGTTTCATTCTCTTTGCTTTGCCTTTTTAGTCGTTTATATTAATGCAAAATGAATATACAAAAGCAAACAAATCAAAGGCTCCATCACAAGGCTTTTTTTTTCCCCTCCTAGCTGAAACAGCCAGCTTGGCCCTGAACTTTGGTTCACCCTCCAGTCAGAAGAGATAATGTTTCTCTTAGATTTTTTTTTTGAATAGGTGCAATTTCTATAATACCTGCATCACTGAATCAAACATAACCAAACAGTAGCTGCAAAGAGTACACTAGGTGAGGAAACAAGGGATTTCCCTCTTGGCATGTTGCTGAAGAAAAACACAGGCAGGGCCAGACAGGTTTGATTAACACTTTTCTATGGTGATCTCTGTAGGTACATGAAATTAAAAAGTTGAGCATTTGGAGTGTATTCATCAGTTGATGACCCTTACCTGATTTCAGTGCTGTGGTGTGAAGCAAAGCTAGTAACTCACGAAAAGATTCCACTCTTGTAGTAATCTTTGATCCTAGTCATCATATTGTTCACTGGAGCTACTGGGAATGACTGGCTCCTGTCACGTGTGTGCCTTTGCACATCCCTCTGTTGCAGAACAGGAGCAGTTGTCACATCCATACCTGTTTTATATAGTGTATTTCAGCGGGGTTCTTAAAATTTTTATTTAGTGGATCATTTATTAACGAAGTCTACTGAGGTTAATTCAAAGTGAGTTGTTTCATTAGGAGGATGGAGCAGGTATGCAGAATTTTGAAGACAATGACCAGAGGCATTAGTAAGGGAAAACCAGTGCAACCATTAAAGGATTTGTGAGACTTAATTAAGGAGGAGGTGAATCAGTGCTGCATTTTGTGTGAGCTGAAGGCGCTGGTGTCTTGTGGTCGTGAGTGCTAAATCATGGAGGAGGAAGAATGGTATTCAAAATAATAAGGGATGTGGGAGTGTGGTGTGGGGGCTGCAGCTCAGGGTGAGGTGCGAAGTCTGGGCTGAACAAGTAGCTGTGTGTCTTCAGGTGAAAGCCAAAGCTGAAGCTGCTCAGAGAAAGGGTGTGATGGAAAACACAGTGAAGAGATCTGCCCCTGACGCCCAAACCTTTTACAGTTTATTGCTTGGAGTTCACCTGATGTCATTAGAGTGAGACTGCTGCCTCTTCTCTTTCATGGCCAGGGCTTTGGCTGGAGACAGTGAAGGGTTACTGGCCCTCCACTCAAAGTGGCAGGGACAGAGTTGTTATAACCTGAACGGCAGCGTGCCACCAGAATCAATACAAATTGAGCCTCTGCTGGCGAGACTGCACAGTGCTTGCTTTCTTGTTGTAGAGCAATCAATATGAATTGGCCACAGGATGGGAATATAGAGATGCAGCTGGGGAGAGGAAAAAACAGATGTTAAGCAGAGGTGAACAGAAGTCACTAGGTCCATGCTGTGATTTTAGACTCAGTCATTAACAAAAAGTTTTGTGAAAGCTCTAATTCACCTACCCTTTGGGTCACCCTTTAGACACAATGGCTCAGTGATGCAATGCTTCCAAGGTTTATTTGTCTTGGTTCATGCATTACCTTATTGCAAGGGGTATGCAGGACCTCAGCCTTCCTCAAGCACTTTGTGCATCTGCCTGAAATACATCCACCATGTGTTGATGTTTATTACTTTTCATTTAAAATAAACACTTAGAAACTCTCCCTTCTACCTCAGATCATCGCTTTATGAATTATTCCACCCATATTAAGGACTTCATTCTCTTCAGAATTTGATTTCTTGCCTTCAGGAAAGGTGAAAGCAAGTGATTTCTAACCCTTTTCTTATCCGGATAGCAATGAGCTGCCTTTGGGCTTCAGTTGTCTAGTTTATGGTAAATATGTCAAATTCTCCTCTATTAAATGTGGGGCCATGTGCACCCTTGTAAAATAACAGTTATCTGACTTGTTGCTGTTTCAGCATAATTTGGGTGCTGAGCTATACCCACTTTTTCTTTCACCATTTAATATGATGCTCCATGCACAGGCCTTCTTGTGTACTGGCAGAAAACATGGAAAATATCGGAATAATTTTTGGGTTTCTGTCATCAAACTGGCCTAGTTGAAATACAGGAGGAGAACTGTTTGGTACCACAGGAAAAATTAAGTAATAAATGGGAACTATGACCGAAACCAGATCTGCTTCCATTGGACCATCTTTATGGGCTAGGGAAGGAAGACTCCTTTAAGGGGACAGAGTTCATATCCTTCAAGAAAGGAAGGGAAGTGGAAAACTCTCATTTTAGAGGTAGGGAAATCCAAAAGTGAAAAAATTCATCAAAGTTACTGAAACAGATGGTGCAGGAGTTATTACCTTTGTGTTTTGTACTCAAGTGCTTTTTCTCTAAGGCTTGCACCAGGTATGGTCAGTGTATTTATAGTTTCTGGAGGAAATGAAGAGAAATAATTAGACTCTAAGTTTGCAGTTTGTAAATTAACAGAATTAGAGGGTAGTTTGCAGGGGCGAATTGCTCAGGCTGTGTGCAAAACCAGCTAATTTTACTTTTACTAATTTGTTTTTTAATTAATTGGTGTCTGTGTCTCTTGATTTATGCTGAGAGTGGCAAGATGCTTCATGAAGGAAACCTGTTATCATCTTGATTAATTTTCTGCTAGGCAGACCTTTTAAAAAAAATGTTAGCTGGCCATCTTTTAACTCGGCTCCAGTAGGTTACAGTCAAAATCAAAGGGCAGAGAGAAGAGGAAGGCGGAAAGCAGACAGATAAGGAGGTGGCACATACAGAGAGAGACAAGTGAGTTACTTGCTCAGGGAACTTGGGGCAAAGATGGTAAATTAATACTGCTTTCCTAGAGTGTTAAAACTGTAATTGCCGCCGTTTCAGTAAGGTTTTTCCTTCCCGAAAAAGTTGTGTGTGGCACATTTTCAACTCCTCTCTGCCTGTGGGAGCTGTCAGATTTCAGGGAAGTGCTCCCCAGCGTACGGAGCTCGATGCCGATCGGTGCGTTCTGACGGGGGGACAAACGAGCCTTGGCCAGAGGTTGCGCTGAGCGGTGACTCCGTGGGACCGAGCGAATTCGGAACATCGCGGAGATGGATCCGCAGCGCAACAAACGAGCCTTCCGGCAAGGGGAGCACGGCCCGTCCCGACCCGCTCCCTGCGGAGCATCCCCAGCGCTTTGGCGTACGAAACCTTCCCAGCCCTTCCTTACTCGCGCTCCCTTCGGCGGCGCCGCCTGCGCGCAGGCCGGGGCTCGGCGCGGTGTGCCCGCGCTCGGAGTGTCGGCGCGGGGGGCCCCGGGCGGGGCCGTGA